>JANAVB010035219.1:9233413-9548413 GCA_029216955.1 Iris pallida
CGGCTTGGTTACTTATTGGTTCATCATGAACCAAGGGGGAGAACCCTTACCTACCACCACCATCCCCATTTATTAGTCCAACTCTTTCTCTCCCTCATTCACTCTTCTTCTTCCTCACCATTACTCTCCACCTACACCCAAGAGCCCTAGGCAAGTGCAATTTTGATTCATGATCTCAAGTTTTATTGTTCCATTCTCTTCTTTACATGATTATACCTCTTTAGAACTTGGAGTTTTTAATTTTGATGGATAGATTCTTCTAGATCTACTTTATAACTTTTAGTTCATTGAGTTTTCTTGGTTTTGATCTACTAAAACTTGTTATTTTTGAAAACTAATAGTTCCATGAGCAAAAGCACGAAATTTCGTGTGAATTTGGTTTTTGATTCACCTCATTTCGAGTTAAAATGAAGTCTTTATGGCCAAAACAAGTTTTCTGGATTTTTCATGTCGGCTGAGTAAGATTTTACGCTAGGGACCCTGGAATTGCGTATTTTACGCTGGATATCATCCAGAATGTAAGATTTTACGCTAGGGACCCTGGAATTGCGTATTTTACGCTGGATATCATCCAGAATGTAAGATTTTACGCTAGGGACCCTGGAATTGCATTTTACGCTGGATATCATCCAGAATATAAAATTTTACGTAGGGAACCCTGAAATTGTGTATTTTACGCTGATGGTACCCAGAATGTGAAATTTTATGCTGGAACCCTCCCTTTTACGTATTTTGTGCAGAATTGAATTTTTGGCATAAAAAGTGCACAGAATGACTGTTTTTGCCAAGTTTAGCTATTTTCTAGCCAGAATTTCGAAAAACTTAAAACATGAAAGTTTTAGATCTTTGTCTTGCCTTTCCGAATATCTCTGGAGCACCTCATTTTGAGTTCGTATGTGGAAGTTATGCACCGTCTTCCCTGAGCCGCATGATTCTTCCACAACTCTTGCACCATGTTTATATTTAGTTATTGCATATACGTTTATACCAGATTAAATGTTAATTTTAAAAATGTTCCATGACATAATGGTGATCCGTCATGGCACACTCTTGACAGTGAATTTGACATATATATATCTCGAATGCGGTTGTGATGGCTAGCATGTCGTGACAGAATTGAATGGCCTGGACACCGTGGGTGATTTGTTTGTACAAATAAACCAGTACCGTCTTGCATCATGTCTAGGATAGGGATCCCTGAGTACCACGGTCAGGATACCTACAGTAATTGACTAAGGCTAATAAATAGAATAATTCAGTAGACATGAAGAGATTCCCAGCTACAGGAAATCCTGTTATCTGGACGCATTAAGTGGACTTGTAGCCTACCGAAGAGTAGGGCTCATTTCCAGCACACAGTCACGTGTTGCATTCTTCATAAACGGACATTTACCCGGATAATCGGATGGTCTGCAGGGCTTGTGGCTGTTGGGATAATCTCATTGCATCTTGCTAATAGCTAGGCCTGTGATAACCCTAGTTAGTTAAAAGTATCAAGCCGTACTCTTGATTGGCCGTGATTGATTGGATGGAGTTTATTCCAGCTTAATCTTATCCTGATCCTGTACAAGATGGTGACATGACAAATATTGATGCTGCCTTAACAATAACGATCGGGGGTCCAGTTCTGTTCAAGCGAATGGTTACAATCCGGTCCTTGTTTGGTTTAAGGGTCGTAACCTGGCTCCCGGAGCAGTTCTGTGTTCTCCCTTCGTTTATTGTCTTATTGCAATCCCATGCCATGCTCGTCATGTTTTACCTTACCTTAATACCATGATTATTTATATTGGCCTTAGCAATAAAGATCGGGGGTCCAGTTCTGTTCAGGCGAAGGGTTACAACCCCGATCTTTTTGATTTAAGGGTTGTAACCTGGCTCCCGGAGTAGTTCTGTGTCCTCTCTTCGTTTATTGTCTTCACTGTACCAATAGTATTTGAGACGGGTTTCTATTCAGGTGAAGGGCTGCAACCCCGGTCCTTGTTTGGTTTAAGGGTTGTGACCTGGCTACTTGAATGGTTTCTTCGTACTCAGTTTACTGTTGTTATCTCTATTATTATCAGTACTTTATTTATTATCTTTAATATTCTGTTGTGATATGCTGGTTTTAGTCCCTAAGTGAAGCCTCCTTTGTGGCACTTACTCTTTCTGGGGTTTGACCCAGCTGGTTTTGTGTGGCCAGATATCGGAGCAGTACCAGATGATCCACCTGTCTTCCAGCCAGATGGTGAACACCAGGCGTAACCCTGACAATGAGTGGGTTGCTTTTTGTCCTCCCACTTTATTGTAAAAATTATTCTTTTGAGGCGTTTAGGCGACGAGCACGTGTTAGCTCGTATTGTATCTTTATTTACTGTCTGCCTACGGGCTGTAACATGATTGACAGATCCTAGGGTTGATCATGTACGACTGAACTCTTGCTAGTCTTGACATTTTGTACGACTAGCTTCATGATCATCCAATATGTAATATGGGACGCCTTGCTATTATATATTTGGTGCTCTGACATCTTGTAACTATTACTGCTTGCTTGAGATTGAGACAATAGGCTTGTCCATGACCATAGGAGACTGTTGGCTTGTAGTTAAACCCTCATGTATCTAGACAGCCGTGACCGTGTAGCGAGGTGGATTGCACTTCAATATACGTAGCTGGCTATGTACGCCTCCGCTCTCCAGTATTCTGGTTCTGGGGCGTTACATGGTTTTAGTGGTGGCCCATACAGGTCTTGTAAATCAAGATATATGAGGGTTTACCGAATAGATGTCTCAATCAGCACCCGCCCTCGATCTCTGTCCGTATCTTTTAATCCCTGAGATTCTCGACCTGATCACATGCTTGTATCGTTGATCTGTCTTGGTCCTCCCTTATTGTTTCCTATGTCATCTTCTTCAGCGACATTGTTCCCGGACATGCCGATCAGCAAGGCGAAGCACCTCCTGTGGACCAGCAGCAACCCGGAGATCAAGTCCAACATTCAGGAGTAGCCTCCAGAGTCATGCCTACTGGAGGAGAGCCACTAGTTCAGCCCATCCAGCCTGCAGAGCCTGATGATGGCACTTTGATGGGTCTCATCAGGTCACTATTAGCCTCCCAGGATCGTCGAGGAGATGCCTTGCACCAGGCGGTGGCAGACGCTTTGACCAGAGGAGGTCATCAGGGTAACAGCGCGGCCAACAGCTTCAAGCGCTTGAACCCTCCCTTCTTCGACGGCAGTGAAGATGCGATCGCTGCAGATGCATGTCTTCAGGACACAGAGGTGATTCAAGAAGCAGCCAGGACCCCAGAAGCAGAGAAGGTGGTCGTAGTGCGCCTGTAGTTACTAGATCTTGCCCGCAGCTGGTGGGCAGCGCAGGCCGATGGATTAGTGGCCCCTATTTCATGGGCAATATTCAGGGAGAGATTCTACAGACCAAGTATTTTGATGTTGTAGCTCGGTACGATCTACAGACGAGGTTCACCAATCTGAAGCAGATGGGCAAGACGGTCGATGGATATGTGGCCGAGTTTTGAGACTTAGTCGGTTTGCTCCCACCTTGGTAGCAACCGAGTTCGATAGAGCCCAACGTTCCAGCAGGGGCTCCACCTAGAGATTTTGTTAGCAGTGGAGCAGTTTGAGCATCAGACCTTTGATGCAGTACTAAGGGCAGCTCGGAGGCATGAGTATACCTCCCAGAGGATTGTGGACAGGACCGAGGTCGAAAGCGATCTCACGGCCAGATGAATCAGTCATCAGCACCAGCCCCGGCAGCTAGAGCTTTGACTGTTGGAGCTCCGAGGCGGGCGGCCTCAGTGACGTCGGTTCAGCATTCCATCCCGACGTACCCTGCAGCAGAAGCAGAAGCAGTCTTCCGCAGTGGGATGTTCACACTGCGGGAAGCCAGGGCATGTGGTATCAGAGTGTCGCAGAGCACAGGGTTTGTGCTTGGTTTGTGGTGCCCGGACCACAGGGTTGGAACTGCCCGAACAGGGGGAGTTCATCGGCCTTCTCTAGTCCTTCAGTTAGAGGACCCGCACCAGTCCAGCAGCAGCAGCAGCAGTAGCTGCAGTACCCGTTTCCGAGGCCATTGCCGACGCAGGCCCAGGCATTCCAGCAGCAGAGACCGCAGCAGTATGCCCAAGCCCAAGCCCTAATCCAGAGCAGGCAGAGGAATTTTCAGCAGAGGGGACCCGTACCCAGAGGGCATGGTCAAGTGCTGGCCTTGACCATGGAGAGGAAGGAATAGCACCAGGAGAGGTAGTGGCAGGTACTATTCTCGTCAACACCTTTCCAGCTTCAGTATTATTTGATTCTGGTGCCTCGCATTCATTTATGTCTGCACGATTCACGACACGGATAGGACTGGAACCCGAGTCATTATCAGTAAGGCTCAATATACTTACTGGTAACGGTCTTGTGGGAGTAGATAGAGTGTTTTCTTCGTGTCGGGTCGTAGTTAGCGGTAGAGAGTTTCCCGCTAGGTTAATAGAATTCTCGATGGCCGATTATGATGTGGTCTTAGGGATGGATTGGTTGAGGGACCAGTATGCCAGGATAGATTGCCATATTGGCAGGGTTGCTTTTAGCATCCCAGACGAGCCGGAGTTTTCCTTCTCCCGAGGCGAAGTTGAACCTTCTCCTCCCGTATTGCAGATGGCAGTAGCAGCAGTGCAGTTGTCCCGGATCGTCGAGGAGTTTCCAGATATTTTCCCAGAAGAGCTTCCAGGAATACCGCCAGAGCGAGAGATCGAGTTCACCATAGACTTGATCCCCGGGACCGCACCTGTGTCAGAGAGAGTCTACAGGATGGCGCCGTCAGAATTGGAGATATTGTACAAAATGATTGAAGAACTCAGGACCAAGTGATTCATTCGTGCTAGTGGATCACCTTGGGGAGCCCCGATACTTCTTGTGAAAAAAAGTGTGTCACGACCCGCACCCACTGTTGGGATACGAGAACGTAACAACGTCCAGCCTACGCCGCAGTGTCGGTGGTAGAACGCTGTCCTAGGTCACAACATCTAACATATAATGCTAAGCAGTTTATACTCCCCGAATGGGGGTGACATAGCAGAATGTAAACTCAATCACATCTAGGGTAGAGCATAATGGAAGATAGATGAAACATGAAATCCAAAATAAATACAACAGATAGAAGTCTAAGTGTCTAAGATACACAACCCAGAAATACATCTCAAAACTCAAATACAGAAATCCATAAATACAACTCAAGACAACTGAAATTAAACTGAGCAAAACCCTAGCTACCTATACAACCTCTACTGTGTCTCCTCTAGGCTAGCAGGCAACCTCCATGTTATCTGTAAAATTTATCAACAGGTCCAGTCAGGACAGGAGCGAGCACATTACATCTCAACAGTTCATAGCAGGTTAGAAAATATAATCATGCAGTAAAGTAAGATACAGGTACTGAAAGAAATGCAGTATGTAAACAGAGAGAGAAGCTGTAATAGAAATATCTACTATAGATAGAGACTAACAGTGGCTAGTGAGTCAGAGTACAATATAGACATGTAAATGGCATAGGAGATTCTGATGCTACACTATGGAAGAGATTCTGATACTACACTACTTGGATAGTATTCACATGTCTATTTCTACTCCCCCGTACCCCCAATCAGTACACAAGGATCCAAACAGGTTATGTTATGATTCTATGTAACAGCCCCCGAAGGGTGGTAAGCCCCCGAAGGGTGGTACATAGTAGTCCCAAAAATGGGGATTCTAGAAGACTCTGTGATCATAAGAGTATATGTCACAAGTGATCAAAGAACCTGTGAAGCATAGTGATACGTCATGTAAGTGAAACGCACAGAACATGTAGTACCCGATGCTCCATAAGGATAACATCTCAAGAAGGGATACGTATAGTACCAATCCGTGTGACCAACGTGACAGTACAAGTAAAGTAATTTAATGCAGGAAATAATTCTAAGCAGGATATGAAATGATCAGAGAATGTACTCGCCTGATAACCTGAACAGCTGATAAGTATAGGAGGTCCAACTGAAGCCACAGAGTCCTATTTAAAGCAACACAGTTACAAGGTGTTCAAGTTATAATAAATAAAACTCTACAAACAGTCTATTTTATCCTAGGTTCTTCTAAGTCAAAATAACTCTAGGTCAACTCCGGTCAATAATGTAGTCAAACTAGGTCAAGTGTTGACTTACAGTTGACTTTAGGTCAACTGGTCAACTCTGGTCAAACAGGGTCAATTCTAGTCTAATATAAAGTATACTTCGTTATTTGTACGTCGAAACTTACGTCACGCAAATCGAGATAAGAAGATTATCGGTAAAATTGATAATCTTATTATAGTGATCCACATGTCCATCTTGTCAATTTCAGCAATATGAGATCACTGGAATTGACTGAGCTCAGTTTTGTTGTACTAATCCCGAAATACGAACATTATAAGAATTAATTATTAATAAATTATAAAAAGGTTAAACTCAGAGAAATTATCAACAAACATTGTCGGACGATGAAATAAACATCGCCAACGTGTCCAGAATGGTCAAATTAGCTAGGATAGCCTATCCAACGGTCTAATTTGGACACAAGGGCAAAAAGGTAATTTCGGGTCAAAACGGTATCCGTGTGGAGCCGTTTTGCACCGAAAAACGTGCAAAAAACAAGTCTATAAAATATAACAAATTATATGTCCACGAAACCAGAATGACGATACGAACCCAACGGTATCTCCAGAATTGGATTCGTTGACCCGATCTCAATTTCGTCCGTTGACCAGAACTTAGAATTCCGGTTTGCACGAAATGCGTACCGGAGCCAATGTTCTCAAAACTCATCAAACTACCTGTTAACGAGTCCAGAATGATGATACGAACTCAACGGTATCTCCGAAATTGGATTCCGATGAGCCGATCTCAAAATGACCCGTTGACCTGGATATTGGTATCCGACTTGCACCGAAATGCATGTCCGATCCAATGTCCACCAAAACCAAGCAAATTATATGTCAACAGTCCAGAATGACGATACGAACTCAACGGTATATCCGAAATTGGATTCCGATGAGCCGGCGTCAAAAAGTCCCGTTGACCCAGAATGTGGAACCCACTTTGCACCGAAAAAACGTGTCAGGGCCCACGTTCTCCAAATCTAACAAATTTTATATGAAAATATGCCAGAACGACGCCACAAGTCTAATGGTGGTGTCAGAAATGAAATCTGGAGTCCCGTGTTCAAAAATGGAATTCTACAAGTTAGAAATTACGAATTCGAACGGCCAAATTTGGCGTCGAATTCAACCAATCAAACAAGCTCACAATAAAACGAAACTGGAGGGATAGTAAGATAGTCATACCAGCTTCATACAGGAACTGGTAGCATGCAAAATGGAGCTGCGTGGAGGAGATACAAGCTGACGAAGTTGGCCCTGCGAAACTGTCCAAATTTAGTACAATTTAAACGGTCAACTTGGTGGCCGGTTTTGATGTATCAAACGATAAAATTAACGGACGAAAATTGACAAGAGTGAAGGTGGATATACCGAGATTGTGACGGAACAAAGAAATCGCCGATCCAACGGTCAAATTTCCGAAAAAACATGCACAAGTTGCTGCGACGGAACGCGATTCCAACCTCGTTCCCGAGTTCGTCACGACGGGACGTCGTGCAAAACGCACGAATCGCCTCGACGGCGCATCCCGGAGGACGGTGGCCGTCAGGGAAAATCTTGTTGGAGTTTGTCGGACAGAGGGGGGTGCCCACGGTGGCGCGACGGCCGGCGACGGCGGCCGGCCACGCAGCCAGCGCACGCGCAGCCAACGCCGTGCTGCTACCGCTGTGCTGGCCGGGCTCGTACGGTCCAGTCTACGCCGGCGACGGCGGCGGGGACGGCCAGCCTAGCCATGGCGACGTGGGGGCGGTGGCCCGTGGCCAGTGGCGGTGGTAGCTTGGGTGGAGTGATCGGATGATGATGGTGGTGGTGGTGCGGTTTAAGAAGAAGGAGATGGAGGAGGAGGAAAGGAGGAGATTGTGTGGTGGAGGCCGACGGTCGAGCTCGACCAGGAGTGGTCGGAGCTCCGGCCAGGGGGGTCGGGTTGCATGGTGAGCTGGTGGAGTTGTCGTTGGTTTGTTGCTGTTGTTGTAGTGGTTTTTGTTGTGTTGAAGAATATTAGAAAGAAGAGAGAGAGAAAGGAGATGATAATTAATGAAGGAGAGAGAGAGATGAAAAAAATGAAGCTTGGGAGTTAGGGCCGGCCTATGTTGGCTGTGAGGAGTTTGTGTGGGGAAAAAGTTGTCATGTGGGAATAGATGGCTAGGATTGGTTAGGTGAAATCAAGGGTGGAAATAAAATAGGGATTTGATTTATTGAGGGATTTAAATCAATGGGTACACACTCAATACTTGAAGTAGAAAAGCAGGTATTGAATATTATTTTGGACACAGAAAAATGAGGGCGTCCTGATGGAGGGTAACATGGAGCTGGGCTGGACTCGGTGGAACCGGATTGGGTCAAAACCGGACATTGTACAAAAATCAAATTAAAATTAGGTATCGATGATCATGGGTAAATAAGTAGCACATGGAGATTCCAATAAATGGACACAAGTGTCGGACGGGTAGTAGGCTCAATGTGGGCCATGTCCATAATTGGGACTGACAGGTTTTGGTCGACAGGGAACCCACAAATCAAGTTGGAAAATGAATGTGACGCCGTGGGGTGAAATAAAATCGGGTCACGTGTCAGGAAAGTTGTGCGAAGCAAATGGAGCACAAAATGGCGTGTCTGAGTGGGACACAAAGGTCATAGATGACGAGCGTCTCGAGTAGATCATCAATGAGGAGTTGGTTTCAAGAAACTGACTGGTCTTGCGCTCCCAAATTAAAAGTCACGGTAACGTGCTAATAATGATCAAGGAAAAGAGTGGAAATTAATTAATAAACAAATGGTCTAATTTGATCCGAAGTTCTGCGAAGCAAAAAGAGCACAAGAAAACAAGTCTGAGTGGGACACTATATACCATCATGAAGGTAATCATATCCACTCCAAAACTCGTGAAGAAGATTTCCAGAGTTGAACATCCCTGACACTCCAAATATCAAAGGCACGGAAAAGCACACTTAAGGAAAAATAACAGAATAAATTATTTATCGAAATCAAATCAATCAGAAAATAAAATAAATAAATAAATAAATAAAAATTAACCCAAAATTCAGGGTGCTCACAGGATGGTACGTCCAGATTATGTGTTGACTATCATACCTTGAACTCAGTAACAATCAAGAACAGATATCCTCTCCCAAGGATAGATGACTTGTTTGATCAACTCAGAGGAGCAGCAGTATTCTCGAAGATAGATTTGCGGTCAGGGTACCACCAGATCAGAGTCAGAGAGCATGACATCCCGAAGACGGCATTCAGATCTAGATATGGACATTGGGAGTTCCTTGTTATGCCTTTTGGAGCAACCAATGCGTCGGCTGTATTCATGGACCTCATGAATCGCATCTTCATGCTTATTTGGATCAGTTCGTGATTGTGTTCATAGACGACATCCTGGTCTATAGCAAGAGTGAAGCGAAGCATGAGCCATCTCAGAGTTGTCCTCCAGATTCTCTGAGAGCACCAGTTGTATGCCAAGTTCAGTAAATGAGTTCTGGCTCGATCGCATTTCGTACTTAGGTCATATCATCACCAGAGGAGGAGTAGAAGTGGATCCCCAGAAGATCGTGGCTATCGAAACGTGGCCAGTGTCCAGCACAGTTGCAGAAGTTCGCAGTTTTCTTGGATTGGCCGGCTACTACCGGTGATTTGTTTCGGACTTTGCTCGAATTTCAGCACCACTGACGCAGTTAACCCGCAAGGATATGCAGTTTGCTTGGACATCAGAATGTCAGGATTTTTTTGAGAAGTTGAAGCGAGGCTTGATGACGGCACCCATTCTCACACTTCCAGATGGGGCCGGAGGATTCTCAGTGTATTGTGATGCTTCAGGCCGAGGTTTAGGATGTGTTTTGATGCAACATGGGAAGATAATAGCTTATGCTCACGACAACTTCGTGATCATGAGAGGAATTATCCAACCCACGACTTGGAGCTGGCAGCCTTGGTGTTTGCGCTAAAGCTTTGGAGACACTACTTGTATGGAGATAGGGTAGAGATTTTTACCGATCACAAGAGCCTGAAGTATGTGTTCACTCAGAAGGATCTTAAAATGCGTCAGAAAGATGGCTAGAGCTGCTTGTGGATTATGATGTCAACCTGTGTACCATCCTGGGAAGGCCAACGTTGTTGCAGATGCATTGAGCAGGAGAGCTGGAGTTTAATTTCTGACAGCGCAACCAGAATTCTTAGCAGATCTTCAGAAGATGGGTATAGAAGTTGTCCTTCCTACCAGCGTGGCATTGATGGCCAGCATGCAAGTTCAGTCCAGTATAGTTGAGAGAATCAAGATAGCTCAGTCCTCCGATTCTAAGCTTCAGCGGCTTAGGACAGAATGTGTAGCAGGGCGAAGACCAAATTATGTATTCATGAGGACGGTACACTTCGACATGGTAAGCGCCTTTGTGTACCCAGTGGAGATATCAGACAGGAAGTCATGACCGAAGCTCACAGTTCTCAGTATTCGATTCATCCCGGTGGCACGAAGATGTACCGAGATATCTGTCAGCACTTTTGGTGGAATGGCATGAAGAGGGAGATAGCTCGGTTTATCGCTCGGTGTTTGGTTTGCCAACAGGTTAAAGCTGAACATCAGAGGCCAGCTGGACTACTTCAGCCCTTGCTAATTCCAGAATGGAAGTGGGAGCATATAACCATAGATTTTGTGACTGGATTACCTAGATCCCCAGCTGGTAGAGATGCTATCTGGGTGATAGTTGACAGGCTCACGAAGGTGGCTCACTTTCTTCCGTTCAAGTTGGTCAGTCGACGGCCCAGCTAGCGGAGATGTATCTCCGGCAGATTGTCAGATTGCATAGAGTACCAGTCAGTATCACCTCGGATAGAGATTCGAGATTTACGTCGCACTTTTGGCGTAGTCTGCAAGAGAGTTTGGGAACTCACCTCCAGTTCAACTCAGCATATCCCCGCAGACAGATGGCCAGTCAAAACGCACGATCCAGACTCTCGAAGATATGTTGAGATCTTGTACACTCGACTTCGGCGGTTCGTGGGAAGATCACCTGCACCTGGTGGAGTTCTCGTACAACAACAGTTTCCAAGCTAGCATCCAGATGGCACCGTTCGAGGCACTGTATGGTAGGAAGTGCAGATCCCCACTAGCATGACGATGTTGGAGAAAGGCAGATGCTTGGTCCTGAGTTGATCACTCAGACAGTGAGGTGGTCAGGAGAGTTAGAGATAATCTTCGCGTTGCACAAGATCGACAGCGCCATTAGACGATTCTCATCGGCGTCCCCTTGAATTTTCTGTCGACGACCATGTATTCCTGAGGATCTCGCCTAACCGTGGCGTCATTCGTTTCGGCGTACGGGGAGAGCTTAGTCCTAGGTATATAGGACCGTTCGATATTCTGGAGTGAGTAGGAGATATGTCCTATCGTCTCGCTCTTCCGCCGTCTCTGAGTGAGGTGTACGACGTGTTCCATGTATCCCAACTGCGACGGTATATTCTGGACCCGAGCCACATCTTGGATCATTCGGAATTGGTTGTGGGTACCAACCTTTCGTATGAGGAGAGGCCCGTATCCATATTGGACCGAAGAGAGAAGATACTCAAGACAAGACTATCAAGTTAGTCCGAGTTGCTTGGGGTCATCACTCTTTGGGTGAGTCAACGTGGGAGCGTGAGGATGATATCCGATCGCGATATTCCGACCTGTTTGACTCGTGAGGTATAATATCTTTCTTATGCCTCATGCCTTTGATTCCTCGCTTACATAAATAATTGCTTGATTGCTTGACTAGTATAGCTTGTCTGTGATTAGTATAGCTTATCCTTGTATCTCTAGCCTCTTGATTAAATTCCGAGGACGGAATTCTTTTAAGGTGGGGAGAGTTGTAATGCCTATTGTTCGTATTACGTATTTTGGAATACGTGTACGTAATCTGACTCGTATTGCTTGACTCCTGGCTTGGTTCGGCTTGTTTGGGTTGGCTTGGTTCGGCTTGGGTTACTTATTGGTTCAACATGAACCAAGGGAAAGAACCCTTACCTACCACCATCATCCCCATTTATTAGCCCAACTCTTTCTCTCTCCTCATTCACTATTCTTCTTCCTCACCATTACTCTCCACCTACACCCAAGAGCCCTAGGCAAGTGCAATTTTGTTTCATGATGGATCTCAAGTTTTATTGTTCTATTCTCTTCTTTATATGATTATAAGCCTCTTTAGAACTTGGAGTTTTTAATTTTGATGGATAGATTCTTCTAGATCTACTTTATAACTTTTAGTTCATGGAGTTTTCTTGGTTTTGATCTACTAAAACTTGTTATTTTCGAAAACTAATAGTTCCATGAGCAAGAGCACGAAATTTCGTATGAATTTGGTTTTTGATTCACCTCATTGCGAGTTAAAATAAGTTTTTATGGCCAAAACAAGTTTTCTGGATTTTTCATGTCGGCTGAGAAAGATTTTATGCTAGGGACCCTGGAATTGCGTATTTTACGCTGGATATCATCCAGAATGTAAGATTTTACGCTAGAGATCCTGGAATTGCGTATTTTACGCTGGATATCATCCAGAATGTAAGATTTTACGCTAGGGACCCTAAAATTGCGTATTTTACGCTGGTTATCATCCAGAATGTAAGATTTTACGCTAGGGATCCTGGAATTGTATTTTACGTTGGATATCATCCAGAATGTAAGATTTTACGCTAGGGACCCTGGAATTGCGTATTTTACGCTGGTTATCATCCAGAATGTAAGATTTTACGCTAGGGACCCTGGAATTGCGTATTTTATGCTGGATATCATCCAGAATGTAAGATTTTATGCAGGGAACCCTGAAATTGCATTTTATGCTGGATGGTACCCAGAATGTGAAATTTTATGCTGGAACCCTCCCTTTTACGTATTTTGCGCAAAATTGAATTTTTGGCATAAAAAGTGCATAGAATGACTATTTTTGCCAAGTTTAGCTATTTTCTAGCCAGAATTTCGAAAAACTTAAAACATGAAAGTTTTAGATCTTTGCTTGCCTTTCCGAATATCTCTGGAGCACCTCATTTTGAGTTCGTATGTGGAAGTTATTCCCCGTCTTCCCTGAGCCGCATGATTCTTCCACAACTCTTGCACCCTGTTTATATTTAGTTATTGCATATACGTTTATACCAGGTTAAATGTTAATTTTACAAATATTCTATGACATAATGGTGACCCGTCGTGGTGCACTTTGACATGATATATATCTCGAATGCGGTTGTGACGGCTAGCATGTCGTGACAGAATTGAATGGCCTAGACACCATGGGTGATTGTGTTTGTACAAAATAAACCAGTACTGTCTTGCATCATATCTAGGATAGGGATCCCTGAGTACCACGGTCAGGATACCTACAGTAATTGACTAAGGCTAATAAACTAGAATAATTCAGTAGACATGAAGAGATTCTCAGCTACAGGCAATCCCGTTATCTGGACGCATTAAGTAGATTTGTAGCCTACCGAAGAGTAGGGCTCATTTCCAGCACACAGTCACGTGCATTCTTCATAAATGGACATTCGACCCGGATAACGGATGGTCTGCAGGGCTTGTGGCTGTTGGAAATCTCATTGCAACTTGCTAATAGCTAGGCCTGTGATAACCCTAGTTAGTTAAAAGTATCAAGCCGTACTCTTGATTGGCCGTGATTGATTGGATGGAGTTTATTCCAGCTTAGTCTTATCCTGATCCTGTGCAAGATGGTGATATGACATGAATATTGATGCTTGCCTTAACAATAACGATCGGGGGTCCAGTTCTGTTCAGGCGAAGGGTTACAACCCCGGTTCTTGTTTGGTTTAAGGGTTGTAACCTAGCTCCCGAGCAGTTCTGTGTCCTCCTTCGTTTATTGTCTTATTGCAACCCCATGCCATGCTCGTCATGTTTTACCTTACCTTAATACCATGATTATTTATACTGGCCTTAGCAATAAAGATCGGGGTCCAGTTCTGTTCAGGCAAAGGGTTACAACCCCGGTCCTTGTTTGGTTTAAGGGTTGTAACCTGGCTCCCGGAGCAGTTCTGTGTCCTCTCTTCGTTTATTGTCTTCACTGTACCAATAGTATTTGAGACGGGTTTCTATTCAGGTGAAGGGCTGCAACCCCGGTCCTTGTTTGGTTTAAGGGTTGTGACCTGGCTACTTGAATGGTTTCCTCGTACTCAGTTTACTGTTGTTATCTCTATTATTATCAATACTTTATTTATTATCTTTAATATTCTGTTGTGATATGCTGGTTTTAGTCCCTAAGTGAAGCCTCCTTTGTGGCACTTGCTCTTTCTGGGGTTTGACCCAGCTGGTTTTGTGTGGCCAGATATCGGAGCAGTACCAGAGGATCCACCTGTCTTCCAGCCAGATGGTGAACACCAGACGTAACCCTGGCAACGAGTGGGTTTCTTTTTGTCCTCCTACTTTATTGTAAAAATTATTCTTTTGAGGCGTTTAGCCGACGAGCACGTGTTAGCTTTTATTATCTTTATTTACTGTCTGCCTACGGGCTGTAACATGATTGACAGATCCTAGGATTGATCATGTACGACTGAACTCTTGCTAGTCTTGACATTTTGTACGACTAGCTTCATGATCATCCAATATGTAATGTATGGGACGCCTTGCTATTATATATTTGGTGCTCTGACATCTTGTAACTATTACTGCTTGCTTGAGATTGAGATAATAGGCTTGTCCATGACCATAGGAGACTGTTGGCTTGTAGTTAAACCCTCATGTATCTAGACAGCCGTGACCGTGTAGCGAGGTGGGTTGCACTTCAATATACGTAGCTGGCTATGTACGCCCCCGCTCTCCAGTATTCTGGTTCTAGGGCGTTACACTTATATCTCACCGCATCAGGCTCGACCCGATGGTCCGTACCAGCACATGTAACGCCCCGCTTTCGATAGGCGACGGACTTCATAATATGCTTGCGCCGAGTCGGATCGGCCGGGAACTTAGATGGCCATCTGACTCGATCGCTAAGCTTGGTAAAACGATAACACCTTGCGGCATCGATCAAATCGATTTGGACGGACGTTACTAGAATCGATCCAACTCAATATCCCTAACCGGGGGTAGACCTGGAAGTTCTTCGGAAAATACATCTAGAAACTCTTCCACTACCTTCGGAACTTGAACTTCTTCCATTGCCGTCACTACTCCTTCTACTTGTTGAGTTGCCACTGATCTGACTAAGGTAAATCGCTCCATGCTTGGAATATTAAAATACACTCCCTCTATGACAATCTATTGTCGCATGACTGTCTTTCAGCCAGTCCACGCCTAAGATAACGTCGAAATTTCAACAGAAAATTCTATTAATCTGGCGGGTAAGGAACGTCCGCAAACTACAACTCTACACGCTAGAATAACTCTACTAACTCCTACGAGCCCATTACCAGTGAGTATATTCAACCACCCTGGTAATGCCTCGAATTCTATTCCTAGTCGTGTCGTAAACTATGCAGATATAAATGAGTGTGATGCTCCTGAATCAAACAATGCTACTGCGGATATGAGGCGACGAGAATGTTACCTGCCATAACATCTCCGATGCCAATGCCTCTTCCAAAGATAGATTGAATGCCTTCCATCGGCCTCTTTGTTGGTTCCCATGCTGCGGCCTAGCCTGGTGCTGCTGCTGGCCCCTGCCTTGGTGATGCTGGGGTGGTATTTGTTGTTGTTGCTGCATCGGCGGTCCATCTGAGCTTGTGACATGAACGAGCGTTGTACCAACGGCCTCACTGCTACCGCTGGTCTTGATACTGGCCTGCCCCTGGTGCTGGCAGAGGAAATTATTGCACTGGTCCTCCTGGCCTCGAATTCATGGGACAGGTGGAAACCCGATGATCTGGACTTCAACATATCAAACACTGTCCGTTTAATGCCCGACACACACCTCTAGTGTGCCATGCCTTCCCATAATAGGTGCAGCCCGCTGGGGGTTGTTGGTTCTTCCTCTGCTGCTGCTGCTGTCTTGTTGATGGTGCTGGCCCTCGCTTCGCCATATCGTAAATGCGAATGCCAGGAGATGGTGCTGTTATTCGGAGCGCTACTCCCCCTCCTCCTTCAATCTGATTGTAAGATCTCTTCTGACCGCCAGTCCTTACTGTGATCCTTGGATGGTGATCTCATGCCTTCGGGTTGCCGTCAACACCTCATCAAAGGTCTGGTAGTTATGCCCCTATATCAATTGCAAGAGTTCAAGATGGAACCCTTGCTGAAATCTCATAGCCCTCTGGCTCTCCGTTGCTACCATCTCCGGGGCAAACCTACTCAGTCTGCAGAACTCTGCTGCATAAGCATCCACTGTCATACCGGCCTGCTTGAGGTTGATAAACTTCTGTTATAGTTCGAACTGTGCCACAACTCCATAGTACTTGGTCTTGAACCTTGCAGTAAAATCATCCCAAGCTATAGGACGTCTAATGCCCACTTCTTCTGATTCCCACCAATCACGTGCGAGGTCCTGAAGTAACAACTTCACTTGATCCACACGTTCTTCTGCCGGTACCTTAGCTGCTGTAAATAGCATCAATATCTTTAAGCATGCATATGCTGAAATGGCATCTTCCGTGCCCTCGAAACGACGGGGGTTGTACTTGCAAAATTTGTTTGATGTCTGAATCGGTCATCACCCCTCTTTCCAAAGCCGTTTGCAATCCTTGGTTGAGCAGCACATTCTGCTCTTGTAGATGAGTGTGCATGCATTGCTGGACCAATATCTGATGTTGTGGCGTAGCCACCTTCCCTCTTATGATCTCCAGAAGGGCTGGTGTGTCTACTTCCACGGGGGTAGGTGGAACTATTGGTGGTGTTGGAACCTCCGAATACTGCGGTCCAGTTCTTGGTTCCACTATCACCTCTTCTTGGACGGTCTCTTGAGGAGTACTGGCCTTTGTTGCTGACCAGCATGGTCAAGTTGTTCGTGTTGCCCTTGTTGTCCTTGTTGTTGCCGTCCAGCTCTGACAGATGCGGACGATGTAATGACCCGCTCCGCCCTAGCGAAACGTCGATTCAAACGGCAAGTGCAACGACTCAAACGAGCCGTCGACCCGAAGAGTTGGCATAGACCTGAAGAAGAATCGATGCAAGGCTTACATTGGCCCGTCAGATGAATCCAGACTTAGACTTTCAAAGGCGCGCTCGGAGTATCGCTCGGCCGATGCGAACATCGCTAAGGTGGGTGGCTCCGATGAACCCGTCTTTGCTTAGCCTAGACACATAACAATACGGACACTATTGCTAGAATCGCTAGGCGATAACACCGCGCATGCTAACAAATGACTCAACGCACCTAGATAAGGGAATAATCCCATCTTGTATGCTTGTATAGAATATGGAAAAGGAATATAGAAATGTGAGAACTCTCGCCACCGCGCTCCACGCTCGTGCTAAGGCACAAGCTTACATTTAAGTTCCCTATGCGTTCGATAATGAAATAATGAATATTACAACAATGAAACGGGAAGACTATCAACATAGTCATTCCGAGTAGAGTATAGCAACATTGAAAGATTTTAGGACCGATGGGTCGCCAAGGCGACTCTCGCACGGGGAGTTGCATAATGTGTGAATGAAAGAATGAATGGATAAGTGAATGAATGAACCAACGAATGAATGAATGAATACGTGAATGAATCAATGAACGAACAAACAAGTAAAAAAAAGAAGAAAAGAAGAATAAATAAAAGATAAGAAAGAAAGGAATGGTTAGCGACAGGTATGACAGGCACGTGCAACGGGGCTCGCTACCCGCGCTGCACGGACGCCAACCTGGTCGATAACGCATTATGGCTAAGGGTTAGCCTACGGCTCGGAGACAGCCGTTAAGTTAAAATGACAAACAAAAAGAAAACGAAATGGTCGTGGACAATCCACTAGTATACGGGAGGTGGGAGATATAAGGGATTTCCAGCGGCACGGTCAAAGTGTGAAGGACGTGCCGGTCCGGACGGAAATCAAAATTTGGCTTACGTACAGGCCTGAGTGCGGGCTTGGCCACCAGGGGACGTAAGGCGGGTATTTCAAAAGACTATCAGGGTGTACCAAGCCGCACGCCATGATAGGTGAGAAATTACCAACGGGGAAGACATGTCCAAATTGGCTTGTAATGTCAGCGACCGATGCATATAGATTAAGTGGGCTTTGCTGGTGGCAATCCACGTGCAAGTCCTTGTATTCAAATCAAAGTAGTCTAAGTTAACTAAATGAAGTACCTTCTGAACAGGCTTGAATATAATACACCAGATAATCGAGAGTACTTCGGCAAAGGAGTTAGAAAATACGCCTATGACGTGCTAGGACCCGAGGCAGGGACACGCCCTTGACAATAAAAGTTCACATGAATCACGTCAAGTTATTTCCTATGAATTGTTGACTAACTTGATTAACTTTGGACAGGAAAGGCCAGACGGTAAATATGGGTAAGTCGTGCATGTATTTCCATGCAACACATTGAAATTGGCAACATGAGATAGGTTATGAAATATGCATGAAACTGATCCTAAGGCAAGATTAGAAAGACAATGAATGATAGACGGTGCACGAAAGTAAATAGAACGTGTTTGGTAATGATAGCATTGTGGGCGAGCTAGCCTTCCCACCAGTGCATAACAATGTACTGATAACCCCACAGTCTACTTGCAAGATGCAGGAGACGTCGTTCGGGTGCGGAACTTCCCTCGAACGTGCTAAGACACGGAGCTATATCTGGAGCCTTGGAGCGTTGCAAGGAGCTGGAGCACCATATACAGGACATAATGTATCGGAATATCGCCATGAATCATTCCATGTTGTAAGCCGCTTGGCA
Organism: Iris pallida; assembly: GCA_029216955.1. Lineage (NCBI taxonomy): Eukaryota > Viridiplantae > Streptophyta > Magnoliopsida > Asparagales > Iridaceae > Iris > Iris pallida. The sequence continues at coordinate 9,252,357 of JANAVB010035219.1, forward strand.
CGCCTTTTATGTTTCAAAGAGAGAGAGCTTGAGCGATTTGTAATATCGGCCTAGCGCCGCTTGTAAACTTCTTGAATATCAATAAAGAGTTGAATTCGCTTCAATTTGTGTTCATTTACTTTTCGTCGCAAATGGGGACACTCTGTACGACTCTATGGCCTAGCTCAAATCGGCATTTCTGGACGATAGCCTTGCACGGGTGCACCTAGGCCCGTACGGCATCACGCCTTAGCGAGGACGATCGCTCCTGCGGGAGCGGGGCATGACAGATTGGTATCAGAGCACGGCTTTACGTCCTTGGACTTCACTTCGATTCTCTCAGTCTTGAAAGCTCGATTTTGAAACAAAAGAAGTGTACGCTCCCTCTCGTTGTGCCTTGGGATGTTCCATACAATAAGTCTAATATTTTCAAAAGCTCGTACAAGTACTCGGTTGAGCGGGATCGATAGGCAAAGGCCTTTATGCCAAACCACGACGTACTTTAGTTGGAAGGAACCGATGCTAATAGTTACAAACGTAAGACGTGTTTGAATAACCTTACGCTGACAATAGCGAACGAGTACGCGAGACCGAAGTATAGTTCGAACGGGATGGATATGTACGCAGCCTTTTGGCTAAGTTGTGCGGAGTATCGCGCACCTAGATCTTCTGGTGCGAACGAGTTTAAGAGCGAGACCGACTATCGTTCGGACGAGAATAAGTGAGACTTAGAACGTATGTTGATAGAGACGCTATTTGACCAACGCTAAAGCGAGCACGAGAAATGGTTCTTAGACTTTGAGGAATGGACGAACGCGCGATTGAACACAACGATTGGGAATCGAATAATCTTTTGAGGATTTGTAGAATGACTTGACTCCGAGTGGTGTATGTGATAGCTTCGAAGATGGAAAAGAACGAGTGTCGATGACTAGTCGAATGGCTCGAACCCTGAGTGGTGTATGGACGTTATAGAAATTGTTCGAGCGAGACTAAAGGATTTACGGATAGAACGAGTATGTCGGCAAGCGATGATATCGCGCAAGGCCTTAGAACGAGTAACGCTTAGTTGGTTTTGACTTCGATAGTCTCAAACGAGATATCGTTCGGACGAATTAAGAATGCGTAGTGCGAATTACGAAACGATCGAATAGAGAGTCGGAACGATAAAACGAATAGAGGTCTTGGTCGAGGAAACATAGAAGATCGTGCATGCGATTTTGAATTTAGTCGAAGGGATTAAAACTTGAGTTAAGGTAAAATACGCATGGACGAGATCGAAGATAGCACGATCGGAAGATAGCGTGCATGGAAAATGTTAGTTTGGAGATACGAGAATGACTAAGGAATTGAAATTGATGTTGCTCGACGAAGAGTTAGCACGCGACAATGTGAATTGAGGAAATTAAGTTGCACGACTTAGAATTTGTTACAAAAGGAAGATCGTCAGGTTATGTACATCATCGATGGTATTGAGGCGTATCAAAGATCGATGTACGATAACTCGGGGGTACTCTGATTCGATGAATGATGATCGTGTTAGAAGTTATTGTTTTGAAGGATGCTACGTTGGAGATACATTTGGAATGAAGAAGGGAAGTGACTTGATTGTTCGGTGATAACCACAACGACAACGATCTTGTCTTGTGCGAGCGCAACTCCAGCCTCGCACATGCGTCATGTCAGATTTGGGACGATCATTTTGCGTGAGCGTTGGCATGGTGATTCATGTCCAGCAGGAATGATCGAACTCAAAATACCTTGACATGGCAATTTTGATTGCTTCGACTTGTGGTTTGAAGCGAAGATAAATTTGAAGATTGTTAGGACTTGCGATTGAAGAATAAGAAAACTTGAGGATTGAGTAGACCCAATCCGCGTATCGAAAATAAGTAAGTCTAGATTCAACGCAAGAGTTACGTCCCGATGAGGACGATTATCCCGCGGGAACGTTGATGTGGTGATTCATGTCCGTCGTGGATAATCAGACTTGCGTGAGATCGGGGCGCGACATATTGCAAGGCTAGACGACCTTGTGATCGACCACGTGAAATGGATAGGTAAATTGTATCAAACATACTTGAAGAGATAGACTACGATAATTGCTAGTACGGACGCACGATATTAACATGTCGAGGATTTGGTTGAGGATAACCTATCGTAGGATGACATTCCTAACGAGCTCGGACTTGGAACGGAGAATGTGTTGATGCGAATAGGGTGAACGCTGCTTGATGTTTAGAAATTTGAGTGAAGCAAACTTGGGTAGAAACTCTCGTACGAATGAATAAATGGTTTGACCATAGGATTTGGGGCGAGCGTCGTACAACGACCTTGCACGATGAGCCACGGACTTGACTTGTAACTATGACCCTGTGAGACAACCTAGCGGATAGGCGGACGACCCTATGTCGAGTGATTGAACTTGTGCGACTGACCTTACAGTGTCGTCTGGACGGACGATTGACTTGGGGCAACAAGACTTAGAGTAGGACGGAGAACTGGGAGTGTGCGTGAACGACGACGAGATTGGCCCCAAACGAAGGGAATGATAGGAATGAATGATGCGCAAGTAAAGTTAGGATAATGAATTGAATCGTTGATAGGAATATATACTCGATGATGGTACAATACTTGGTCTTGAATCGGACGAAAATTACTTAGACTTGGTCGACCCCGCTAAGAAGAATCGTATTGATTTCATTGACAAGAGCGCTTGAGAAGCGAATCGAATAATCTCGAGGACCGAGATAAACGATATGTGACACACATGAGTTCGATTTTAAATCGAAGTTAGCAAAACCATCGGCAAATCGAAACTATCACGGGTAGCTCGTCCGCCTTTGCTAGTCGCTAAGCTTGGTTGAAATGTACGTATTCGGGGGACTCTTGAATGCGTGCATGATCCAAACTCAGCGATATGATGAACTCGAATGCAGCTGCAAGTGGGTGTTGAGATGCGCATGAACGAATGAGTGAGTTTGCCTCAGCTTACGTCTCTCGTATTTGATAAATTACAACGCACCTCGTGCGACCATTTCAGTCCCATGACACGTCAAAATAGCAACCAAATTGAAGAAACAATTGAATTGAATAAGTGCCATCAACTCTAAAATGAATGAAAAGTTATTCAATAAAATCGACCAAACGTATGCGACACGGAACTTGGAAAGGTACCGAGCATGGTTCGATGCCATCGAACGATAAAGCCATTCGATAAGGATTGTCTAAAAAACGTGACGACACGAGTCAAGGAACGGTAGGATGACCTGCACTCAGAAAGTCTCGAGGACGAGACTTGTTTTGAGTGGTGTATTATGTAATGACCCGCTCCGCCCTAGCGGAACGCCGATTCAAACGGGAAGTGCAACGACTCAAACGAGCGTCGACTCGAAGAGTTGGCATCGACCTGAAGAAGAATCGATGCAAGGCTTACATTGGCCCGTCAAGATGAATCCAAACTTAGACTTTCAAAGGCGCGCTCGGAGTATCGCTCGGCCGATGCGAACATCGCTAAGGTGGGTGGCTCCGATGAACCCGTCTTTGCTTAGCCTAGACACATAACAATACGGACACTATTGCTAGAATCGCTAGGCGATAACACCGCGCATGCTAATAAATGACTCAATGCACCTAGCTAAGGGAATAATCCCATCTTGTATGCTTGTATAGAATATGGAAATATGAGAACTCTCGCCACCGCGCTCCACGCTCGTGCTAAGGCACAAGCTTACATTTAAGTTCCCTATGCGTTCGACAATAAAATAATGAATGGATTACAACAATAAAACGGGAAGAATATCAACATAGTCGTTCCGAGTAGAGTATAGCAACATTGAATGATTTTGGGACCGATGGGTCGCCAAGGCGACTCTCGCACGGGGAGTTGCATAATGTGTGAATGAAAGAATGAATAGATAAGTGAATGAATGAACCAACGAATGAATGAATGAATACGTGAATGAATCAATGAACGAACAAACAAGTGAAAGAAAGAAAGAAAGAAAGAATGAATAAAAGATAAGAAAGAAAGGAATGGTTAGCGACAGGTATGACGGGCACGTACAACGGGGCTCGCTACCCGTGCTGTACGGACGCCAACCTGGTCGATAACGTATTATGGCTAAGGGTTAGCCTACGGCTCGGAGACAGCCGTTAAATTAAAATGACAAACAAAAGAAAACGAAATGGTCGTGGACAATCCACTAGTATACGGGAGGTGGGAGATATAAGGGATTTCCAGCGGCACGGTCAAAGTGTGAAGGACGTGCCGGTCTGGACGGAAATTAAAAATTGGCTTACGTACAGGCCTGAGTGCGGGCTTGGCCACCAGGGGACGTAAGGCCGGGTATTTCAAAAGACTATCAGGTGTACCAAGCCGCACGCCATGATAGGTGAGAAATTATCAAGGGAGAAGACATGTCCAAATTGGCTTATGATGCCAGCGACCGATGCATATAGATTAAGTGGGCTTTGCTGGTGGCAATCCACGTGCAAGTCCTTGCATTGAAATCAAAGTAGTCTAAGTTAACTAAATGAAGTACCTTCTGAACAGGCTTGAATATAACACACCAGATAATCGAGAGTACTTCAGCAAAGGATTTAGAAAATACGCCTACGACGTGCTAGGACCCGAGGCAGGGACACGCCCTTGACATTGAAAGTTCACATGAATCACGTTAAGTTATTTCCTATGAATTGTTGACTAACTTGATTTACTTTGGACAGGGAAGGCCGGACGGTAAGTATGGGTAAGTCGTACATGTATTTCCATGCAACACATTGAAATTGGCAACACGAGATAGGTTATGAAATATGCATGAAACTGATCCTAATGCAAGATTAGAAATACAATGAATGATAGACGGTGCACGAAAGTAAATAGAACGTGTTTGGTAATGATAGCATTGTAGGCGAGCTAGCCTTCCCACCAGTGCATAACAATGTACTGATAACCCCACAGTCTGCTTACAGGATGCAGGAGACGTCGTCGGGTGCAGAGCTTCCCTTGAACGTGCTAAGGCGCGGAGCTATCTCTGGAGCCTTGGAGCGTTGCAAGGAGCTGGAGCACCATATACAGTACATAATGTATCGGAACATCGCCATGAATCATTCCATGTTGTAAGCCGCTTGGCACCCTTTTATGTTTCAGAGAGAGAGAGCTTAAGCGATTTGTAATATCGGCCTAGCGCCGCTTGTAAACTTCTTGAATATCAATAAAGAGTTGAATTCGCTTCAATTTATGTTCATTTACTTTCCGCTGCAAATGGGGACACTCTGTGCAACTCTGTGGCCTAGCTCAAATCGGCCGTTTCTGGACGATAGCCTTGCACGGGCGTACCTAGGCCCGTGCGGCATCACGCCTTAGCGAGGACGATCGCTCCTGCGGGAGCGGGGCGTGACAGACGAGGTGCCCCTAAGAAAAGGGACAAGAGAACAATCAAATACGGACAGGAAAGATCAATGAAGTCAAAGGATACCGAAATGTCAAGCTCGAGTCGAGAGTAACGAATCATGAGATCAAGGAGAAACATGTGTGATTGAGACATCCTATAAATTAAAATACCCCAAGTCTGAAATCAGACCTGCATAGGCCACCACTAAAACCTTGTCATGCCCAGAACCAGAATACCGAAGAGCGGGAGAGTGACTCAGCCAGCTACGTATTACGGATAGATGAATACCGTATAATACAATCAATGCTGTCTAAAAGACAAGGGGTGCATACTACGTGAAAGTCTCGCTACGGTCACTCAACATCTATTGTCTCAATCATTCAAACAAGAAACAGTAAGTAGAGAACATATAAGATAAAACAGTAAGGCGTCCCAAACGCTTAGTCAAAATGTTCTTGAGATCTGACTGTACAAAACATAGCCAGATGGTATAGCAAGGTATACACAATCGTTATCAGTTGCAGTCTGACTTAGTTACAATTATGCAAAAGTAAGTACAAGACAATCCGACTCGTGTCCTCCTGCGATCATCCCTCTAGTATTGACCATCTTGGAGAGAAGTAAGCTGAGTCTTCGGGAACTGGCTCTAAATTTGGCCATGCAAAACCAGAGAGGTTAGACCTCTAATAGCAAGTACCACAAGAAAGCACGATATGAGAACTAAAACCAGTGATAAGAGTTAAGAATATGATAATAAGTCTCCGTTGCTACTGGAATTCACACAACATCACGACACTTCAAACCAACTTTCCAACCAAACAAGGACAGAATTGACCCGTCATGTCCTGACATTCTATCATCTCAGTAGTTAACATAGTAGGTTCAATACGCAAACAAATCAATTTAACGGCAATACAACTACTACGGCTTGTTAATGTCAGTTCCAAGTCATCCTGGAAGTATGCAAATAAGGATCCTCAGTTCTTACTATGCACAAGCAAGGCTAGTCTACCCAATAATCAATTGCGTCAATCATGAATTAGACGAGTCCCAGCGGGACGCCCGTCATCAGTTATACAGTAAATAAATATAAGCAGATACCGCTCCCTTCTAGTGTGACAGATTTACAGTATCTGTGGGAACCAGTCGGCATGTCGGGGCACTAATGGTCCCAAGGATGGCTGCCATGTAAGAACTCGAGAATCTATTCTCTCCATACAATCGTTATTTTATTTAACTTAATAGTCCCTATGTTGATTGAATCCCATGCCGTGGATCATGGTCATTCAGAATAAGTACTTTCGTACAGTACGATATTCACAACTCTACAATGATGCCCGTACGGTTAGGTTGTAGGTTTACATAGCGTAATGCAACAATCAAACCTAGCCACGGAATAATCATGCCTTGATTAAAGTACACATGCCGCTTTTGTAGAAAATCAGTTGAAGCCTGCACGTGTCCATATGCCAATGTTCGGGATCGGCTAGTCGATTGCAATGGTTCATAGTTAATATGAGTGTGTCTCATTCAATTTCAATAAGACGACTAGCCAGTCTCTTAGTTCCAACTAGGAACGCATGATCAATCGTTTGTCAAGGTAACAATCATTATCAATTGTGACAAGGCATAAAGTCAACTAGTATTCAGTATGGTCGAGTCTATAACTCTCAGGGTTAAGTTCCAGTCATTCTGGGTATCCATAAACCAGTCGAGACACCGGGCACATTCCACACAATAATATATATTAAAAATATTAACATATCATGATTATATCGAGTTCATGTCAAAAAGACGTAAGGATATAATAGAAGAAATGCCATGCCGACATAAAGTAAATAAAGTATAGAGCAATAGGAACACCGAGGTTGGATTACGCCAAGGCTAATCTATACCATGACTAGTCTACGCCAAAACTTTACGCTAAGGCCACCGGTTTACGCCAAGCTTTACGCTAAGGCAAATACGTGTAAAGAAAGTACGCGTGAAGAAGTAACGTTACGCGTAAACTCGTACGCGTAAAAAAATAATATTACGAGTAAACCAAAATCGCGTAAAGGAATTACGCCAAGCCAAGGAGTACGCGTAAAACAGAGCCACGCGTAAAGAACAGTGTTACGCGTAAGACTATACGCGTAAAAGAATAGAGTTACGCATGAAACACTGTACGTGTAAAGAATAATGTTACGCGTGAAACATTGTACGCGTTAGAGTCGAGTTACATGTAAAATTGTATGCGTAAAGGGTCGAGCCACGCGTAAAGGTTGCACGTAAAGAGTCAAGTTTACGCACGAATGAATACGCGTAAAGAGTAATACGCCAAGCCAAGTCGACTTGCGTAAAACAGATTCACGCTGAAACGAATGATCGTGGGCGTAGAGCTTGATATTACGCGGGCACGTAAAAACGTGGACGTAAAGTTTAATGCCTACGCGAGCACGTATAACGTGAGCGTAAAACTCCTCCCAACTCCAAATCCCATGGAACCTTCATTCCAAGCAAAAATGGAACTTACATGGGTCAGAATGGCGTATAACACGAATCTCAACAGCTTGGAACGAACGAAACTTGGAAATAAGGAAGTTTTATATATCAAAACCAATGATATCCAAAAAATAGTAATTTCTAAATCTACTAAATGAGACTTCAAAATGCAAATGCCAAGTTCTAAGCTATCTTAGAATCACGAGAGGAAGATAAATAAACATAAAAATGGGTTCTCATATGGAAGCAAGATGTACTTGCCTATGGGTTTGGTAGGTGGAGAGAGTTATGAGGAAGAAGAAGAGTAAATGAGAAGAAAAGTAATGAAGAGAGAGAAAGGGTTGGGGCTTTAAATGAAGATGTGGTAGGTGGGGAGTTGGGTTCGATTCATGATGAACCATCAAAAATTCGGAAACAAACCAACCCAAGCCGAACCCAAGAGCAAAACTAAAGCAGAAAATAAAATACAGAAAAATAATTAGCAAAAATTAAAGGAATTAAATACAGAACAAATTCATGATAAATATTAAATAAATATATTCAAGCAGTACACGTATTAAAATACGTATTCTGGGAACGGGAGTTACAGGGACGCTAAATCGGGAGTACGGTTTTGGGAAAAATGAATCGTTTTATGAGTTGGGAAAAATGATAATGTCGTTCAATACTGTCCGCGCTATACAAAACTGTTTGCACATATTAAACTGTTCACGCATTGACATGGTCATGGACAGCTTGTGTACAAGTTGATTTTCCTCGAATCGGTATCCGGGGCATAGGAATCGAATCGACCTAGGGGGAATGAATAATCGTGCTTCGGCACTGATACATTGTGGGACCGTCAATCAAGCTTGCAACCTAGACTGAACGGGGCAAAATGCTGTTGAGATAGTCCCACGTGATGTGTAACATCAATGACGCGCATATAAGATAGTAGCATGCTCACCTATTGTTTTATGCATGTGTAAATATTATCTCTGTTTTCATGCAGGGACGAGCATGGCCGGGTAAGAAATACGATAAAGTGCTATGTTTCACTGTATGCTTTATTACTCAAATATGGCTATCGAATATGAACTGAATTCATTTAGTTCTAATAGAAAGACAACTCTAAAGCATGCCTACCCTAACAATCAGAGTCGGTTTAGACGAGTGGGTTCGTCTCATCCACTTAGCAAGTGTGCTAATCCCCTCCCCCAATTTCCCTATGTACGACAGGCGCTCAAAACTAAACTGAACCTGAAGTACGGAGAGGCATTTTAAAGCTCTTCCTATGCTGAAGTATTTTGAAGCCAATTCAATCGACGACTTATGTATAAAGGGGCGAATGTATAACGGCAAGCATTAGTTCAGGCAACTTGTCGAGTGTATTTCTTTCTGTTTTCAATCAATGTAGCCGCAACGTCATCCAATGTAATTACGACTTGCACTTCGTTGCAAGCTATGAATGAAAAGCATTTCTATCTTCCTATACTGCGTCTTATATTCTGATATGATTTGTGAAGTTTCAACTTGGCGTATTAATATGAAAAGCAACGTAATATTCTTGCCTTGTATGAGTGCAATTCCAGACTCATACGGCATCACGCCTTAGCGAGGACGATCGAATCGCAAAGTAACACCGGGGACGAACGGTTTGTCGACTCGGGGAGTGACAAATTGGTATCAGAACAGTTATGTTTCCTCGATTTTCGAAAGATGTTTTATTATTGGAATGTCCGTTGCGATGGCTCGATTGAATGCTTGTCGACATGCTGCGTGAAATACAAGTTCTATACAGGTACGCCCGTAGATATTTTTGAAAAATACTAACGGGTTTACTTTGTTTTGTAGGAATGACTAAGAAAAATAACAATACCGGCACAACAACCCAAACCGTAGATAGTACGTCGAGCACAAAGAGTGGCCCTAACGAGGCGACTATGGAGAAAATGCTACAGTTGATGGAACTGCAGCAGCAACAGCTTCAAATACAATTCAAAGCCCAATTTGATGCAGCAGAAGCAGATGAACGCCCTGACTCAGATAGTGAGCAGGATGGCGGGCAATACCAAGGCAATGGAAGTAGTACCCAGGAGAAGCAAGGTGATTAAGATGAAGACGAGGAAGAAGAAGCTCAACCGCAAACGATAAATTCTTCTTCCTTGTTCAAGGCAAAGGAGTTCCGCAAAATGAATCCACCGAAATTCAACGGTCGAGCAGAGCCTGATGTGATCGTGGGGTGGCTCGCAGAGATTGAGGACCTATTTAATCTGCTTAGCATTGAAGGGTCCCAGAGGCTAACTTGTGCGGCATTACAGCTGCAGCTGAGGGCTTACGACTGGTGGGTAGTGTCACGACCCGTACCCAATTTTCGGACGCGAGTTCTTGAGCAAGCTAGCTACGTGTCGAGCGACTCCAGCCCGACTCGAGTACATATAAGCTTTCCAGAGTAGGGTATCATGTCTAATCTAAACTATATCTCAATCCATAGAAATCATATAAGCAAGAATGAACAAGTATGGATTATGGTCTGCAGCCCATTAGCATATTGTTCGATTAGACTCCAAGAATGATATAAGTCTATAAATAGCAGAGTATATCATGGTATGGAATATAAAGCACGAGAGGATAATAAAAATATATAAGCAAATACTGGTATCATACATCGTAATCCTCTACCATCCGCTCTGCTAACTAACTCCATGCAGTCGCTAAACATGAAGAGATCATCAGGTCCTCAGAGGACTAGCAAGATACATAAAACATGCCTATCTAATAGTTTAATCATGCAATAATATAACCAAGGTATAAACAGGAACTAGACATGAGACTGACATGTGGCTACTGACAGGTAGCTATGAACGGATACGGGATCAAGTATGCAAAAATGAACTGTTGGAAGATCAATGGAATACCAATCCTCGCCCCGAATGTGGACTCGCAGGTCAGTTTCAAGACAAGTCACCCTCGCCCTGTGTGTGGACTCGCAGGTGCAAACGAACAACCCTCGCTCCGTGTGTGGACTCGTAGGTTGTGGGAAAGACAAAGGAATAGCAGTTCACTCACACATACTTGCAGACACGACTCAGTCAAGATACAGGTGAAGACACGGTACAACTCAGTCATGATAAAGGTAAGGACTACTCTAGCATGAACCATAATGTGAATCAAGCCTGGTGTAACTATGCTATCAAGTCATAAAATACTGATATACAAGCAAGACAATAAACTAGTAAATATGGTATCGTATAAATCTATAGTAGCTAAGGTAACTAAATATAACATACTAAAATAGATAACTATAAGCATGAAAACGAACTGTAGGAGGAGGCAAGGTACACTTGCCTGGTGGTAGCACGAAGAACCAATAAGATACCGTCAACTAGTATGCCATAAAGTCCAAAATCCACAAATGTCTCCGAAAGCTGAAACAGACATTGCCAACATTCTCAGAATAGTCAAATTAGCTATGATTGCCTATCCTTAAGTCCAATTCTGGACACAGGGACAAAACGGTATTTCGGGCAACTACATGTCTACGGACATGTTGTTTTTGATACGAACCCAAAGGTATGTCAAATTTTGGATTCCGGTAGGCTGTGCATAAAATTGCCCGTTAAGTCGGACCGTGAGGCCCGCAAAACGACGGTCCAATCAACTATCTCAGAATTGGACCAAACTTGGCATACATGATCAGCAAAACAATACGGTCCTGTTGGCGTAAGTTTCGTCTCGATTGACGAACGTGCACAAAGTAATTGGAAAACTTGCACAGAGGTCGATACGGTGAATTTCGACGGATAGCATCAAATTTCGTACACACGCGACCAATTTGAATTTTGTCAAAGCCCACACGACCACGAAGTCGTTACGCACCTTTCGATGCTTTCGGTTCGCGACTACGTCGCCCGGATTGGCGGAAGGCACGTCGTATCGAAGGTTTTCTAGATTTTCGGAAACTGTTTTAACAGTTTTTCCTCGATTTTTAAACTGATTTAATTTACTGGATACAAGACTACAAATTAAACTAATAATGGGGTTTACATCTCAGTTATATTGTCTTCAATTCTATTCAAATGGTTCTCGAAATTGTTCGAGGACCCGATAGAAATCGGCCTTCCAAATCGAGGATCTGGGACAGAATAACCGTTCTGTTTTGGCAGGTTTTCGTCGATCTTCGGGCTCGTTTTTCGATGCACATGACGCAAAACAAATTGAAATATTTGAAGGGAATGGGAGTGGGTGTTGTCGACATACCAGAGAAATCGGCACGCAAAATGATCGATCGTGGCGGTAAAAACTACTCGTGAAGTCTGTGCTTCACTGCAAGTGCGGTGTCCTTTCCCGCATGTGCGCGCGTTCCAGCGCTCGGCCGGCTGGCTCCGGCGCCCGGCGGGGCGCACGGCCGCTGGGCGGTCGCCAGGGAGAGGGGTGGTGGCACGGTATGAAGTAGTTAGGGTTTTCAGTTCTCGAGCAAATATATACCTATTTCTACGCGAGTTCTTCCCCCTTCGGGTTCGACTGCTGGGGAGACTTGAAGTCTCGGCCTGGGTGTGGGGATTAGCTCGGTTTGGGGGCTCAGCTCGGGCTGAGGGGTTTGTATGGGCTGTTGTTTAGCCGACTGGGTTTGGGCTGCCCACTGTTGGGCTGGGATTATACTACTGCTGCTGCTTGTAGCTAATGCCTATACATTTATATATGTATTTACTCACACACCTTATATATACTCTATATATTTAATAACATAAATAATATATATATATATTGTATATACTACACATACGTATATATATATTATATATACAAATGCACACATATGTAATATATAATATTATTATATATATATTATATATATATATTATATATTATATATATTAATATTTAAATATATATATATATATATATTATATATATATATATATATATATTCTTAATATATATTCTTAAAATAATATGCACGTATATAAAAAATTAGTATATATAAGGTGAAAATGAATTATGAATGTGTACACATATATTATCAAAAATGCATCATAAATAATATAAAAGTATCTATCCAATTTCTAAAAATAGAATATCGATTAAGTGACAATAAAATATATTTATTTAATCGCCACAAAATAATGAAATAATCAAATGGTGGTTTGGTGAATCCATACTATTCACCTTTATCCGGGTCCAAAAAATTGTTCAATTATTGTAAGACATTATTTAATAATAATAATACCTATAATCTACCTATAACAATATTTAGAAAATAATTGCCAATTCTAAAAATATATACAAAATGTTTGCATTTACCAAACATGTCTACAAGGCCGTATTTGGTCCCACTACATGCCTACATGGGCTTGAATTTGGTTCGGCCCAGTTCGGACTAACTTAGTTCAACCGGGTTCCTACAAAGTCAATAAATCTAATAATAATTAATTAAACTTATTTATAATGGTCATGTCACAACTTGGCCTGGTTTTCCTAGTTAGGACACTCCTATGGCTTTACATTTCCCTACCATGGCTAAACACTAGTCAAAGCACGCTACTGCACTATCCGTGCCATGATTTCTAGCCGTCTTGTACTTCAAAACTCCATCATGGCTAAAGTCATCTACCGTAATAATTAACTAAATGATTATTTATAAATATAAAAATCACCACTTAAATCAAATAAATAAATAAAAAAATTTCAAAAAAATTTCCGGGAAGGGAGTGAAGTATTTTGAAGCTCTTCATATGCTGAAGTATTTTAAAGCCAATTCATTCGACGGCTTATGTATAAAGGGGCGAATGTATGGAACGGCAAGCGTTAGTTCAGGCAACTTGTCGAGTGTATTTCTTTCTGTTTTCAATCAATGTAGCCACAACGGCATCCAATGTAATTACGACTTACACTTCGTTGCAAGCTATGAATGAAAGCATTTCTATCTTCCTATACTGCGTCTTATATTCTGATGTGATTTGTGAAGTTTCAACTTGGCGTATTAATATGAAAAGCAACGTAACGTTCTTGCCTTGTACGAGTACAATTCCAGACTCGTACGGCATCACGCCTTAGCGAGGACGATCAAATCGGTAAAGTAACACCGGGGACGAACGGTTTGTCGACTCGGGGCGTGACAGCACATGAATCTCACTACATCCGAACCGCACTCATATTTATTCCTCTACATGAAAAAAATGTGCTTCTTCCGTTGCTCGAACCTGCAAACTCTTGGAAGGATGTGGCTCTTCTAACCATTTGAGCTAGAGGTCATATATATATATATATATATATATATATATATATATATATATTATATATATATATATATATATATATATAATATATAATATATATATATAATGTATTTTATATTATTAAGAAGAACAAACCATTCACTCTTGATTTTATACCGTTTTCATATGTAATTATCCAAATATTATGTTCAATTTAATGAACGATTTTAACTAGTAAACTTAGGTAAGGCTTTATTTGGGGAAAAAAAAACTTCCTCGTTGAAACCTTAAAACTTTTCATATTATATAGTACTAATATTATGTACATTGCACGTATTTCATAGATTATTATTGAATAATGCTATGTGGACACACTTGTCTTGGCACATTCTATAGTCACACTGATGTGGCAGTGCATTATTGGTTGTCAAAGAAAGTCCTAAAAGAGAGTGTGTTAAAAAAATGTGTCCATATAGCGTTGCTCATTATTATTAGGAAGACTAGAATAAAGTTGTTGTAATTAGTCTAGTCTTTATTAAGAACTTATGAAGACTAAATGTCACGTCCCGATTCGTAGAGTCATTTATTCATATTTTTTATCTTTTGGAATCGATCGTCCTCGTTTGGGCGTGATGTCGTACAAGTCTGGTATTGCACTTGTACAAGGCAAAGATGGTACATAATTGATTATCTTCAAATAGGAACACATCACAGCGGCAGAAGCAGATAAATTGAAGTTAATGAGGACAATCTTTCTCATTGAATAAAAATACCTCACTTCTTTACTAGCAGCGGAGATAAAAGGATAACTTGAAGTCACACAGCGATATATAAAACTTTATTCTTTTTATTGATAATTGAAGAAGAGTACAAGACTCGTATTGGATTACAATGCTTACAATACTTCCCACTTTACATGAAAGCCAACTGAACAATGCTATAAAGCATACATTTGATACTTGGATACATTGGATTACAACTCGATATACCGACTTGGCTTACAACTAACTGGTACAACTGATTACAATGTTACATACATTATGCCCTTTATAAACATAAGACATCATCTTGTACAAGGAGAGCTTCTGTATGCCCAACAATCTTCGATGCCGCAGGACCAGTCAAGCCAATCTTCATGTACAGAACATCCCAAGCACTGAGCACCTGCCCACAAAACATGGGTCAGTACATCATCTATGTACTGGCGAGCAGAATCCAACCCACTCGCCTAAACCAACACTAACTGGTCAATTTTAGCAAAGATTTAATAGAATAATCTTTCTACTTGGGGCTTAGCATCAGTTTACAGTTCATGGGCAATAATCATAATGAAGCATGTAAACTTGTTATCTCCTTTCTTATGTAAAGACAACAATAAAACATACTTGGTGTTATCAAGTCATAACAGTGTACATTAGAGGCATCTTTTAAGCGTCGTTGAGTTAACATTAGCCAAACATGTTATAGGTATTCTTTTAGCAAGGCAACACTCCAGCATATTGCATTTAACATGTTGAGCATGTTATAGAGTTCTCATTTAAAGACAACATCATAACATCGTCATGTTTAACATGATTAAGCAGACTATCACTACCAAAATATGTTAAATTAGCGACGCCAGTTAAAAACGTCGCTATATTTTGTGTCTTTAGCGACGTATGTAAATGACGTCGTTGAACGTCACTATCAGCTACGTTGAGCGACTATTAGCGACTGTAATTATAGTTGGAAAGAACAAGTCGCTATGTAGTCGCAAAACGTCGTTGATGTATTTTATTCAGCGACGTTTGGCGACTATTTAATCATTTTTTTTTGCAATCCTATTACTGAACAGCGACGTCTAGCGACGTCTCACTTAGACGTCGCTAAAAACTTTTATTTAGGATTCTGGAAACCCGATCGATTTCATTTTATTTCCAAATTTTCATTCTCCCACCGAGCGCTCGTTTCTCTCCTCCTCCCCCTCTCGTCTCCGGCGACTGCTCTCCCCTCGACGAGCTCCTCCCCTCCGGCGAGGCCTCCCTCCGACGACCCCTTCCTCCGGCGTTGCCTCCCCCCGACGACCGCTCCCTCTCGATTCTCTCCCCCTCCCTCCGACGTTCCCTCCCCCTCTCTCCGTCTCCGGTGACGGCCTCCCCCCGACGACCCCTCCCTCCGGCGTTGCCTCCCCCCGACAACCGTTCCTTCTTATTTCTGTCCCCCTTACTCCGGCGTTGCCTCTGTAGTAGCCCTGTCCTGCTCAGTCAATCGGAGGAATCAAAATAGCCGACGGCGTTTGGACTTGGCCTTACAACGGCGACTCGAAGACATCACTCGGTCAAGGCGTACCGCTTGCTCAGGTGGGGGTAGTTTCGGTGAACTTGCCTCATCTTAGCCTTCACATAATAAATTGCATGTTTTTAACTTGCACAAGTAGGCTTGATATAAAAGAGACGAATTCACATAGCTAAAGGAAATAATCCCGACGGGTCGAATTGAGTTAGAATATGGAAAGGTCCAACGGTCGTCTTAGAGTTGGTGCACGGCGTGCTTTGAAAATGACACTCGATCCTTCGTCCCGTGGCTTGGGAGAAGGAAAGTTGGTACTCGCCGTAAAGCTAAGAGTTAGCCAAATTCATAGGCGTCGCGGGCACAAATGCTTCATAAAGCATGCACGATCTCATCGCCCAAGGCGTAGCATAGCCTATGCTCGCCGACGGGTTAAGTTATATTGCACGGCTTTGCGGCATAAGTCTAGACACCCCAAATAACTTGGTGGTTCAAGTCGTTCGCGTGCATGGTACGTTCCCACGACGCAAGGCTTAACGCAGCCTTTACTCGTCAAGTTGTTGCAAAAGTAAGTTAGGCAAGTTACGCTAAGCTATCAGGAGTAGTAGCAAGCACGACCCTACGAGTTCTACGGCTGGGTGTATCCACATAGTCTTACAGTCTCAAGGCCCGTCATATAGAGTATTACTTGGGCGGTGGTGTCGCATAGGCTTAAGGAACGATGCACGGACCTAGTGTTTAAGGCATGAACCACGGTTGATTCAATAAGTTTTGGAGAAAGGATTATCGAATAGGCATTGAGTCGAATGAAATGATATGGTAACATGGAAAGAACGCTCGCGGCTACAGGTCGGCGAGGCGGTCTTAGAAGAAAGAAGAACGCTCGCAGGCTACAGGTCGGCGAGGCGGTCTCAGAAGAAAAGAAGTATGCTCGCGGCTACAGGTCGGCGAGGCCTCGCGGCTATAGGTCGGCGGGGCGGTCTCAGAAGAAAGAAGTAGCATGACTGTGTGAGACGTCAGTTTGAGTCGAGTCTTGCATGGTCATGGACAACTTGTCGACAAGGTGGGTTGTTTCCCTACACGGCAACCCGGTGTCACGCCCCAGAACCAGAATACTGGAGAGCGGGGGCGAACATAGCCAGCTACGTATATTGAAATAGAAGTACATCTCACTATACGGTCACGGCTGTCTAGATATGAGGGTTTACTACAAGCCAACAGGTCTCTTATGGTCAAGCCTACTGTCTCAATCTTAAGCAAGTAATACAATTACAAGATATTTGATCACCAAATATACAATAAAAGGCGTCCCAAATATTACATATTTAGTTGATCATGAAGCTAGTCGTACAAAATGCGAGGACTAGCAAGAGTTTAGTCATACATGATCAACCCTAGGATTTGTTAATCATGTTTACAGCCCGTATGCAGACAGTAAGTAAATGTGCATCGAGCTAACAGGTGCTCGTCGGCTAAACGCCTCAAAAGAATAATTTTACAATAGAGTGAGCGAAACAAAATGGAAAACCCACTCGTAGCCCGGGTTCCTTCTAGTCGCCACCATCGGACTGGAGGTTCGGTAGATCCTCGGGTGCTGCTCCGAAATCTGGCCACACAAAACCAGCTGGGTCAAACCCCAGAAAGAGCAAGTGCCACAAAGGAGGCCACGAATAAGAACAAAACCAGCATATCAGAACATAAGAAAATGGAAGAAAGTACAAGTAATAAAAGTACAATAAGACAATAAACGAATAGGGACATGGAACCATTCCGGAAGCCAGGTTACAACCCGTAAACCAAACAAGGACCGGGGTTGTAACCCTTCGCCTGAATAGCACCTTGTCTCTACCCATTTATTGTTAAAGATAAGTAAAACAATCATGTTCAGGAGGACCAGGTACTGGGACTAAACAAGACTTAGACAGAACTAGACATCATCCATTCACAAGCGGCCAAGCAAATTCTACGGCTTACTACTTTAACTAACTAGGGTTATCACAAGCCTAATTACTAACAAGATGCAAGTGAGAATTTCCCAGTCCCAAGCCCTGCAGACCATCCAGTTATCCTTCCGCGGGTTGAGAGTATGGTTGGGTACATCGCCCAGGAGACGATATACCCTTAGGTGACTTAGAGGGTGCAACACATGACAGTGTGCTGGAAATGTGCTCTACTCGTCGGCAAGCTACAAGTCCAATTAAAGCGCCCATATAACGAGATTGCCTGTGACTGGAAATTCTCTATGAACTATAGTTTGATCTAATCATTAGCCTAATCCAGATTCAGTGTAATCCCTGACGGTGGGAACCAGGGAGTCACGTCCTAGACATGATGCAAGACAAGACAGTGGATTGTACAAGCAAGCAAGCAGGAACACCCACGGTGTCAAGTTGATTATACGAGTCAAGTTAGCCGTCGCAACAGCATCAAGTCGAGTCAGGTTACATGTTACAAGTTATAAGTCAAGTCGAGTCAAGTCAAGTTACAAGTCAAGTTGCAAGTTACAAGTCAAGTCGAGTCAAGTCAAGTTACAAGTCTAGTTGCAAGTTACAAGTCAAGTCGAGTCAGTCAAGTTACAAGTCAAGTTGTCAAGTTACAAGTTAAATCAGTGCGCCGCCACGGACCACTATCAAGTTATCAGGTTACAGAGATTAATCATGAATCACAGAAAACCACGAAAATCGTACTAGTCATGGCAATTACTAAAAATCGTGCCAAGTCGTGTTGGGTCAAGATAGTCGTGTTGTGTGGAACAAAATCTCAAAACCCAATCCACAAAAGAGGGGCCAAGTCCAATAATTAAAACCAAATCATCATGGGCCAGTGGGTTGCACAGGGGTGGATGGCACAGGAAATGGTTGGCGCAGGCAATGGATTGCGCGGGAGCCAACTACGCAGGGGGTCAATTGCGCAGGAGTCAATTGTGCAGGATTCAATTGCGCAGGGTTCAATTGCGCAGGGTTCAATTGTGCAGGGTTCAATTGCGCAGGGGTCAATGGCGCAGGGTGGCGCGCACGCAATCGGGCAGCGGCCAAGGCTGCGCGGTCGACGCTACGCTAAAAAGAGCAGGCCGAGTGGAGGATCCGCAGTCCAGCACTGCGCTAAAGAGCGCAGGCTGCAGTCTGCTACTCCAGGCCGAGAGGAACACCAAAAATTTAAATTTTCATATCTTTGTCAAATCAAAGCCAAATCTAGATTTTCAAAGGTCTAACTTGAGTAAAATTGAATTCTCTTCCACATGGAAGCATCAAAACCCACAAAAATCCAACCAAAATAGATCAAAACCATGTAATCCGAAAATAGTTAAAACCTAGATCTAGAACAATAGAGACTCCAAATCACAAAATGTCAAGCACTAATGTTGATCACCATGGCCTAATCTAGCTAATGAACAAATAAAATATAATTCTCATGTGGTGGCAAGGTGCACTTGCCTATGGGTGGAGTGTTGTGTAGAGGAAGGAAGAAGAAGAAGAAGAAATTAATGGAGGGAAGTAATGAGGAGAGGAGAGTGTTAGGTGGGGATAATAAAGAGGGTGGGTTGTGGTGGAATGAGGGTTGAACATAGGCTAAGGTGTTCCAATACATGTTAAACCAAACCGAACCAAACTAATTCTCCTCCACAAAATAAAACCAAGCCAGGTAAAACCCAATTACGAGAAATCCAAAATCCGCAAGTCAAGTCAATTACAAGTACAGGCCAAAATCCGAGAAAATAAAATACAGGTCTGAAATACATGCAAGCTTGACAAAATACGTATTCGGAATATGGGTGTTACAACTTACCCACCTTAAAAGAATTCCGTCCTCGAAATTTAATTAAGAGGCTAGAGGGACAAGGACAAGCTATATTAATCACATGCAAGCTATAACCAAGCAAGCAATCAGACAATCATACACGCAAGCAAGGGATGGAAAATATAAGGCATAAGGAAGACATTATACCTTACGAGTCAAACAGGTAAGGATATCGCAATCGGATATCATCCTCATGCTCCCACGTTGACTCACCTAGAGAGTGATGACCTCAAGCAACACGGACTAAGTTAATAGTCTTGTTCTTGAGTATCTTCTCTCTCCGGTCCAATATAGACACGGGCCTCTCCTTATACGAAAAGGTTGGTACCAATAACCATTTTCGAATGATGTAGGACATGGCTCGGGTCGGGATATACCGTGGTAATTGGGATACATGGAACATGACATGTGTCCCGCATAACGACAGCAGAAAGCAAGACAATAGGACACAAATACCTCTCTGCCGATCCTGGATCTGGGCCTGAGCCAGGGCGAACTGCTGAGGCCTCTGCTGCTGGAAGGCCTGGGCCTGAGGCGGCAATGGCCTCTGAGGCTAATACTGCTGCTGTACTGGTGCCGGTGCTGGTCCCCTTACCGAGGGACTAGTTTGAGCCGATGATGAACTGGCCCTATTCGGACAGGACCCTATCTTGTGGTCCGGTACCCCACAAGCCAAATACAATCCCTGAGCTCTGCGACACTCTGAAACAACGTGTCCTGGCTTCCCACAATAGTGCAGCCCATTGCGGAAGACTGCTTCTGCTTCTGTTGCTGAGGGAACGTGATCGATGTCACTGAGGCCGCCTGCCTCGGAGTTTCAATTGTCAAAGCCCTGACTGCTGGAGCTGGAGCCGATGATTGGTGCATCTGACTGTGAGACCGCTTCCTACCTCCGGTCCTATCCACGATCCTCTGGGAGGTGTACTCATGCCTCCTAGCTGCTCTTAAAA
Source organism: Iris pallida (assembly GCA_029216955.1). Classification (NCBI taxonomy): domain Eukaryota; kingdom Viridiplantae; phylum Streptophyta; class Magnoliopsida; order Asparagales; family Iridaceae; genus Iris; species Iris pallida. Next base: position 9,273,429 of record JANAVB010035219.1, read on the forward strand.
CCGCATCGAACGTCTGGTGCTCGAACTGCTCAACTGCCAACAAGATCTCCAAATGCAGTCCTTGTTCGAACCGCTGGGCCCCTATCAAACTCGGTTGCCACCAAGGTGGGGGCAAACCTGCTGAGTCTAGAAAACTCAGATGCATAGATGTCGACCGTTCTGCCTCCTTGCTTCAAGTTGGTAAATCTCGTCTGCAAGTCGTACCGGGCCACAGTATCGAAATACTTCGTCTGGAATCTCTCTCTAAATACTGCCCAAGCAATGGGTGCTAATAATCCCATGGCTTGAGTCACCCACCAACTGCGAGCTAAGTCCAGCAACTGCAGGCGTACCACCGCCACCTTCTCATTCTCAGGTGTCCTGGCTGCTTCCAGAATCTCCTCGGTATCCTGAAGCCAAGCGTCCACGGCAATCGCATCATCGCTGCCGTCAAAGAAGGGAGGGTTCAGGCGCTTGAAGCTGTTGGCCGCGCTGTTCCCTGGATAACCGCCTCTGGTTAAAGCATCTGCCACTGCCTGGTGCAAGGCATCTCCTCTGCGATCCTGAGAAGTTATCAAGGCTCTGATGAGACCAACCAAGGTTCCATCGTCCGGCTCAACAGGCTGAACGGGCTGAACTGGGGGCTCTCCTCCAGGAGGTATAACTCGGGAGGCGACTCCGGAGTGCTGGGCTTGATCTCCAGGTTGCTGGTCCACGGGAGGTGCTCCACCTTGCTGATCGGCGGGGTCAGGTACAGTAGCCGCTAAAGAAAACGACACAGGAAAAACAATAAGGAAGGACCAGAACAGATCAATGATACAAGCACACGATCAGGACAAGAATCCAGAGATGTAGAGGATATGAATGAAGATCAAGGACGAGTACTGATTGAGACATCTATTAGGTAAACTCTCATATTTCTTGATTGACAAGACCTGCATGGGCCACCACTTAAACCATGTCACGCCCCAGAACCAGAATACTGGAGAGCGGGGGCGTACATAGCCAGCTACGTATATTGAAATAGAATACATCACAACTATACGGTCACGGCTGTCTAGATATGAGGGTTTACTACAAGCCAACGGTCTCTTATGGTCAAGCCTATTGTCTCAATCTCAAGCAAGTAATATGATCACAAGATGTTTGACCACCAAATATACAATAAAAGGCGTCCCAAATATTACATATCAGCTGATCATGAAGCTAGTCGTACAAAATACAAGGACTAGTAAGAGTTAAGTCATACATGATCAACCCTAGGATTTGTTAATCATGTTTACAGCCCGTAGGCAGACAATAAGTAAAGGTGCATCGAGCTAACAGGTGCTCGTCGGCTAAACGCCTCAAAAGAATAATTTACAATAGAGTGAGCGAAACAAAATAGAAAACCCACTCGTAGCCCGGGTTCCTTCTAGTCGCCACCATCGGGCTGGAGGTTCGGTAGATCCTCGGGTGCTGCTCCGAAATCTGGCCACACAAAACCAGCTGGGTCAAACCCCAGAAAGAGCAAGTGCCACAAGGGAGGCCACGAAATAAGAATAAAAGCCAGGAATATCAGAACATAAGAAAATAAAAGAAAAGTACAGGTAATTAAAGCACATCAGGGCAATAAACGACTAGGGACGTAGAACCATTCCAGGAGCCAGGTTACAACCCGTAAACCAAACAAGGACCGGGGTTGTAACCCTTCGCCTGAATAGCTCCTTATCTCTACCCAATTATTGTTACAGCAAGTAAAACAATCATGTTCGGGAGTACCAGGGTACAGGAACTAGACAAGACTTAGACATGGCTAGACATCATCCAGTCACAAGCGGCCAAGCAATTATTACGGCTTACTACTTTAACTAACTAGGGTTATCACAAGCCTAATTACTAACAAGATGCAAGTGAGAAATTCCCAGTCCCAACTTCGAGAAGCTTCACACACCATTTGCCGTTGTGCATGTAGATACCCTGTTAAATTCTGTTCTGTCTAAGGCACAAAAAAGAGCATTAATGGCACGTGCATCAAGACTGGCCTTTTTCTTTTCTTCCTCTGTATAACTGCTTTGGGGTTTTTCAACCAAAACTCCCTCGACATTTATACGAGGTGGCTTCTGATAGCCATCAAGAACAATAGCCCATAAGTCAAAATCAAGAGATTTCAAGAAGAAACTCATCCGTATTTTCCAATAAGTGTAGTTAGTACCATCAAACAGAGAGGGTCTGTTTGTGGCCTGACCTTCACTTGTGAATTTCATAGTAGCCATGTGATGTGCTGTGATCTAATAAATAATGAATAAATAATAGCACTGTTACCTCGCTTTACCTGTAACACCCGCTCTGATACCAATTGTAGGAACGATATAGTAAAGCGTAATACTCTAGAGGGGGGTGAATAGAGTTGGCAGCGGAATAATGCTAAATAAAAATGTTAGTAACACAATCACAGTATATAATCACAATTGAAATAATGTAAAGGCAGAGTTCAGAAAGCAAACGCAAAGACAGCGATGTATACTGGTATCCCTCTGTTGAGGACTAATCCAGTCGGTAGAACTCTTGCTACCAGTTGAATCCACTATAGAAAAACCTGCAAGTTTTCTTACGAAGTCCTTGCAACTTCTACATACGCGAGCTTTGATACGAAGAACTCGTCCAACTTCAAATGTGAAGAGGTATTCTTCAATCAAGCCTTCTGATTACAATCTCTCAGAAACTTCTAGACCGTACCGTACTGGCAAATCGACTAGAGGATTGTAACTGGCTTGGGATCTGAAAATGAAAGCTCTAGAAAACTCTTTGGAAGGCAGAAAGCTTTTTAGATAGAGAGAAGATTGAAAGTGAATGAGTGAATTGAAATGATCGAAATCCATCTCTATTTATAGGAATTCCAAAGGGAGAACTCTGTCAGAATTCGGGCAGAATTCGGGCAGAACTCGATGAGCAAATCTCGGTCAAATCCGCAACTGCAGGAGGACCAAGTTCCAGAGAATTCAAAAATCAAACGGCCACCAACCGAACTCTGCGACTCGCAACTCTGGCCGAGTTTTGTCAGGGTTAGGTTAGGGTTTTTAAAACAAATTTTTGGTGATTTTTGAAAACCTTTTTGAAAACCTTTTTGTAAACATTTTGATAGGTCATTTTAAAAACATTTTGAACTATTTGGGAGTAGCCTATTTGCCAGTACGACTCGGTGTACAATGTATTACTAGACTCAAATAAAGTGAAAAATTATATTGCATAGGAAGTACAGACTCAAGTAGGCAAACAGATCTTCAGTCTTGAACGGAGTGAATATCCAATCTTGCTTATGTCCAAGGAGCTGAGATGTCCCAACAAGCTTCGTATATCCAGACAGAGTTTTGATCAATTATTAAAATCAGGTTGACGATGACCAATAGGCCAACAATCTCCCCCATTTTGATAATTGACAAACTATGAATGATATAACATTAAGCTAGTTTAAGCTTGTTCAAAAATATCAAAAAGTAGAAATTGTTCATAACCTGTATTTAACTCAAAAAAATGTTAGATCATTTTTAATTTTCTCCCCCTTTGTCACTTAGCAAAATAATTGCACAGGAGAAGGCTCCCCCACATTAAATGTAGAAGGCTCCCCCGCAATCAATGCATAAGTAACAAATAGCGAGAAAATAAAAGAAATATAATATAAAAATTAGAGATATAGCATCACAGGAATGTAAAGTGTCTACAAATTATCATCACAGGCATGTATTGCTTCAAAACATAAAAGAAATCTCAGGCATGCTATTTCACAGACAGTTTAAAATGGAGAAGCAGTATAAAGAGATAGTGCTTAAACAAAATACTGAAATAAACTGAGATGTCATAAATGAAACATTAAAAACATGTCCATGAAGATAAAAAATACTGATAGCAAACTACAAAGTACTGATAAAAAGTAAATGATAAAAACTTGGAATGTCGGTACATTTCCAAGTATACAATAGAATATCACTAATAATCAAATCAGATCTCATCATCACTATCCTCATCAATATCATCAGCAGCGTGGCCAGCATGACCGGAAGTACCAGCACCAGAAGTACCAGCGCCAGTAGGATGAGTAGGGGCGCCAGCATAGAACTCACCAACGTAATCTCGAGGTGCACGATACCAGTCATAGGCGTTACCTGGCTGGAAGTAGACATGAACAGCCTCATCCTCACAGCGGTAACCCAAAAAGCTGGATCACGAGGGATGGAAGCAGCAGAGTGACCAGTCTGGGCAAAACGCAGATCGGCCAAGGAGTTTGCCATCGCCTGGTAACGGGTGACATCGCGGAACTCTCGCTCGCGAGCCATGTCCGTCATCGAGACGTGCAAAGCTGATAAATGCTGATGTATGCCCGCAAAAGTCATGGCATACGGCAGATGTGGTAAAGATGGTACAGTAGGAGGAGCAGGAGGTGGAGCTGAAGCAGTCCGGCTGCGACGAGAAAGCTGGAGTAACTTGGGCTCAGAGTCCTGAGTACAAGTCGATAGATCGATCTCGAATCGCTGAAAGATACGAGGGAGAATCATCGCGTAAGAGAGATTTCGATCTCTAGCACGACAACGTCCCATCATCTGAATGATTGTCTTAGGGGCGGAAAAAGGAATCCCCTTAAGAATATGGTACATGGCGGACAGCTCAAGCGAAGTCACATCATCCTTGGAAGTGGATTTTGGAAGAAGAGTAGAGTAGATGATGCGATGCAATTCGTAGTTAAATAAGTTCAGGTTGTTAGCCTTGAACTTTCCAGAATGTACTCTGTCAGGTGCACAAAGTTTCGTTTTGAAAACTCGTGAGTGTAGTGCCTTCGGGGAAATCGAATTCTGTAATATCAACTTGCGGTTCACCTTCATTGGGAATACCAAGAATCTCCGCTAGAAGGACATCATTGAAGTCAATGTCTATGCCTCCGACACGTGTGCTCACGTCAAAAGTGTTAACTACGAGATTGCAATAGAACAATCTAATGGCATTAGTAGCTATTGGGAAGCACAGTTTAACAAGTAAGTGTAACCCTAATGCCTCAAATAAGTGACGATGATCAGGGAATATCGTCCATTTAATCGGAGCGCCGCTACATATGGAACGAGTGGAAAAGTCACCGTACCATAATAAAGCTTGATCGAGGGTTTGAAAGAAGAACCCATCGAAAGCGCCGTCGCTCTTTTGGACCTGCGAAAACAAGGAATCCGTGTGAGGATTCGAAGAGGACCCTTCCTCACTAGGAGTGGTCTTCTTCCTCTTTGACGGATTAAATCTAGGTGCCATTGAAATAAAAAGCACTAATATGAAAGGTGGAGAGAGAGGGAGTTATACCTCACGAAAATTGGATATGTTGTAGAGAAGAACGATCTCCGCACGATTCCAAATTTTGGAAGAATTTCACCAAGTAGATAGGAAGCAATGGGTTGGTGAATACCTAGGGTTTGGAGGAGTTTCGGGCGGCTGGAGCTGCTGTTTGAAAGTTTGGAAGCAATGAAAGAGAAGAAGCTCTCGGGTTCTGTATATATACATATACACCCTCAACCGAACTTGGGCCGAATTCGGTCAGAGCTCTGGCCGAATTTGCCTAGGGTTCTTTCAAAGTTGATTTGTGCTACTTCTTTTTCATTGACTCGTTGCAAATATTTAATTCAAAGATTAGTTATTTTAGTCTTCAAATAACATAATTAATAATATTTTATGAATTAAATGTCGTTACACAGCGACTGTCTCAGATTAGCTGTAGGAGTACTGTCCCAGCTGGCGGAGGTTCACCGGGGAACTCTTAAGTACCGCTTCGCTTCAACCATAGTTGTGGTGACAGACAGACTCTTTATTAGCTTGTCTCTAACACAGTTTTTACATAATGATATATAATCATAAAATAAAATCAATTAATATTATTGACGTCCAAAATTCCTAATTCTCGACGTAAATAATTGAAACGATCTTCCGCTAGAGGTTTAGTGAAGATGTCAGCTAATTAATTTTCAGTATCTATGTACACAAGGTTTATATCTCCATTTTGATGATGATCTCTAAGAAAATGATGTCTAATCTCGATATGTTTAGTACGAGAATGACATACAGGATTCTTAGACAAATTAATGGTGCTCGTGTTATTACAGAAAATGGGAATATATGTAAAAAATAAATCAAAGTCTTCTAGGGTTTGTTTCATCCACAAAATCTGAGCGCAACAACGTCCTGCGGCGATATACTCAGCCTCTGTTGTTGATAAGGCTACAGAATTTTGCTTTTTACTAAACCAAGAGACTAGAGCCTTGCCTAAGAAATGACATGTACCGCTAGTACTTTTTCTATCAACCTTGCATCCCGCAAAATCTGCATCCGAATAACCAATAAGGTCAAAGGATTTAGTTTTGGGATACCACAAGCCGACAGAAGAAGTGCCCTTAAGGTATCGGAAGATACGCTTAACTGCGGTTAGATGTGATTCCTTTGGGTTAGCTTGAAAACGTGCACACAGGCAAACACTAAACATTATATCTGGACGACTAGCAGTTAAGTAAAGTAAACTACCAATCATACCTCGATACTTACGTGTGTCGACTGGCTTGCCTTGTTCGTCAGAATCAAGCTTTGTTGAAGTTGCCATCGGAGTGCCAATAGGTTTGACATTGTCCAGATCGAACTTCTTTAGCAAATCTTTTGTGTACTTGGCTTGATTAATGAACGTTCCATTGTTGGTTTGTTTGATTTGCAATCCGAGAAAGAACTTCAGCTCTCCCATCATGCTCATCTCAAACTCATTCTGTATACACTTAGAAAATTCTTGACAAAGAGATTCATCAGTAGATCCAAATATGATATCATCAACATAGATTTGAATTAAAAGCAGCTTGCCATTAAAAGATTTAATAAAAGTGTAGTGTCAACCTTTCCTTTTGAAAAACCGTTGTCAAGTAGAAAAGAGCTTAGACGGTCATACCAAGCACGAGGGGCTTATTTCAAACCATATAAGGCTTTCTTCAACTTGAAAACATGGTCAGGATTTTTGAAATCCGTGAAACCCGGAGGTTGTGCTACAAAAACTTCTTCTTTTATAAAGCCATTTAGAAAAGCACTTTTTACATCCATTTGAAAAAGTTTGAAATCATGAAAATATGCAAATGCACATAACATTCGAATGGATTCTAATCTCGCAACTGGGGCATAAGTTTCATCGTAGTCGATACCCTCTTCTTGATTGTATCCTTGAGCTACGAGTCGAGCCTTGTTACGAGTTACTAAACCATCCTCATTTAGTTTGTTTCGGAATACCCAACGGGTGCCAATGACCGGATGATCAATAGGCTTGGGAACAAGTTCCCAAACTTGATTCCGTTCGAATTGGTTCAATTCCTCTTGCATGGCATCTATCCAGAAACTATCACTACATGCTTCATCAATAGATTTAGGTTCTAGTTGTGAAATAAAAGCAACACTAGAAATAATATCTCTATTGGATGATCGAGTACTTACTCCTTTGGTAATGTCACCAATTACCAAATCTTGTAGATGATCAGCTGTGAATTTTAACCTTTTCGGTAGACTCTGTAGGTAGCTGGTTCCTGGATCTCCTCTAGGGGGTTCAGCTAGTGCAGAGCTTGGTTCAGGTTCAGCTGATGTCGAACTTGATGTAGGCAGATCTTTATCACTATCATCGAGAGACATTTGGTTCATTTCATCAAAAGTGACGTTGATTGATTCTTCGATGATCATGGTACGTTTGTTGAAGACTCTGTACCCTTTGCTCTTTGCCGCATAACCTAGAAATATACCTTCATCGGCCTTTTCGTCAAACTTTCCCAAATTGTCTTTAGTATTAAGAATAAAGTACTTACAGCCAAATATCTTAAAGTATAAAACTGAAGGAATTCTATCAAACCATAACTCAAATGGAGTCTTCTTCGATTTGGGTCGAATTAGAACTCTATTGAGCACAAAACAAGCTGTATTGACAGCTTCAGCCCAGAAGTATTTGGGTAGGCTAAATTGATTTAACATCACTCTGGCCATTTCGGTTAGAGTTCTGTTCTTACGTTCCACAACTCCATTTTGTTCTGGAGTTCTAGGACAGGAGAACTCGTGTATGAAATCGTGTGTGTCACAAAATTGCTCGAAATCAGCATTCTCAAATTCGCCTCCATGATCGCTTCTAATTCGAGTGATCATGTAACCTTTTTCATTTTGTACTTTCTTGCAAAAGGCGACAAATTCGGATAATGCGTCATTCTTGCGTGTCAAGAAATATACCCACGTGTATCTAGAAAAATCATCTACAATAACAAATGCATATAATTTACCTCCGAGGCTAGCAACTCTGCTAGGACCGAATAAATCCATGTGTAGCAATTGTAGAGGTCTAGTAGTACATACTGCGTTTACAGACTTGAATGTGGATCTGGTAGCCTTGTTCTTTTCACATTGGCTGCATACCGAATCCTTCTTGAATGTTATGTCTGGTAAACCGCGTACTATCTTCTTTGTGGATAATCTTGAAATTGTATCCATGTTTGCATGACCGAGTCTCATGTGCCATAGATGACTCTCATCACTTTTGGCCATTAAGCATCTACCTGAAATGTTAGCTTCTTCCAACAGATAGAAAACATATATATTGTCTTCCCTGATTCCTTCAAAGATAGTATTACCAGTTGAGCTATCAACTATAGTATATTTGTCTTTGCCAAAGTTGATACCATAACCATGATCAGCTAGATGACTTATGCTGAGCAGATTATGTTTCAACTCGGTAACCAGACAGACATCTTTAATCACTGGATAGGGAGACTTACCAACATCACCGATACCAATAATATACCCTTTCAAATTATTACCGAAGGAAACATAACCTTCCTTCTTCTTCTTCGACAGTGTTGTAAATAGGGTAGCGTCACTGGTCATATGCCGTGAGCAACCGCTGTCGAGGATCCATTTGCTTCTAGCATGTGAAGGGTGTTCCACCTACAAAACAGTTTGCAGATGAAACCTTTGGTACCCATTTCTTGTAGGGTCCTGAATTGTTAGCTTTAAATCTACAAGCTTTCTCATCCTACATGCAGATGATATATGACCAATGAGGCCACAATAATGACATTATGCATGTCGAGTGTTGAAAGCTGAGTGGTGTGCATAGTTGGTAGGTTTGGGTTTTCTAGTATAGAAGAATGCATACCTATGATCATGTTTGGGCTTAACCTTTTGGGGTAAAGGTTTTGTATGGTTTGGTCTGACAGTGTTTGGCTTGGGAATGTTCCGAATTCTCGGTAAGTGACACGTGTTAGGATAGGAAGCAGCAGGCTCAGGCTGTTTTCCTAACCTAATTTCCAACCTTTTGGAAGTGTCATATAACTTAGTATAATCAGAACTGAGTGATTCCATTCTGATTTGTGCAGATTGAAGACTTTTCTTTTCTCTAGAAAGATCTTCTTTCAATTGGTCTATAATCTTGTCTTTCTCTTCGGATGACTGTTTAGTCTCGTGTAATAAGAGCTTTATAGAGAAAAGCTCACCAGACTCACTAACATTAGCTCTAACCTCAGCTAGTAGGTCGGTAAGTCTTCCTATTTCTCCTTTGTACTCTTTGAGTACCTTCTTAGCGGTCTGATATTTACTACGCAGTTTCCTGTAGTCAAGCATCAGGTCACTGAAGGCATCTCCTAATTGCTCAAAGGTGAAGTCATCATATGTTTCTACAGGTTCAGTAGGTACCTGATCGATTGCCATGAAGCAGATGTTTGCAGCATCCTCTGAATGTTCATCTTCTGAGTCGCTAGCTTCACTCTCATGCCATATGCTGGTGTTGGCATATTTCCGAGACGTTGATCTTTTCAGGTTGCCTTTTTCATACCTGTTGTTCTTCTTGCTCGATGATGAGTTGATGGGACAGTCCTTTTTTATATGTCCCTTCTTCTTGCAGCCATAGCAGACAGCATCTTCTTGGTACCAGTTGTTGCTGTTGTTCTCTTTGACTCTTTTCTCATGTCTCATGAATCTTTTGAACTTCCTTGCTAGGAGAGCTTGATCTTCAGCGTCAGATCCACTGCTGTCTGAGTCATCTTCAGCAGCTTTTCTGTGCTGAGCTTTGAGGGCGATAGTCTTCTCCTTTGGTGCAGGTTCTTTAAAATCTTGTAGCTCCAGTTTATGAGTGAGTAGTTTACCCATGAGTACTTTAAGTGACATTGTAGTGAGGTCGTTTCCTTCAATGATAGCTGTAGCCTTCGGAATCCAGTTCTTGGTGAGAGCTCGCAGGAGTTTGCGAATCTTTTCGTGGTTACTGTAATCTTTGCCTAAGGAGGACAAAGGGTTTACAATATCCAAGAACCTCTCGAACATTTGTGTGACTGTTTTATTTGGCTTCATTTTGAACGCCTCGTACTCTTGAGTAAGTCTGCTGACTTTTGACTCCTTGACTTGAGTCGTGCCTTCATGTGTAACTTCGAGAAGCTTCCACACACCATTTGCCGTTGTGCTTGTAGATACCCTGTTAAATTTTGTTCTGTCTAAGGCACAAAAAAGAGCATCAATGGCACGTGCGTCAAGACTGGCCTTTTTCTTTTCTTTTTCTGTATAACTGCTTTGGGGTTTTTCAACCAAAACTCCCTCGACATTTATACGAGGTGGCTTCTGATAGCCATCAAGAACAATAGTCCATAAGTCAAAATCAAGAGATTTCAAGAAGAAACTCATCCGTGTTTTCCAATAAGTGTAGTTAGTACCATCAAACAGAGAGGGTCTGTTTGTGGCCTGACCTTCACTTGTGAATTTCATAGTAGCCATGTGATGTGCTGTGATCTAATAAATAATGAATAAATAATAGCACTGTTACCTCGCTTTACCTGTAACACCCGCTCTGATACCAATTGTAGGAACGATATAGTAAAGCGTAATACTCTAGAGGGGGGGGTGAATAGAGTTGGCAGCGGAATAATGCTAAATAAAAATGTTAGCAACACAATCACAGTATATAATCACAATTGAAATAATGTAAAGGCAGAGTTCAGAAAGCAAACGCAAAGACAGCGATGTATACTGGTATTCCTCTGTTGAGGACTAATCCAGTCGTTAGAACTCTTGCTACCAGTTGAATCCACTATAGGAAAAACCGCAAGTTTTCTTACGAAGTCCTTGCAACTTCTACAACGCGAGCTTTGATACGAAGAACTCGTCCAACTTCAAATGTTAAGAGGTATTCTTCAATCAAGCCTTCTGATTACAATCTCTCAGAAACTTCTAGACCGTACCGCACTGGCAAATCGACTAGAGGATTATAACTGGCTTGGGATCTGAAAATAAAAGCTCTAGAAAACTCTTTTGAAGGCAGAAAGCTTTTTAGATAGAGAGAAGATTGAAAGTGAATGAGTGAATTGAAATGATCGAAATCCATCTCTATTTATAGGAATTCCAAAGGGAGAACTCTGTCAGAATTCGGGCAGAATTCGGGCAGAACTCGATGAGCAAATCTCGGTCAAATTCGCAACTGCAGGAGGACCAAGTTCCAGAGAATTCAAAAATCAAACGGCCACCAACCGAACTCTGGCCGAACTCTGGCCGAGTTCTGTCAGGGTTAGGTTAGGGTTTTTAAAACAGATTTTTGATGATTTTTGAAAACCTTTTTGAAAACCTTTTTGTAAACATTTTGATAGGTCATTTTAAAAACATTTTGAACTATTTGGGAGTAGCCTATTTGCCAGTACGACTCGGTGTACAATGTATTCCTGGACTCAAATAAAGTGAAAAATTATAATGCACAGGAAGTACAGACTCAAGTAGGCAAACAGATCTTCAGTCTTGAACGGAGTGAATATCCAATCTTGCTTATGTCCAAGGAGCTGAGATGTCCCAACAAGCTTCGTATATCCAGACAGAGTTTTGATCAATTATTAAAATCAGGTTGACGATGACCAATGGGCCAACATGAAATACATGCAAGCTTGACAAAATACGTATTCAGAATATGGGTGTTACACCCGGCGGCCACGGAACCGTTGCGGCCACGATTGGAAACGAGTAATTAGCTGTGCTATGCACGGGTTAGGCGGGAACATGCAGCGGGGCTAGCTACCTTACGATGAAAGGGCACCCGTCTAACAAAAGCTAGAGGAGTCCACGATAGCTCTGGGAGTCAGTGACCAAATCATATAGATGAGTCGTCATGGCGGCAAATCCGCGTGTGTGCCTTTGAATTAAATTGAGTTGTTGAATGTGTGTGCAGTTAGAATACAAATGTTTGGGCTTAAGAATGGCTACAACATAGGCGACGTGCTTCGGCACGAGATGTGGCGTCGAGTCTTGAGTTATCGGCATATCAGTTGCATAAGTTGGTTGAGTTGTTTGAGTTTAAGTCGGGATACCGCCGCAAGGCAAAGTTGGTTGAGTGACACTAACATTCACAAGTCTTGATTGGGTCAGTTGGTGATCTATGTAGCAAGGACCGCGAGGCGGCGATATGGTTTAGTCACATTGACTTGTGAGGCACGGTATGATGGATTTTAAGCACAGTCACACGGAAATGGAGCCTCATCGCGTAGTTGCGTCTCTGATTATGGCCGTAAGGCAAACACGACTTGATAGGTTAACGTTGAATGTTTCAAGCACGGGATGGTCTAACGACACAAAATGGGCAAGGCGTCGGTCATAAAACTGATCCTAAGGCAAGACTAGAAAGACAATTGATAAGAAGGGACTGTGTTGCACAAAAGTAAATCAAACGTGTTGGTTTTGTATGGGTGGGCGAGGAGCTCATTCTACCAGTACAGTTGAGTACTGACACCCACATAGTTTTCATGTACAGGCACAGGTAGAAGCTCGTGGTGCGGAGCTCGCTTGGATCTGTCGAGGCACGGAGTTCCTTGACGATTCGAAGCGTGCAGCCACATGGAGTAAAGACTTATACGGGACATAATGTATGGACATCGCCTTCCGAAGCTTCTGCTGGCTCAAGCATGGTAATCGAGAGATGAGAGAGAGCAGAGTGACTTGTAAAGTGAGAAGAGTGAGCTTGAGTGTTTGTAATCTTGGCGTTGTGCCCATTGTAATCTTTGTTTCAATATCAATAAAAGAGTGTTTTGCAAAGACTTGTGTGTTGTTCTAATTTTTGCTGCTATTATTCAATGTCTCTATATGGAACTTTTGTGCGACGACCCCGTCGCAGCCGCTGAAATCGGCCGTTATGGAACCCGCCTTGCACGAGCGTAATCTAGGCTCGTGTGGCATCACGCCTTAGCGAGGACGATCGCTCCTACAGGAGCAGAGTGTGACATAATGGTATCAGAGCACGGCTTTACGTCCTTGGACTATCGATTGAATTCTTTAACTCCGTTGTTTCCGCAAGCTCTGATGTATTGCTTCCGCAAAGTTGATATCGTTGGCGTGCTCTCTCTCAAATGTCCCACGGATGTCCATACAATAAGTCTATCTATTTTGCAAAACGTAGGAGAACAGTTTTTGATAAAATAAAAAGACGGTTTGCGTGAGTACGGTTGGCTAAGTCGGGCTGGGCATATACACCAAGGATTGTATCGACCTTAGAAAAGTCGAGTGCGGGATTCGATTCGTCTCGGACGAGAATGAGTTGGACTCGATTGAGTAAAATAGGATGATTATCGATAGGGGTACTATCGAATGGCGATATCATCGATGCGATATAGATGAGCGTGCTTGAAATTCGAAGAATGGTTCGAACGGGATTCGAAAAGTCGATTTTGATTCGAATGATAAGTTGAGGATTTGTCAAATGACTTCATCCCTGAGTGGTGTATGCGATAGCCTCAGGGATGTCGATCGATCGATTGAGGATTCGGGGTGTCGATGAGTCTAGCAGCAAGCATCGCACATATGCAAAGTCTTAGATCGTGTACGATGGAGTGAGTTGTTATCTTGAAGTTTGATAAGTTGATTCGAATGACCTAGAAATTGACGTGCACGGGATTGAGGATGGTGCGAATATGAAACACGAAGATGATTGAGTAGATAAATTAAATCGAGAAAAAGCTAAGGTGTAGCGACTGGATGACTTGATCGAGAAAATTGATACGGATTGTATACGAAAAGTTAGCACGACAGGTAGATAGCGTGCAAGAAAAGTTGAATTTTGAAGTTACGTAATGACTCTAAGGATTGGATTAAATGTTACTCGATGATTTGAGTTAGCAAAGGATTGATGCGAATTGAGGAAATACGTGGGTCGATGACTTAAGATAGATGGATGAACAATACGCAAAATTGGGTTTGAAGGAAATTGATGTTGTGAATGATTCGAGGGATAATGATCGAACTTGAATTTGAATGTCGAGGAGATTATCCAGTCGGATGATAACATCATTCGTACGACTCAAAATTTGGTTGCAAAGGATGACCGTCAGGTTACGCATATCGTCGATGGTATTGAGGCGTATCAAAGATCGATATACGATAACTCGGGGGTACTCTGACTCGGCGAATGACAATCGTACAAGTGTTATTGTTCGGTTGGATGCTATACTTAGGATATTGATCGAGATGAATGTTGGATGAAAATGATTGTGTCTTGATGGTTACGCGGATAACCCCAGCATCGATATTCTTGACTTGCGCGAGTGCAACTCTAGCCTTGCACATGCGTTACATCAGATTTGGGACGATCGTTCCGCGTGAGCGCTAACATGGTGATTCATGTCGCAGAAATAATCGAACTCGAAAAAATCAGAATGCGGCAACTTTGATTGTCTCGACTTGTTGGTTTGATGCAAAGGAAAATTCGAGGATGTTAGGATTTGCGATTGATGAATGAAATAAACTTGAGGATTGAATAGGTCCAATCCGCGCATCGAGAATGAACTAGTCTAGACACGAACAAGAGTTACGCCCCGATGAGAATGATTATTCCGCAGGAGCGTTGCATGGTAATTCATGAACCACCGTGGATAATCGGACTCGCGTGAGATCGGAGCGTGGCATATTGTTAAGTCAGACGACCTTGTGATCGATTACGTGAATTGGAATAGATGATTTCAAAAATATGAAATGTGAATTATGCATTAAAGATGAATTGTGTCATAGCGTGCTTGATTTGAGAATGAATGATAGGTGAACTAATGTCGAACGTGTTCGAAGAGATAGATGATGCGAAATGGCTTGATGAACGAGCGATATGTTTTTATCGAAGAAATCGGTTGAAACGTAATTTATCTTAGGATGGCTTTACTGAACGACTCGGACCCCGTACGACGAATATTGGAATGTGTGTAGGAAATCGATGCTCGATGTTTAGAAATCGGAGTGATGCGAGCTTGGGTAGAAAACCCCGTACTATCAATTTGGTTTGACCTTAGGATGGGGTCAGCGTTGATATTGTTGTTCGGGAACTATGATTCCAATACTGACGGAAAGACATAGCCTAGCGGTTAGGCAGACGTCCGAATGCGAAGCGATAGAAAATTATGGAGGCACCGCTCACGAGGCTCGGTTGACATGCACGTATATCAGGGACGCTCGAATATGTACATGATCCGGCTCGAGTGGTGATGGCGGATTCTCTATCACAAGGCCTGGCTGAAATGTATGTATTTTGGGGACGCCTGGAATATGTGCATGATCCAACTAAGTGATACGTTGAATCAAGTGAGACTTGAGGAAAGGGAAAGTGTCGAGGATTTTGAGATCGTGAGTTTAGAAGAAAAGGATTGTGGAAAGCACGAACGTGGCTCGGATTGAGGGAACGCGTAGGAGTAGCGTGTGCGAGAAACATAGGATGTGAATCAAGTTATAAGTCGATGAGTGTACTCAGTAAGTTTCGAGGACGAAACTTTTTCTGAGTGGTGTATGATGTAGTGCCCCATCCCGCTCAGTCAATCAGAGGAATCAAAATGCCGACGGCGTTCGGACTTGGCCTTACAACGGCGACTCGAAGACATCACTCGGTCAAGGCGACCGCTCGCTCAGGTGGGGTAGTTTCAGTGAACTTGTCTCATCTTAGCCTTCACATAATAAGTTGCATGTTTTTAACTTGCACAAGTAGGCTTGATAATAAAAGAGACGAATTCACATAGCTAAAGGAAATAATCCCGACGGGTCGAATTGAGTTAGAATATGGAAAGGTCCAACGGTCGGCTTAGAGTTGGTGCACGGCGTGCTTTGAAAATGATACTCGATCCTTCGTCCCGTGGCTTGGGAGAAAAAAAGTTGGTATTCGCCGTAAAGCTAAGAGTTAGCCAAATTCATAGGTGTCGCGCGCATAAATGCTTCATAAAGCATGCATGATCTCATCGCCCAAGGCGTAGCATAGCCTCTGCTCGCCCGACGGGTTAAGTTGTATTATACGGCTTGCGGCATAAGTCTAGGAACCCTAAATAACTTGGTGGTTCAAGTCGTTAGCGTGCATGGTACGTTCCCATGACGCAAGGCTTGACGCAGCCTTTACTCGTCAAGTTGCTGCAAAAGTAAGTTAGGCAAGTTACGCTAAGCTATCGGGAGTAGTAGCAAGCACGACCCTACGAGTTCTACGGCTGGGTGTATCCATATAGCCTTACAGTCTCAAGGCCCGTCATATAGAGTATGACTTGGGCGGTGGTGTCGCATAGGCTTAAGGCACGATGCACGGACTTAGTGTTTAAGGCATGAACCACGGTTGATTCAATGAGTTTTGGAGAAAGGATTATCGAATAGGCATTGAGTCGAATGAAATGATATGGTAACATAGAAAGAACGCTCGTGGCTACAGGTCGACGAGGCGGTCTCAGAAGAAAGAAGAACGCTCGCAGCTACAGGTCGACGAGGCGGTCTCAGAAGAAAAAAAGTATGCTCGCGGCTACAGGTCGGCGAGGCCTTGCGGCTATAGGTCGGCGTGGTGGTCTCAGAAGAAAGAAGTAGCATGAATGTGTGAGACATCAGTTTGAGTCGAGTTTTGCATGGTCATGGACAACTTGTCGACAAGGTGGGTCGTTTCCCTACACGGCAACCCGGCGGCCACGGGACCGTTGCGGCCGCAATTGGAAATGAGTAATTAGCTGTGCTGGGTACGGGTTAGGCGGGGACTTGCAGCGGGGCTAGCTACCTTGCGCTTAAAGGGCACCCGTCTAACAAAAGCTAGAGGAGTCCACGATGGCTCTGGGAGTCAGTGACCAAATCATATAGATGAGTCGGCATGGCGGCAAATTCGCGTGTGTGCCTTTGGATTGAGTTGAGTTGTTGAATATGTGTGCAGTTAGAATACAAATGTTTGGGCTTAAGAATGGCTACAACATAGGCAACGTGCTTTGCCACGAAATGTGACGTCGAGTCTTGAGTTGTCGGCATATAAGTTGCATAAGTTGGTTGAGTTGTTTGAGTTTAAGTCGGAAAACTGCCGCAAGGCAAAGTTGGTTGAGTGACACTAACATTCATAAGTCTTGATTGGGTCAGTTGGTGATCTCAGTAGCAAGGGCCGCGAGACGGCGATATGGTTTAGTCACATTGAGTTGCGAGGCACGGTATGATGGATTTGAAGCACGGTCACACGAAAATGGAGCCTTATCGCGTACTTGCATCTCTGATTATGGCCGTAAGGCAAACATGACTTGATAGGTTAACGTTGAATGTTGCAAGCACGGGATGGTCTAACGACATAAAATAGGCAAGGCGTTGGCCATAAAACTGATCCTAAGGCAAGACTAGAAAGATGATTAATAAGAAGAGACTGTGTTGCATAAAAGTAAATCAAACGTGTTGGTTTTGTATGGATGGACGAGGAGCTCATTCTACCAGTACAGTTGTGTACTGACACCCACATAGTTTTTATGTGCAGGCACAGGTAGAAGCTCGTGGCACGGAGCTCGCTTGGATGTTTCGAGGCACGGAGTTCCCTGACGATTCGAAGTACGCGGCCGCATGGAGTAAAGACTTATACGGGACATAATGTATGGACATCGCCTTCCGAAGCTTCCGCTGGCTCAAACATGGTAATCGAGAGATGAGAGAGAGCAGAGTGACTTGTAAAGTGAGAAGAGTGAGCTTGAGTGTTTGTAATCTTGGCCCTGCGCCCATTGTAATCTTTGTTTCAATATCAATAAAAGAGTATTTTGCAAAGACTTGTGTGTTGTTCTAATTTTTGCTGCTATTATTTAATGTCTCTGTATGGGACTTCTGTGCGACGACCCCGTCGCAGTCGCTGAAATCGGCCGTTATGGAACCCGTCTTGCACGAGCGCAATCTAGGCTCGTGCGGCATCACGTTTTAACGATGACGATCGCTCCTACGGGAGTGGGGTGTGACAGCCTCCCTCCCTCTCGTCTCCGGCGACTGCTCCTCCCTGGTGACCTTGTCGTCGCTCCTCCACCGTCGACCCCCTCGTCCCCTCCTCCGCTCCGGCGACCCCTACCCGACCCCGTCCAGGTATACACACACACACACTTTTGCACCACTGTTAAATCTGAGATCACAATCTCTGTTTCAGTCCACTTGGACATATGAACTCAGTCCCCTCTTTCTTTTATTTCCCTCTTCCTATACACATATAACATGTGTATGTAATGAATGATATATGTGTAATGTCATGCATATTGGTAAGCACATATGAATGCAATATGCATATATGTATGCAAATGGGAATACATGGATATATGCAAGTTATAAATGCAATGTTTGGATAACATATGAAATGTAATGTATAGGTAAGCATTAATGTAGGTAATGACATGTAATCATGTAATGCATATGTATAAAGAATAGAATGGGTGAATGTATTATACATGTTTAGATAACATATGTGATAGACATATATGTATGCATAAATGCCATGAACTAATAATCAAGTGTAATGCATATATGTCAAGAAATGAATGCATGAATGTGTGTAGAAATGCAAGCATCTATGTAAATATGCCTATGATTGAATGAATGCAAGTTCAAATATATGAATGTAATGTAAGCATATATAATATGTGTTCTCTATGACTTGTGATGGTGTGTGTTTGATAGCCTAGGCTTGGTTAGGCCTAGTGAGACTTGACTGGACTAGGATTGACCTAGTTGACTAGTGTAATTGACCAAGGTTTGACTTTGACCTATGTGACCTAAAAATCATGTAGATTATATTGTATCTTTCAATTCTATGATAGTTCTCTCATTTATTTGTCAATTACTGTATTTCAGTTCTAGTTAGTTTTATGTGATTCTCTGATAGTTCTCTCATTTATTTTCAACCGCTCCCCCTGTGAATATCGATTTTACCAGATGGCACCCATGATCCGAGCAGTGGCACGTCGTTTGAGGGAAACACAGATTGCTGAGGTGGCTCCTCCTACTGTTAAGGAGGAAGTGGCACCGGTAGCTAGTAAGACCGGGAGTTCCATTCATCCAGCACCTGTAGTGGAATGACGCTTTCCTGCCGTCGATCCCACTTATCAGAAGATGTTGCGTGATGGTATCATTGAGCGTATGTGTGAGCTGCGTGGTCGTCATCAGTGTAGTTTTATGGATATATTTTGTGTTGGACTATTAGCACTTATTACCAGCTGTACTTGTTTTATGGAGATGAGTTTATGGACTTAATTATGGACTTATTACCAGCTGTACTTGTTTTATGAAGATTAATTATGGACTTATTACCACTTATTTTATGGAGATTAATTAGGCTAAGTCTTCTGTGTGATCAATTCTGATACACTATGGTTATATGGTCATGTCATGTGATACACTATTACCACTTGTTGTATCATGATTACTTGGGATTCTATTTCAATGATATTTCTTTAACCACTTGTAAAAAAGGTGTCTATCGAGGTATAATTGTACTTGTAGAAGTGCATGACGCCAACTGTCCAACATCGACCCTTTCGGTCTATAAGAGTTACTTTACTCAGTTTGTCAAGACAAGTAAACTTTTTAAATGTTGACGGTATATATACCGTCAACATTTGGTTTTGCCTTGTAGAAGTGTCTGACGCCAACTGTCCAACATTGGCCTTTGGCCTGTGCTTGAGCTACCTCTTGTAACCAATATTGTTGATGTGGACTCCACAGAAGTTACGTATTATACGACACATAATGTAGAAGATGTAGAATTATTCGAAGAGGAATACGAAGCCGACGAAGGCAAAGATGAAAGTGAAGATGAGGAGGAAGATGAGGTCGAGGAAGACGAACAAGATGATTATTCTAAAGATGATTGAGAGAGACGTACTTTTATTTTCTTATTATGTAGAGTTGGTTATTATCTAGTCTTGGTTATTCTCTGAATGTACTATCTGGACTTAGATGTTTCTTGTAGAATGTACTATCTGAACTTAGATGTTTCTTGTAAAATATACTATCTGGACTTAGATGTTTCTTGTAAAATGTATCATCATAGGTTGTCTTGGTTATTATCTTGTCTTTGTTGCACTTTCATATTTCTAGTCTCTATTATTTGTTGTCTTTGTTGTATCTCATCATATGTTGTTATCAGGCATGACAGGTCGTCGCGGATCGTTCCATATTTCTCGACATGGGGTACGGGGTACTGATACTGGCAGAGGACAGGGTACTCCTTCGGTACCTACTGGTGGTACTGCTAGAGGACAGGGTTCTTCTTCGGTACCTCCTACTGGTAGCGGCTCTGGATGCTCGTCGTCCAGTACTCCTGTGTATCGGACAGTAGCTCCGCCCGCCACGATGCTACGTGGCATATCTCCTGGGACGAGTAGTTCCAGGCCTGAGACTGCTCCCGAGAGTAGCATTCCTTCTGCTGATACGACGATGGAGGTAGATGAGCAGATGGAGGAGGCTGCACCGACGGCCGACCAGTATCAGGCAGATGATACCTGCGCACCTCCGGAGGAGACGAGGACGGAGATCTGGGCCGACGATACAAAGTAAGTATTTTGGTTTATCATTTTTTTCTGTGTTTATTATAAATTAACTTTTCTTATGAAAATAATATATCTGTATAGATATCGTCCCCCGTCGGTACAGAGACGCCTAGGCCAGCTCCTGAGGCAAAATTATTGTGGTCCTTGGATAAACTACTCGGATGCTCCGGACGATAGGAAGGCCTACTGGTTTGCGCGCTTCAAGGTTAAAATAGATTTTCTTTTAACATAAATTATTTGATTTATGCATATTATATATTACTCAAAAATATTTGGTTTGCGTACTCTTCTAGGATATGTTTTTCTATCCACCGTACCGGGCCGAGCTGATCGAGAGGATGTTTTCTGCTGTCACTGCTAAGCTGATCCGCGACGCTATCAATGATCAGAAGGCTCGTGATCGTGCCGGAAAGTCGATCCAAGGTTGGATCACCCCTGATCAGTGGGATGCGATGAAGGCTCGATTCTACGAGCCAAGGTACAAGAAAAAGTCCGAGAAGGCCAAGACGGCTAGGCAGCATGCCTCGTAGTGGTGCGGTGGGTCGATTCCGATGACGGAACATTTCCGTCGTCTGGTATGTATGTTTCTTTCAGAAATATTATTTTAATACAAATTTGATAAAATATTACTAAGATAATATATTTAATTACATGTAAGAAAGGTCGGTAACGCCGACATGGTGACCATCTTTCTGGCTACCCATCGGAAGGGCGAAGGCCCTATTGACGAGAGGGCCGAGCTTGCCTATATAAGTATTATAATACTATTTGTTAATTATAATACTTCGTGTTAATTTTAATATAACTTAGTAAATATGCATACAAATAAGTATTCATGTAGTTAGTAATAATAAGTACATTAATTAGAGATTAGAAATTATAGAGTACTATCCATACTTTCTAGGCCGAGTATCAGAGGCTTCAGGACCGGACGACTGCTAGTGCACCTACTGCGGGAGAGACCGGTACTTTCTCGCAGCCCACTCAAGCTCCGTTGGCGGACGAGCTGTGGATGACCGCCGCTGGTGGCCTCCGTAGGGGTACGTACTACGGTACGGGATCCTATGGCGCCCTAGTTGCGAGCCAGTCCTCTAGGGCATCCTCCGCTAGTGTGTATGGTCTACAGCCGTCCCAGGAGTCTGCCCGAGTCCACCAAATGATGGAGTCTCTCCGAGACGAGCTGCTATAACGGATTCAGGACCAGTCTCAGCACAAGTTGGACGAGCATACGCTTATAGCATGATTGGATGCGCTCGACCGTAGCATTATGGAGCTCTGGAATATGACTGAGCGGACAGAGCAGAGCGTCACCGATCTTAGAGCGTCGACGGAGCACAGCGTATTGGATCTACAGGCATCACAGATGACCATGGGCGAGAGGCTGAGATTGGTGAGGATTCGGTGGTTGATAGCAGTGATAGAATGTTATCTACCATGGATTTATACCACCAGCAACTTGCAGCGTTGGAGCGTTATCGTCCTCCGGGTGTGCCTTCATCGTCGTCGACTCCGCCGACGCCACTGCCTTCTTCATCGACACTGACTCCACCGACGTCACTACCTCCTTCATCGGTATCGATTTCACAGGAGGACTATGAGCTTTTCTTAGCCCTTCGTCGCGGCGTGCCCCCTCCCGCTCCAGATCCCCAGTTGTCACCCTCATTTCCCGTATTTCTCGTATTTTTTTGTATTTCGTATTTTACTCGTATTTGGATTTTCGGTATTTCTCGTATTTTGGGTTTTGGCTTGGCTCGATTTTATTGGGTTGGTTCGGTTTGGTTTGGTTGGGTTTATGTGTTGGATCACCTTAGCCTATGCTACCCCTCATCCCCACCACAACTCCCCCTCTTTATAACTCCACCTACCACTCTCTCTCCTCATAACTTCCACCATTAATTTCCTTCTTCTTCTTCTTCTCCTTCCTCCACAACTCTCCTAACCCTAGACAAGTGCACCTTGCCACTACATGAGAGCCCTCTTTTCTTTGTCCATTTGATAGATTAGGACATGAGGATCAACTTTAGAACTTGGGTTTTTGTGATTTGGAGCCTCCATTGTGATAGATCTAAGTTATTTCTATTTTCGGATTTTACATGGTTTGATCTCTTTAAGTTGGATTTTTATGGGTTTTGGTGTTTCCATATGGAAGAGCATTCAATTCTACCCAGGTTGGAACTTTGGAAATCTGGATTTGGAGTTCGGATGGCCAAGTTATGATGTTTTGAAGCTTTAGGTTCACCCATGGTGTTCTTGCTGTTTGGAGAAGACAGTGAGCAGTGTGCAGAGCTGTTTAGCTCACGTACACTGAGCTGCGCGCGCTCTTTAGCGTGCGTACGCAGACTTGGGTACGCTTTCTGTTGGAAGCGTGTCTCCTTCAGCGTGCGTGAGTTTTCACCTACGCTGCCCCTTGAGCGTGCGTGACTTTTCACCTACGCTGCCCCTTGAACGTGCGTGACTTTTCACCTACGCTGCCCCTTGAGCGTGCGTGACTTTTCACCTACGCTGCCCCTTGAGCGTGCGTGACTTTTCATATACGCTGCCCCTTGAGCGTGCGTGACTTTTCACCTACGCTGCCCCTTGAGCGTGCGTGACTTTTCACCTACGCTGCCCCTTGAGCGTGCGTGACTTTTCACATACGCTACCCCTTGAGCGTGCGTGACTTTTCACCTACGCTGCCCCTTGAGCGTGCGTGACTTTTTACATACGCTGCCCCTTGAGCGTGCGTGACTTTTCACCTACGCTGCCCCTTGAGCGTGCGTGACTTTTCACATACGCTGCCCCTTGAGCGTGCGTGACTTTTCACATACGCTGTCCCTCGAGCGTGCATGACTTTTCACATACGCTGCCCTCCTGCGAGCGTATTTTATTGCATATGCATTCCCCCTGCGTACGTACTTTTGTGCGTACGCATCCCCTGACCCGTATTTTGATATTTTATTAGATATTTTATGCCCATTTTATATCCTTACGCCTTTTTGTCATGAACTTGATTTTACTTAATATGTTTGGAATGACTATTGTACATGGCTTGGTATGGCAAGGAACTCACATAACCCGACAGTGACCCATAGTGGTGCACTCCTGACATGACCAATTTGACATGATAGTGGCCCGTGGCGGCGCACTCTTGACTTGACTTGACTTGTAACTTGTAACTTGACCTGCCTTGACACCGTGGGTGGTTCTTTCTTGCTTGCTTGTTAAATCCACTTGTCCAGTCTTGCATCATGTCTAGGATGGGACTCCTGAGTACCACGGTCAGGAGTACCTACTAAAATGGATTAAGGTTAATAACCAGAATAACACAGTAGTTATGAAGAGATGACACAGCTACAGGCGATCTCGTTACCTGGGCGCTCTTGGGATCTGTAGCCTGCCGTCGAGTAGGGCACATTTCCAGCGCACCGTCGAGTGTTGCACCCTCTAAGTCACCTAAGGGTACATTTGTCTCCCGGGCGATGCACCCACCTGAATTCAACCCTAATCTTTCGTCCTGGGTAGCCTGGATGGTCTGCAGGGCTTGTGGCTGTGGAACAATCTCACTGCATCTTGTTAGTAATTAGGCCTGTGATAACCCTAGTAAGTTAAAGTAGCAAGCCGTAGTATCTGCTTGGCCGTGATTGATTGAATGAGGTATAACCAGTTTAGCCATGTCTTGATCCAGTACAAGATTGCTCCCTGCCTTGATTTCTTACATTATTATCTTGCCGATAAATGGTAGGAAACCAAGTTCTGTTCAGACGAAGGGTTACAACCCTGGTCCTTATTTGGTTTACGGGTTGTAACCTGGCTATCGGAATAGTTCCATGGTTATCTCGTCGTATATCATCCTGACATGTTTTCGTAACTCATGTTTAATATTAGTCTTTCTTGTGTTATTTGCTGGCTTTTGTTCTTATTTCGTGGCCCCCTTGTGGCACTTGCTCTTTCTGGGGTTGACCCAGCTGGTTTTGTGTGGCCAGATTTCGGAGCAGCTCTCGAGGATCTACCAAGCTTCCAGCCCAATGGTGGCGACTAGAAGGAACCCGGGCTACGAGTGGGTTTTCTATTTTGTTTCGCTCACTCTACTGTAAAATTATTCTTTTGAGACGTTTAGCCGACGAGCACCTGTTAGCTCGATGCACTTTTACTTACTGTCTGCCTACGGGCTGTAAACATGATTGACAAATCCTAGGGTTGATCATGTATGACTAAACTCTTGCTAGTCCTAACATTTTGTAACGACTAGCTTCATGATCAGCTGAATATGTAATATTTGGGACGCCATATTATTGTATATTTAATGATCATACATCTTGCGACTTTACTTACTTGTGGTGATTGAGACACTATGCTTGTTCATGACCATAAGAGACTGTTGGCTTGTAGAAAACCCTCACATATCTAGACAGCCGTGACCGTATATCGAGGTGGTTTCCATTTCAATATACGTAGCTGGCTATGTCTGCCCCCGCTCTCCAGTATTCTGGTTCTGGGGCGTGACACCAGTAGTCCTAGTTAGGACTGTTTGTATTGAGTGTTTGAGTATTTGTATTTGTTTGTGACACTTATTTGTTTGTGACACTTGTTTGTTGGTTACATAGATACATTGGTTATTGCTTGTGTAGACCCATGACAATTTGGATATTGGTTTATATATGTTGTGTGGACTTTGGTTATTTTATGTTGTTATTTGTTTCATTTGGATGTTAATTTACCGGTGTTGAGTGTTCCACCGAAGGGATCGGCGAACCCAGGGATAAAATGTGCTTGTGTATTGTGTTTCAGATTAAACTGCAGGAAGAAAATGATTCTGTGGAGAAAATTGTATACTACAATTTATTTATTTTTTTTAAATTTAGCGACGTCTAGCGACGTTTATCGACTCTTTCCGACGGCACGTTGCGTCGGTAGACGTCGCTAAATCGGCATATATTGCCAGTTTACCGACGTATAGCGACGTCAGTTTCGTCGGTATGAGTCGGTAACCGTCGGTAGACGTCGCTAAATTTTCCAAGATTTTACCTCATTTTCCCAGGATATACCAACGTATAGCGACATCAAAAACATCGGTAATATATACCGACGCATAGTGACATCACAAACGTCAGTAATTTTCCCAGGGAATATCGACGTATAGCGACATCATAAACGTCGCTATTTCATCGACGAAACGACGGTAAACGTCGGTATATTACCGACGTATATTTGAGTCGGTAAACGTCGGTGTTGGCGACGATCAGCGACGTCTTTTCAAATAGCGACTAAGGTTTCCGCGACAAGAGAAAGACGTCGCTAAATACGTCGCTAAAATAGTTTAGCGACGTCTTTAGGCGTTTTAGCGACGTCTTTAGGCGTCGCTAAAATGACTTATTCTAGTAGTGCATTCAACCAACATATATTGCATATATCACATTTAAGTGATTTCTTACCGATATCCGACTCCGCATACCTGCATAAGAATACAGGATAATATGATATACTTACTCTGTCTGCACAAAACATTCATTGGCATGCATCCTGACTACATGACCACTGGTGCTGCGCACCATTTAAGGACTTTGCCATATAGGACTTCATAGGGTATGGGATGTGCCCTTCACCAGGTTGCGAGCCCGAATGAAGGTCCCAATACCACGTGCCACCAAAGCACGCCGATTCCCTCCTAGGCCGACTCGTCCCACCGTCGCGGGTACCGTTCGAGGAAATAATACCTTGTATACAAGTTTGCCCATAGTCATGCGAATGCGTGTCCGACCCGATCGTGTTCGAAGTCGCATGATAAAATATTAAGATAAATAAAGGCAATATTTCATTATCTCATCTTTCCAACGTTACCACCTGTTCACTCACTACAAGAAAAATGATCTTTTACGACGCACGAAACGTGTCGTAAATGATCTTTCACGGCGTACATTTTTGTGCCGTAAAAGGTCATGCCGTAAATGACCATATTATTTACGGCGCGCATTTGCACGCTGTAAATGACACTTTTTATGACGCATATTAGAACGATGTAAATGACCCTCTTTTTTTACAACGTGCATCAGAACGTTGTAAATGACCTCTTCTTTTACAGCGCACATTCGAACGCTGTAAATGACCATCTCCATATTTTCTACAATGCACATTCGAATGATGTAAATGAACATCTCCATCTTTTTACAACGCACATTCGAACGCTGCACTATACCAAAATAATTGTTTTCCAATAATTTTTTACCATAACAAATGGAAAAAAATATTTTTAAATTAATCGGTGGCACTATTGAGCTGAGTTTTAATCTCTCAATTATCAACCAATATTCATTATGAAAATATAATTTACATAAGTCATTCCGTCATACATATTCAAAATTAATATACAATACCATTAATTGCAATAATAATAAAAAATATTCACAATTATAACTTCATATAATGGTGTCTAACCATATATATTGCATAACCTCTAAAGTTACAAAAAGAAAAAAAATCATCCAAAATTTATAGGACTTTTTCATGATAACATTCGCATAAAAAGACTGATATGCTTCTTCACCATCAACCTGAAGCTCCAAGAAACATCGATACATCTTGTTAACAGTCAAAACAAGCCTGATTCTGTCACTCTTCGTTCCCAGAATGCGTATTTTTATACATGTACAACTCATATATATTTATTTAGTATTTATCATGTATCATCCTGTATTTAAATTCCTTTAATTTCATGTTAATTAATTATCTGTATTTTATTTCCTGTAATTTTATTCCTGTATTTTATTTCTGTATTTTATTTTCTGCTTTTAACCTCTCTGCTTTGCTTCGGGTTGGCCTTGGATGGATCCGAATAAACCTGACCCAACAAACCCCCACCTACCACCCCCTTTTTCTATTTAAAGCCCCCATCTCCTTCTCTCTCCTCATAACTCTCCTTCACCATTACTTCTTCTTCTTCCTCACCACTCTCTTCCACCAACCAACAGCGGGCAAGTACATCTTGCTTCTCCTCCACCCATTTTTATGGTTCATTTGTCTTCCTCTTGTGATTCTAAGAGAGTTTACTACTTAGCATTTTTGATTTCTTTGGCTTGTTTCTTCTAGATCTAAGTTGTTGTATTCTCGGTTGTTCATGGGTTTTGATCTCCCAACCTGGCGTGTATTCTCGGTTGCCCATGGGTTCTGAACCATGGGAACTTCATTTCTGGCTTGGAACGAAGGTTTAGTCACGCACACGTTCTTACGTGTTTGCGTGAATTTTCAGTCACGCACACGTTCTTACGTGTCTGCGTGAATTTTCAGTCACGCACATGTTCTTACGTGTTTGCGTGAATTTTCAGTCACACACACGTCTTTACGTGTCTGCGTGAATTTTGAGTCACGTTCACGTTCTTACATGAGTGCGTGAATTTTTAGTCACGCACACGTTCTTACGTGTCTGCGTGAATTTTCAGTCACGCACACGTTCTTACGTGTCTGCGTGAATTTTCAGTCACGTACACGTCTTTACGTGTCTGCGTAAATTTTGAGTCACGCTCACGTTCTTACATGAGTGCGTGAATTTTTAGTCACGCACACGTTCTTACGTGCGTGCGTGAATTTTTAGTCACGCACACGTTCTTGCGTGTTAGCGTGACATTTGAGTTACGCATATGTCTTTGCGTGCGTGCGTTGATTTCTTATCATTTTCCACGCTCACTTTTTACGCTCACGCTGTGAGTGCGTGAATTACTTTTCACGCTCACGTTATGAGTGCGTGAATTTCCCTTCACGCTCACGCTGTGCGTGCCAACGTGAACCACTTTTCACGCTCACGCTGTTTATACGCTCACTCTTGTTGGCCTTAGCATAGACTTGTTGGCGTGACTTCCGGGCCTGAGTGTTTCTATTTGTTCTATAATTTATTCATTTAATGGTGGCATGATAGTTCTCCTATTTTATCCTTATGCTTTTTGTATGAACTCGATAATCTTAGCATGTTAATATGTTAATACATATGGTTATGTAGAACGTGCCTTGTGTCTTGATTGGTTTATGGATACCCAGTAAGACTGGAACCTAACTCTGAGGAGTTATAGACTCGACCCCATTTAATACTAATCGACTTTCATGTCTTGTCACCATTGATGACGATGGTTATCTTGACTAAAAATTGATCATGCGTTCCTAGTTGGAACTAAGAGACTGGCTAGTCGTCTTATTGAATTGAATGAATGAGACACGTTCATGTAATGAACTATTGAAATCGACTGGCTGATCCCGAATATTGACGTACAGGCACATGCAGGCTTCAATCTATTTATTTATTTATTTAATTATTTTTCTACAAAAGCAGCATGTGTACTTTATGGTCAAGGCAAGATTACTCCGTGGTTAGAATTGATTGTTGCATTACGCTATGTAAGACCTACAACCTAGCCGTACGGGTATCGTTGTAGAGTTGCGCATATCGTACCCCGTACGAAAGTACTCATTTGAATGACCATGATCCACGGCATGGGATTTCACTCAACGTAGGGACTATTAAGTTAAATAAAAATAATGATTGCATGGAGAGAATGGATCCCCGAGTTCTTACATGGCAGTCCTCTTGGGACTAGTAGTGCCCGACAGGCCGGCTGGTTCCCGCAGATACTGTAAACCTGCCACACAGGCAGGGAGCGGTATCTGCTTATATTATTATTGTATATTGTATATTAATGACGAGCGTCCCGCTGGGACTCGTCTAATTCATGATTGGCACAATTGATTGACTGGATAGACTAGCCTTGCTCGCACATAGTAAGAACTGAGGAATCCCTATTTGTATAATTCCAGGATAACTTGGGACTCACAATAGCAAGCCGTAGGAGTTGATTGGCCGTTCAAGATGATTTGTTTGTGTACTGTACCTACTCTGTTGCCTAACTGAGATGATCAGAATGTCAGGACATGACGGGCCAACTTCTGTCCTTGTTTGGTTGGGAGGTTGGTTCGAAGTGTCGTGATGTTATGTGAATCCTAGTGGAAAGCAGAGATCTATTATTATATTCTCTTACTTACTGGTTTAATCCTTCATATCGTGCTTCCTTGTGGTACTTGCTATTAGAGGTCTAACCTCTCTGGTTTTGTATAGCCAGATTTAGAGCCGGTTCCCGAGGACTCAGTTTACTTCCACCTCCAAGATGGTCAATACTAGGGGAATGATCGCAGGAGGACTCGAGTGGGTTCCTTACTTTACTGCTCGTTTTGTTATTTACTTTATACTTAGCCGTTTGGCACCGACATGTTAGTCGGATAGTCTTGTACTTGCTTTTACATAATTGTAACTAAGTCAGACTGCAGCTGATAACAATTGTGTATATGTTACTATATCGTCTGGCTATGTTTTGTAAAGCCAAATCTCAAGAACATTTGGACTAAGCGTTTGGGATGCCTTATTGCTTTATCTTACATGTTCTTTATTTTTGCTTCTTATTTGAATGATTGAGACAATAGATGTAAAGTGACCATAGTAAGACTTTCATGTAGTATGCACCCCCTCGTCTGGTTAGACAGCAATGATCGTATTATACGGTATTCATCTACCCGTAATACGTAGCTGGCTGAGTCATTCTTCCGCTCTCTAGTATTCTGGTTCTGGGGCGTGATAAGGTTTTAGTGGTGGCCCATGCAGGTCTTATTTTAGAATTGTGGGGTGTTTTGATTTATAGGATGTCTCAATCACACGTGTTCCCCCTTGATCTCATGATTCGTTATTCTCAACCCTTGCTTGACATTCCGGTATCCTTTGACTTCATTGATCCTTCATGTCCGGTTGTTTGATTGTTCTCTTGTCCCTTTTCTTAGGGGCACTTCGTCCGCATCGGTCAGAGCTGGACAACAGCAGGGGCAACATGGACAACCTGACCATGTTGGTCAGCAACAAGGGCCAGTCTCACCTCAGGAGGCTATCCAAGAAGAAGTGATAGTAGAACCAGTAGCTGAACCACAGTATCTGGATGTTCCACCACCACCAACAGTTCCACCTACCCAAGTGGACACACCAGCCCTTCTGAAAATCATGAGAGGAATGATGGCTACTCAGCAACATCAGATGTTGGCCCAGCAGCGCATGCACACTCAGCTAC
This sequence comes from Iris pallida, assembly GCA_029216955.1. NCBI lineage: Eukaryota > Viridiplantae > Streptophyta > Magnoliopsida > Asparagales > Iridaceae > Iris > Iris pallida. The sequence continues at coordinate 9,304,270 of JANAVB010035219.1, forward strand.
AAGAGCAGAATGTGTTGCTCAACCAAGGATTGCAGACAGCTTTGGAAAGAGGAGTGAGGACTGATTCAGGAGCATCAGCCAGGTTTTTCAAGTACAACCCCCGCCGTTTCGAGGGCACGGAGGATGCCATCTCAGCAGATTCATGGCTTAAGGATATTGAGGCTATTCTGACAGCAGCTAAGGTACCGGCAGAAGAACGTATGGATCTAGTAAAGTTGTTACTTCAATATATCGCACGTGATTGGTGGGAATCAGAGGAAGTGGGTATCAGACGTCCTGTGGCTTGGGACGATTTCACTGCAAGATTCAAGACCAAGTACTATGGAGTTGTGGCACGGTTTGAGCTACAACAGAAGTTTATCAACCTCAGGCAGGGCGGCAAGACTGTAGATGCTTATGCAGCGGAGTTCTGCAAATTGAGTAGATTCGCCCCAGAGATGGTAGCAACAGAGAGCCAGAGGGCCATGAGGTTTCAGCAAGGGTTTTATCTTGAACTCTTGCAATTGATAGAGGGGCACAATTACCAAACTTTTGACGAAGTATTGACGGCAACTCGAAGGCATGAGATCACCATTCAGAGGCTTGCGGTGAGGACTGGAGGTCAGAAGAGATCCTACAGTCAGATTGAAGGAGGAGGGGGAGCAGCGTCCCGAACAACAGCACCATCCACTGGCATTCGTATCCACGATGTGGCGATACGAGGACCAGCACCACCCAGGCAGCAGCAATAGCAACAGAGGAAGAACCAGTAACCCCCGGCGGGCTGCACTTATTGTGGGAAGATGGGGCACACTAGAGATATGTATCGGACATTGAATGGACTGTGTCTGATATGTGGAAATCCAGACCATCGGGTTACCACATGTCCCATGAATTCGAGGTCAGGAGGACCAGGGCAACAGTTTTCTGCTCTGCCAGCACCAGGGACAGGCCAGTATCGAGGACCAGCGGTGGCAGTAAGGCCGTTGGCACAGCATCCGTTTATGCCGCAGGCTCAGATGTTTCGACAGCAGGGGCCGCCGATGCAGCAACACCAGCATAGACCACCCCAGCATCATCAAGGGAGGGGCCAGCAACAGCATCAGGCTAGGCCACAGCATGGAAACCAGCAAGGAGGTTGAGGGCAAGCTTTCACTCTGTCCTTGGAGGAGGTATTGGCATCGGAAGATGTTGTGGCAGGTAACATTCTCGTTGCCTCATATCCCGCAGTAGCATTGTTTGATTTGGGAGCATCCCATTCATTTATATCTGCACAACTTGCGACACGACTAGGAATGGAGTTTGAGACATTGTCAGGGAGGTTGAATATACTCACTGGTAATGGGCTCGTAGGAGTTAGTAGAGTTATTTTAGCATGTAGCATTGTAGTTTGCGGGCATTCTTTACCCGCCCGGTTGATAGAATTTTCTGTTAGAAATTTCGACGTTATCTTAGACATGGACTGGCTGAAAGACAGTCATGCGACAATAGATTGTCATAGAGGGAGTGTATCTTTTGATATTTCAGGCATGAAGCGGTTCACCTTAGTCAGAACAGGGGCAACTCAACAAGAGCAGGGAGTAGTAACGGCAATGGAAGAAGTTCAGATTCCGAAGGTAGTTGAAGAGTTTCTAGACGTATTTCCTGAAGAACTTCCAGGTCTACCACCGATTAGGGATATTGAGTTCAGTATAGAATTGGCACCAGGAACTAAATCGATATCAGATCGAGTTTACAGAATGGCGGATTCAGAGCAGGCCAAGGTATATCAGCACATAGAGGAACTGAAGGAGAAGAAGTTCATCCAAGCTAGCGTGTCACCATGGACAGCACCAGTGGTACTTGTGGGGAAGAAGGATGGGTCATCCAGATTGTGCATTGACTACATGAAGCTTAACGCGGCAACAGTGAAGAATAAGTACCCATTATCCAGGATCGACGACTTATTTGATCAGTTGAGCAAAGCTAGAGTTTTCTCCAAGATAGATCTTCGTTCAGGGTACCATCAGGTGAGGGTTAGAAAGGAAGATATTCCCAAGATAGCATTCAGGTCGAAGTATGGGTATTATGAATTCTTAGTAATGCTGTTTGGTTTGACCAATGCTCCAGCAATATTTATGGATTTGATGAATCGCATCTTTATGTCATACTTAGATCAGTTTGTCGTAGTATTTCTCGACGACATTCTCGTATACTCTGCTAGTGAAGAGGAGCATAAAGACCACCTCAGGAAAGTGTTACAGGTTCTGAGAGAGAACCGGTTGTATGCCAAGCTCAGCAAGTGTGAGTTTTGGTCGGATCACATTTCATTTTTGGATCACATCATATCAGGAGCTGGAGTAGCAGTAGATCCCAAGAAGATAGAAGCAGTAGAGAGTTGGCCAGTACCCAAGACCGTAGCTGATGTGCGGAGTTTCTTGGGATTGGCAGGATATTGCAGAAGGTTTGTGTCAGACTTTGCAAGGCTTTCAGCACCCATGACCCGCTTGACCCGGAAGGATGTACCATTCGTTTGGTCGGCAAAATGTCAGGCATCATTCGAGATTTTGAAGCAGAAGTTGATATCAATACCTATTCTTACATTGCCAGTTGGACCCAGAGGTTTTACAGTATATTGTGATGCGTCAGGTAAAGGACTTGGATGTGTCCTTATGCAACATGGAAAGGTGATAGCATATACGTCTAGGCAGCTTCGGGACCACGAGAAGAATTACCCAACTCATGATTTGGAGTTAGCGGCAGTAGTGTTTGCTCTGAAGCTATGGAGGCATTACTTATATGGTGACCGAGTGGACATGTACACAGACCATAAAAGTCTGAAGTACATCTTTACCCAGAAGGAACTAAACATAAGGCAGAGAAGATGGCTGGAGTTGATTAAGGATTATGACGTAGAGCTTCAGTATCACCCAGGCAAGGCTAATATAGTAGCAGACGCTCTTAGCAGGAAAGGCGGCGCATTTATGTTGATAACACAGAGGCATATCTTAGAAGACCTTCAGGAGATGGGCATCGAAGTTATACTTCCTAGTGATGTAGGAGTTTTAACAAGTCTGCAAGTTCAATCCGACTTGGTAGGCAGGATCAAGGCAGCTCAGGCACAAGACCCAAGAATTCAGAAGCTTAGGGCAGAATGTGAGTCAGGACTCAGGAAGGAGATGAGAATTCATGAAGATGGTACACTTAGGTTTGGATCACGTCTATGTGTGTCTAGTGGAGATATCAGACGGGAGGTTATGGCAGAAGCTCACAGTTCTCAGTATTCTATTCATCCTGGAGGGACCAAGATGTACCAAGATATCAAGCAGCATTTCTGGTGGAACGGGATGAAGAGGGAGATAGCTAGATTTGTTTTCCGTTGCTTGGTATGTCAGCAAGTGAAAGCAGAACAGCAGAGGCCAACTGGGTTATTACAACCGTTTCCTATTCCGGAATGGAAATTGGAGCATATTACAATGGACTTTGTGACCGATTTACCGAGATCACCAAGTGGTAAGGACGCTATTTGGGTAATAGTGGACCGACTTACGAAGGTAGCACATTTTCTTTCTTTCAGAGTAGGGCAATCTACAGAAAAGTTGGCAGAGTTGTATATGCAACAGATAGTCAGGCAGCATGGAGTCCCTGTCAGTATTGTGTCGGATCGAGATACCCGCTTTACATCATATTTCTGGAAGTGCTTACATCATAGTCTGGGTACCAAGTTAAGATTTAGCACGGCTTACCATCCGTAGACGGATGGGCAATCAGAAAGAACGATTCAGACTTTAGAAGACATGTTGCAAGCTTGCACTCTAGATTTTGGAGGGTCTTGGGAGAGTCACCTGCACTTAGTCGAGTTCTCATACAACAATAGTTATCAAGCCAGTATCCAGATGGCACCATTCGAAGCACTATATGGTAAGAAGTGCAGGTCACCGCTTGCATGGGATGATATCGGGGAGAGGAAGATGTTAGACCCAGAAATGATTGTTCAGACGGTTGAAGTGGTTAAGGGAATTAGAGAGCGACTTCGAGTTGCGCAGGACCGGCATCGTCATTGGACGGACCAGCATCGTAGGCCGTTAGAGTTCTCTGTTGGGGACCACGTATTCTTGCGGATCTCACCTACTCGTGGGGTCATTAGATTTGGCGTTCGCGGGAAATTGAGTCCGCGGTACGTGGGCCCATTTATTATCCTTGATCGGGTAGGCGATGTTGCTTATCGTTTATCCCTCCCACCTTCGTTACGAGAGGTGCATGACGTGTTTCATGTATCTTAATTACGTAGGTATGTATCGGACCCAAGCCATATCCTCAATCATTCTGAGCTGGTTGTTGGTACCAACCTGTCTTACGAGGAACAGCCTGTGTCCATTTTGGACCGAAGAGAGAAGATACTCAAGAACCGAACAATTAGTCTTGTCCGTGTTGCTTGGGGTCATTACTCCTTGGGAGAGTCAACGTGGGAACGTGAGGATGATATCCGATCACGGTATCCATACCTATTTGACTCACAAGGTATATCTTTTTCTGTATACCTTGATTGTCCTAATTCTTCATGCTTATCACCTTATGGGTAGAGCTACTTGATATCGTAGAATGATGAATTTACATATATAGTACTTGCTTTTGTTATGGTAAAAATGATTGCTTGCTCACTAGAATTGCTTGTACTTGGATTAGTTTAGCTCTGATATTTCTATCCTGCTTTGATTTGAAATTCCGAGGACGGAATTTTTCTAAGGTGGGTAGAGATGTCACTCCCCGTTCCCAGAATGCGTATTTTTATACATGTACAACTCATATATATTTATTTAGTATTTATCATGTATCATCATGTATTTAAATTCCTTTAATTTTATGTTAATTAATTATCTGCATTTTATTTCCTGCAATTTTATTACTGCATTTTATTTCTGTATTTTATTTTCTGCTTTTAACCTCTCTGCTTTGCTTTCGGGTGGGCCTTGGATGGATCCGAATAAACCCGACCCAACAAACCCCCACCTACCACCCCCTTTTCTATTTAAAGCCCCCATCTCCTTCTCTCTCCTCATAACTCTCCTTCACCATTACTTCTTCTTCTTCCTCACCACTCTCTTCCACCAACCAACAGCAGGCAAGTACATCTTGCTTCTCCTCCACCCATTTTTATGGTTCATTTGTCTTTCTCTTGTGATTCTAAGAGAGTTTACTACTTAGCATTTTTGATTTCTTTGGCTTGTTTCTTCTAGATCTAAGTTGTTGTATTATCGGTTGTTCATGGATTTTGATCTCCCAACCAGGCGTGTATTCTCGGTTGCCCATGGGTTCTGAACCATGGGAACTTCATTTCTGGCTTGGAACGAAGGTTTAGTCACGCACATGTTCTTACGTGTTTGCGTGAATTTTCAATCACGTACACGTTCTTACGTGTCTGCGTGAATTTTCAGTCACGCACACGTTCTTACTGTCTGCGTGAATTTTTAGTCATGCACACATCTTTACGTGTCTGCGTGAATTTTGAGTCACGCTCACGTTCTTACATGAGTGCGTAAATTTTTAGTCACGCACACGTTCTTACGTGTCTGCGTGAATTTTCAGTCACGCACACGTTCTTACGTGTCTGCGTGAATTTTCAGTCACGCACACGTCTTTACGTGTCTGCGTGAATTTTCAGTCACGCTCACGTTCTTACATGAGTGCATAAATTTTTAGTCACGCACACGTTCTTACGTGCGTGCGTGAATTTTTAGTCACGCACACGTTCTTGCGTGTCAGCGTGACATTTGAGTTACGCACACGTCTTTGCGTGCGTGCGTGGATTTCTTATCATTTTCCACGCTTACTTTTCACCCTCACGCTGTGAGTGCGTGAATTACTTTTCACGCTCATGTTATGAGTGCGTGAATTTCCCTTCACGCTCACGCTGTGCGTGCCAACGTGAACCACTTTTCACGCTCACGCTGTTTATACGCTCACTCTTGTTGGCCTTAGCATAGACTTGTTGGCGTGACTTCCGGGCCTGAGTATTTCTATTTGTTCTATAATTTATTTATTTAATGGTGGCATGATAGTTCTTCTATTTTATCCTTATGCTTTTTGCATGAACTCGATAATCTTAGCATGTTAATATGTTAATACATATAGTTATGTAGAACGTGTCTTGTGTCTTGATTGGTTTATAGATATCCAGTAAGACTGGAACCTAACTCTGAGGAGTTATAGACTCGACCCCATTTAATACTAATCGACTTTCATGCCTTATCACCATTGATGACGATGGTTATCTTGACTAAAAATTGATCATGCGTTCCTAGTTGGAACTAAGAGACTGGCTAGTCGTCTTATTGAATTGAATGAATGAGACACGTTCATGTAATGAACTATTGAAATCGACTGGCTGATCCCGAATATTGACGTACAGGCACATGCAGGCTTCAATCTATCTATTTATTTATTTAATTATTTTTCTACAAAAGCAGCATGTGTACTTTATGGTCAAGGCATGATTACTCCGTGGTTAGAATTGATTGTTGCATTACGCTATGTAAGACCTACAACCTAGCCGCACGGGTATCGTTGTAGAGTTGCGCATATCGTACCCCATACGAAAGTACTCATTTGAATGACCATGATCCACGGCATGGGATTTCACTCAACGTAGGGACTATTAAGTTAAATAAAAATAATAATTGCATGGAGAGAATGGATCCTCGAGTTCTTACATGGCAGCCCTCTTGGGACTAGTAGTGCCCGACAGGCCGGCTGGTTCCCGCTGATACTGTAAACCTGCCACACGGGCAGGGAGCGGTATCTGCTTATATTATTATTGTATATTGTATATTAATGACGGGCGTCCCGCTGGGACTCATCTAATTCATGATTGGCACAATTGATTGACTGGATAGACTAGCCTTGCTCGCACATAGTAAGAACTAAGGAAACCCTATTTGCATAATTCCAGGATAACTTGGGACTCATAATAGCAAGCCGTAGGAGTTGATTGGCCGTTCAAGATGATTTGTTTGTGTACTGTACCTACTCTGTTGCCTAACTGAGATGATCAGAATGTCAGGACATGACGGGCCAACTTCTGTCCTTGTTTGGTTGGGAGGTTGGTTCGAAGTGTCGTGATGTTATGTGAATTCTAGTGGAAAGCAGAGATCTATTATTATATTCTCTTACTTACTGGTTTAACCCTTCATATCGTGCTTCATTGTGGTACTTGCTATTAGAGGTCTAACCTCTCTGGTTTTGTATGGCCAGATTTAGAGCCGGTTCCCGAGGACTCAGTTTACTTCCACCTCCAAGATGGTCAATACTAGGGGAATGATCGCAGGAGGACTCGAGTGGGCTCCTTACTTCACCGCTCGTTTTGTTATTTACTTTATACTTAGCCGTTTGGCACCGACATGTTAGTCGGATAGTCGTGCACTTGCTTTTACATAATTGTAACTAAGTCAGACTGCAGCTGATAACAATTGTGTATATGTTACTATATCGTCTGGCTATGTTTTGTAAAGCCAGATCTCAAGAACATTTGGACTAAGCGTTTGGGACGCCTTATTGCTTTATCTTACATGTTCTCTATTTTTGCTTCTTGTTTGAATGATTGAGACAATAGATGTGAAGTGACCATAGTAAGACTTTCATGTAGTATGCACCCCCTCGTCTGGTTAGACAGCATTGATCGTATTATACGGTATTCATCTACCCGTAATACGTAGCTGGCTGAGTCATTCCCCCGCTCTCCAGTATTCTGGTTCTGGGGCGTGACAGATTCTCTCCCAGTTCCTACTTGGGAACTATTTCTGTCTATATGCAACCTCCGTACATTCAACCACCAGAGCAACATCAGCAATACAAAGAGCTGCAATGAACACATAAGAGAAGTCGACATGTCCAAGTTGATGAGATAGATAAGTACTCATTTTGTGATTTTTCTTAAGAAATGTAGAGTAGTCACATTCACAGAGAAAAAACAGAAAAGTGCATAAGTAAACCAATGACAAGATAGATGAAAAGAAAAAGGTATTCCAAACTTACAAAGCCATTTTCCATGAGGTTGGAGAATATGATGTAGAGGTTTGAACCTGATATAGAGGTATGAATCTTAGTAAGTTTGGTGTGTATACATATAGGACATCAGCATCAGCAAGTGTTATGCTATAATCAAAAAACTAAATGGACCATCAGTATCCAAGAAAACCATATATCATTGTTTTATGACCAGAGGAGCCAAATCTTATGATAAACAAACCTACATATTAATGGCCTACTGAATTAGATAGAAACTTGGCTCTGGTAAAGACATTCTTCATCCTCTTACTCGTCAGCTGCATCGTCGACAAAAGGTGCAGTTGCTCATTCAATTCAGTAACTTGAGTGACAACTGACCACCATCATGTCTTTGTAGAAATGACAAGGAAAATAAATAAAGAAGGTTCCAGATAACTAAAGCAATAGGTCAATTCATGGATGAAGGAAAATATTTTATATATAGCTTGACAAAATGACAATACATGTTAATAATGTAGACATAAAATTTAAAGCAAGAGATATGACAAACAAGGGGGGAAACTGCATTTTGGGTTCCATTTGAGCAAAATTTCAGTTAATAGTCATAATCAGTCAAGTATCAATATGTGGGTCCATACAAAAGGATTTATACCAGAGTAAAAAAACTTTATAATCTTATGTCTTGAACATCCAATAATTGAGGCACTTCATATGTAAATAAATTCTCACTCACCTCCTAGTTTCCTGGTTTATTTCTTTGTCCAGCTAAATCGTGGCTAGTAGGCAAGAAAGGTGAAAGAACTCTATAAAATACAGATCACATACACATTAACTCCAAACTTAACTTCAAACTCGCAAAATCTGGTTCCAAGTAAGCTTAACTAGGTCAGAAGGTGATGCTGATAAGATACTCAAAAGTAGTCAGAGCTACTCAGCATCGAAATACAACTAGGATTTGAGAGCATATCCTAAATTCTAGGTTGGAAGATGCACTTGGTATCCCAAAAAACTCCACATCATAGATACAGTTTAGAAGCATCTTCAATTACAGATAATATGCTTGGGATTGAAGGCATGGAGGATGAAGGAATATTTGGAGAGAAATCTCGACTTCAAACAGAAGAATGAAACCTTACAACCGGAATATATATTGATTTATCTGAGAAAATTTTGTTGTAAGTGCTCGTTGGCATGATGGCAACACCAAAGATATGGAGCTAACTCTAAGGTAAGAAATATCCCAAGGAAAAATGTTGAATGATACCAAGGACATAAAAAGAAAGCCCCACTGGAGTATAACTTCACATTTAAGGAGGATCATGGTGTATTGCAACATAGCTCTCTGCAAATAGGAAATAGGTGCCTCAAACTTGTTTCTCAACTCCACATGTTTATGTCCACTTATACCAGCTCCCCTGTTCAATAGATCTTGATGGTAAACTCAACATTCGAATATACTCTTCCCTTTGGCACAATAAGGCCAAAGTAATGCCTGCAACACCACTTATAGTTCAGTTGAAACTGTCACGAAATCCGACCTACTGGTCAAAAGAGACTAAACCTATAAATAATCGTTGAGCAAATACTCCTACTTAAAGCATATTGTCTGCATGTTTTCTTTTCTCAGAAAATAATATATTATTTTAAAGAAATGCAGCTAATACTTAGAGGCAATGGAAAAATGATCCTGATAATTAATTTATAGTAGCTACTGGACTACCCTAGAAAAACCAGACTACTATTGGGCAGTTAAAAGTTGCTCTGCCCTCATTAAATCCTACAAACAATCTATGCAAAAGTAGGGTAGTCAACCTATTGTTCTGTTTACAGGAGAAATAATATATTAATCAAGTAAAAAGATCTTGTCACAAACTAGTAGTATAGGTCTTCAAGGTTCCAAATTGACCATTTAGCTAATACCTCATACGAAGAAGGTTTACAAAGGATGTAGTTAATGTAACAACAATATGAACATTGACCACCCATTAGCCTGCAAATTAGTACTAAACCTTAATTAGCAGCAAACTGCATTAGAATGCTTAAAGTAGGCAATGGAGGAGCAGTACAACTGTAAAGCAGCACCAATATAGTTCATGTACAGGAATGTCCAGCAGATATACCCAAACCTCGACCAAAGTTAGGAGAAATCCTATAAGTAATCAGAAAATTACTCACAATACAGACCATAATAAGAATGGAAGATACTACGAAAAATATTAGCATGAAAAGTAATATTCTCATGACAACGTTTTATGGTAAACATCAGTTTTACTCACACTTTACAACTTGTTCATATGTTGAGCGTGGATGGTTCTTTAGAAGGAAATTAAATCAATTGAGTATGGACTGTCTAACCTACTTAATCTTTAAATTGATGTGACTATTAATTGATAAGGTGTTTTAAATAATAAAACAAATATTTACTTTTAAGTCTTAAATTTGGTTAAAGTTTATTGCAAAGGATTCCCAACTAACCATACCTAGCAAAAGGATGTAAAGGCATCAAGATAATTAATAATAAGGAAAAAAAAATCTTTCACTTAACATTATCCCTCATGTTTCAAATGCCATGATTCAGGTAAATGATGGGTCAATTGCTAAAAGATATTTGAATAGTTGTTTGATTTTCTTTCTTAATTAATTTCTTTTTAATTTACATAGAAACTAATTTATGGAGCTAGCCATTTTTGGAGTATGGTGGTTAATACCAAAATTAACTTTTTTAGACATATATAGGATACTGAATTCTCCATCTATAGATGGAAGGAAGACTTAAACTAGTTCCTTTCTCTTGTTCCCTTGCATACCACAATCAATCACATGAGAAGTGAAATCTTTATACTCTTGATGGATGACAACAGAACTAGTAGATGATGAAAGGAAAAGCAATACTTGCTAGCATAATGCAAGTATATAGGATCATTAGTCACATATTAGTTCAAGCCTTTTCTGAGAAAAATGGGGTTAGATATGCAGTAGGAAATACTACTAAAAAGTTAAGAAACATCAACAAAAAATTTATCAAGATATGTGATGGTTGTTAAACCCCAGTTGGCGCCAAAGTCTAATTCATGGTACCTATCATAAAATGAGTTCCTTATTGAAATAAAATTTCAGTATGAAGTACAGAATATAAAGGAGAAATGAATGGTCCAAAAAACAAAGTTCATTAGTTTCAATGTAAGATCATGCAACCCCTAACCCAAGGAGAACTCTCAATGAAGAGAAAAGATGACAAAGTTTTCTATAAAATTTCTCTCCAACAAATTCTAAGCTAAGATATGAAATCGAAAGACATTCAGCATTCCTCTTCTCAATCCTTCTCAATAATCTTGTTGATTAGAAGAATATATGTTCCATCAGTCTATGACAAAATGGAGACCTTCTAATAAACTATCACGACTCTGTATATTCAAAGTTTGATAATAGAAAGTCCGCAAAAAAATAATTTCACAGCATAACTATCACTAAGTTCCTCTAATAGATACCACTACAACAATAATTCAGAAAATTGAAAGGCATAGACCTTCCAGAACAAGCCGACACAAATTTTCCCATTCCAAAGAAGAAAATTGAATTTTTTTTAACAAAAATGGTTACCGATGGTGATAGAGGGATGGATGTAGCTCGGAGCACAGAGATGCCTTCGACTAAGCTGACCGACGCTTTCTTTGTCCCATGCGAATCATCATGTACATGAAAGAGGCATAGATCTAAACCCCAAATACCAAAAACTCAACACCGAACCGACAGAGCAGACAATACACCTATTTTTGGGAGTATCCAAGCATTTTCTTATGAAGTCCATGACGTGTCCGACATTTACACTTACATAATACGACACGACATCGATTCCTGGAGGGTCCGTGCTCCAAAAACACAAATCGAAACCCTAAACAAAACAAAACCCAATTAAACTCTTTAAAGGGGCACGAGAGAGAACCTTGGTAGCTCTAGTGAGGCAATCTCCGCTAGAGAAATTGAGCACCAGCTTCTGCGTACTTTGATCTTACGTATCAGGTTCGAAAGCTTCTTCTCTGTCACTCTCCGATCCTGGAATACGTATTTTAATACGTAAACCGATAAATTGTATTTACCTTGTATCTATACGATGTTTATTATGCTGTATTTTTTTTATGCATTTCCCAAAATATTCGACAAAATAATATTTCGTAATTTATTTTCTGTATTTGGGCCTACAGATTTGGCTCATTTGGGTAACCTATTCTTGGTTCACCAATGGTTCATCATGAACCCATGGGTTCAAGATTCTATATAATAACTCATCTCATTCTCTCTCCTCTCATTTAATTCCTCTCATTTATTTCCTCCACCAACCAAGGCAAGTGCCAACTTGCTCAAGAGATGGATCCATAAATTTTGTTCACGTTTTCTTACAAAATTATTTGTCAAAATATGTTCTTCTCCTCAATCTATACTAGTTTAGAACTTGAAATTTTCCATTTTGAAGCTTTTATTTTTGTAGATCTAAGTTTTAACCATTTTCAGATTTTCTTGGTTTTGATCTAGCAAACTTTATTATTTTCAAGTTTTGAGTGTTCCATGTTGAAGAAAATTTTGTTCTACCCCATTTTGACCTATAGAAGTCCCAATTTGGGCTTAGGATGAGGATTTTATGGTCCTTAGAAGTTCTAGGGTTCATGGTGTTCTTGCTCTCAGCCAAGAGGAAGAAGATGACCCTGTAGCAGTTGGCGCACGCAGCCCTGGCCCAGCGCTTTTTAGCGAAGGGCACAGCTCTCTCGTGGCCCAGCGCTTTTTGGCGCTAGACGCATGATTCCTGCGCGCTCTAATCCCTGCGCGCTCTGATTCCTACGCGCTCTGATTCCTACGCGCTCTGATCCCCGCGCGCTTGATCCCTGCGCGCTCTGATCCCTGCGCGCTCTGATCCCCCGCGCGCTTGATCTCCCGCACGCTTGACCCAGCGCACTTGACCCCTGCGCGCACTTGACCCCAGCGCGCTCTGACCTGGACTCCCCTATGCGTTATATATATATATATATATATATATATATATATATATATATATATATATATATATATATATATATATATATATATATATATTATATTGCTTATACATATATATATGTAAATGTTTGTGTATGCTATATATCCTTACGCCTTTTGTCCTGAGCCTGATATGAGCCCTAATGTGTCACCGGTGAAGAAAGTGTTCCTACCTGATACATGTACCTGAATGTCCTAGTTCTTGTTCATGCTCGACAAATTACTCGTAACTCCACGTGACGTATTTACAATGATGCATTACACTAAGGAGGGTAGAACATGTTGACATACTGATTGACATGGATCCTCTTTGGGGTACTCGTACTTGAGTACGACTTTTAGGAGGATAATCATGCAGGCCACAGCATGTGAGTCCAAGATTTCACCTAGGGTTAAACTAGGCAACAAAATATACTAGATGCATGGGGAGGGCAGAATCCCGAGATCGTGTTACACCAGCCGCCTTGAGATATCGTCTTGACGCGTCGGCTGGTCTCCACGGATACTGTGTCATCTGCAACGAGTGGATGACTGTATCCGATTAATTTCTGTTATATATTATATGTCTTGGCAAGGTGGCCTTACGAGGGACCTGTGCTCAATGATATCTGTCTACGCGAACCCCTGGGTTGGCTAGCCTTGCTGGAAAGATACGATCTGAGGATTTCTAAATAACATGATGCGAGGATAACCTCATCCCACTAGAAACTCGTAGACTTGATTGGCCGTGAAAATGACTTGCTTGTATCCTATTACCTTTCGCGAATAACTGAGGGAAGCAGACTGTCATGGTACGTGATCCAACCCATGTTCTTGTTTGATTGTTGGGTTGGTTATCGTTCTATGACAGGCTGTGGACCGAAGTTATGAACGGAGACTTATTCTGGTTGTGAAGTGTTACTTCTGTGAATGACTGAGGAACATGGTTTATCATGGTACATGATCCAACCCATGTTCTTGTTTGATTGTTGGGTTGGTGATTGTGCTACGATAAGCTATCGACCGAAGTCACGATCAGGAGATTTTATTGTTTATACCTTTTAACTTATGTGAAAGTTATAGAGTACGACACGTCCCGACTCCATGCGGCACCTTTTGTCCTTGTTTGGTTGTAAGGGTGCCACATGGGTTCGAGAATGTTGCGCTACCCTATAATAGTAGCATGAGTATTACTATTATCAATCATTCTATTAACTGGGTTTTTAATCTTAACTCTTGTGCCCCTTTGGCGGTACTTGCTATTCGGGGCTGACCCCGCTGGTTTTGTTTGGCCAGATCTCGTAGCAGAGCCGGAGGACACGATCTTCCTTCCTGACATCCATGGTGCATACTAGGAGCATGGCGGTTCGGGGACTCGAGTGGGTTTCTTCTCCACCACTCCTGCTTATACTTTGTGCGGCGTTTAGCCACCGGCACCTATTAGCCGGATTACTTGATGTTTTGTGTCAGTACATAATTGTAATTAAACAGACTGGAGCTGTGTATAATTTTGTACTCCTGACTCTCTGAGATAGCTAAATTATAAAGCTAGTCTCTCGACAGCCACGATCGCCGTATGACGTTACGTACCTCATATGGAGTAGCTGGCCTAGTCCGTCTCCGTATTTCGGTACTGGGGCGTGACATTCTCGGACGCCTATGGAGTAAAACAATAAGCGCAAGCAAATGAAGAAAAATTAAGAAAAAAAAGGAGAGAGAGAGAGAGAGAGAGATAGCCCATGATCCGATCGGCGTCGGGATAGGAAGCTCGCTCTGGGCGTTGGCGAGTGGGTCAGGGGCGTTGTCCATCGACATCGAGTAGATCACGGTGGCCACGAGTGTACGAGGGACATATAGGCTGCTGCTATTGTAGATAGGGTTAGAGCTCGACGAAATCGTTTGGGGAAGAGGGGGAGGAAAAATAGAGAGGGAAGAAAGAACGAGGAGGAGAGGAATGGAATAGGAGTTAAAATCGATTAGGGCCCGGGGAGAAGTGAGGGGAAAATGGAGAAAGGGGGGAGGGGAGAATGAGGAGGAGAGAATAGAGAAATGGAGAGGGAGTTGAAAAATGAGTGAAATTTGTGGAATGTGAAAATTTTAAGTGAAAAAAATTACAATAGAAAAAAAAATTAAAAATATCTTTCACAACATGCTCAAGTATGTTGTAAATGAGTTTTGTTTCACAACATGCCGAAGCACGCTGTAAATGCTTCTTCTTTCACAACGCACAATAATGCATGTCGTAAATGAGTCTTCAATTACAACGCGCAATAATGCATGTCGTAAATGAGTCTCCAATTACAACGTGCATGTCAAACACGTCGTAAAAAATACAAAAAATAACTCTTTTACGGCGCACAGATTCGCACGCTGTAAAAGAGTATCATTTACAACGTGCAGCAACTGCGTGCCGTAAATTGCGCACCGTAAATGCTACATTTTCTTGTAGTGACTTGGTGATCCCAACGATCCCAAGTCTCATCATTTCTCATTGCATCAATCATTGCAACATTTCTCATATCATTCATTTCTAAGAGGAACAAACGATATTTCATTCATCTCAATAAGACCTGCAACATTTCATTCATTTCATAGTAACATTATTCTTTCTTTCGTTGCTTATAAGGAAACAGGCAACATAAACAGTTACGCAGAAGGTACATTATTCTAGTATTTTATTCAGTTCTTTGTGTTAATAGCATAACCAGTTCATTTCTCATGTATCATGTTTCATTGCTTAAGCAGTATTAACAGAAGGGACGTTATCAGTTCATTTCAAGCATCAAGTTATATTAGCAGTTCAAGTGTGATTCATTCAGCAGTTCAATATTCATGGTTTGTTCATTTCAATAATTCTCAGCATAAGCATCCCTATTAATCAGCAACAAAAATATGGAACATTCAGGGATAATTCATAGCATCACGTTACTCCATTTTATTAAGCATGAAGGAGTAAGGAGGAGGAAGGACAGTTCCACTCATATGCATCAAAGGGTCTTCCTGTTCCGATGCACACATACCCCCTAAGCGTAGCTCCACCAGCAAGCCACGTTCCAATGCTCATACTGTTCAGCCAGCTAAGAGACTGCATCAGTCTCAATTGTCTTGATTTCCAACATTAGTCACGGTCCAACATTCTGATAGCATCCAACAAGCCAACCAAATGTCTCGTGCGGAGCGGAACATTACACTAAAGACGGATGTATTTATTATTATATTAGTATTATCATATTATTTTATACATGCCTTTAAGACACTTAACTAGCTGTCTATTAACTTTAATAAATAAACTTAATTAGTAAGCGTATGCAAAGGTATATTAATTTGGACACAAAGTTCCACCGTGAATCTGAACTTTTCTTATACTGTAGTAGTCTAGATGAATGATTTTAATTAGTAAACATAGAAATATAAAAAAAAAATACGGTGAAGCTAAACTTTTCTTATAGTATATAGGCTGAACAAATAATGTGATGTATCATTATCGTCACCATTAGTAACTACTTTACAATGGTCAATTAGGACCTTGTTTGGTACACTGTAACGTAATTGTAATTATAATATAATCAAATAAAAAATTATTTTTTATTTAATTATATTACAATTATGATTACATCGTACAAAACGGGTCTAAATCTTCTTATTACATGGAATTCGCGTGTTAATTTCTTGACCTGGTCGACTGCATGAAACGCAACTGCCGACGCATGAAACGTAACTTCACGACGACAATATATGTGAACTTAATTATAGAGCCCATAAAAAGAAGGGACAGAAAGGAGGAGGACACTTCCAAGACCCTCGGCTGTCTCCATAGCTCTTTAATTAGTGAATCTTTCAGTAATTTGGTTGGTCTTGAGTGCTTCACTTGGCCAATTCTTCTTCGACATTCTTCGTGGCAATGTTCTGTCCCCTACTTGCACCCTAAGTGGAGCTTACACTTTCTCATCAACTATAACTAACAAATAGCTTGGAGCATATCCCCATTAATCCCATACTTACTCAAAGATGATGATATGAATAAAAGTACTTAAAACTTTCTCCTACACTAAGAGAGTGGCTATTAAAGGTGACTAATGCTAGCTTTTGGTAGTTGACGAGTAACATTTTTTTTTTTCAACAACATCATTCTTGCCATGTCTATACTAAAACTAGCAAGAAAAGACCCAATTTTTTTGTTGTCTAGGCTTCAAAATGGGATTCCAAGACCAAATAACTGTCATGGGGTCATTTCATAGCTCTTTCTTCGTAATGTATATTGAGGATTATTGAATTTGGTCACTCGTGATCCGGTTTTATCGTTCTATGTTGAGTCAAAATTTAGCGGTGTATTTCAATATTTAAGTTATTATTTATTGTCTTATAGACATATGAGATGTGTTAGTTTAAGTGGATAGTATGATGGATGATTTTCTAGTTTACAACGTACAAATCCACTAATAACCTTTATTTTGTCTCAAAATGTTTGAAGAAATTCCTTTGGAGATAAGCCACACTCGGATTCGGACGTTGATGAAAGATGCTTTGTTTGTACACTTTATCCTTCATACAAGCACAGAGATGGTGCGCTTCCGCACGGTAGCACTGTTATAACCCGATGGTACTTCCGTGACAGTTCTGCATGGTTGTTCCATTGTAGCCTTTTGCAAGATCGTATTCAATTTTGTAACTGTCCTTTAATAGGGAGTTACTGCTAGTAACTACCATATATTGAATGGTGTGTTACTCCCTAGTCTTCCGTACATGTTTTTAGTGGACAATTATCGTTGATCAGGAAAAAAACAATTCTTATATATTGTATGTTTACAGGGCCGGCTCCAGTATTTTGGAGGCCCTAAACAAGCCCCAAAAATGAGGCCCTCATCCTATATATAAATTTTTTTTATAATGCAAAATCCAATAAATCCAAAATACAATATAATTAGTACTAGGCAACTTCAAGTTCTAAATTTATAACAAAATTTCTGGATGTTTTCACATTATACTATAAACAACTGGTTGACAGAATATGGATTAAAAAACAATTCATATGCAAAGTAGTCGAAGATGACAAATATTATGACAGAGGTCCTAAAGTTTTTCATTGCAAACATGAAGATAAATATAGATGAAACTTTACAGAAGATGGAATCAGGAATCATATACAATTTTTTGGATGAAATGAATCATGAAATTATTCATATAATTGCCAATAACAATATCACTTAAGGGCCAAACAAGCTCCCTAGTTTCCACTAGTGCTGACTTTCTCTCACCAAATAAAAAAATTATAAAAAAAAAGAGTAGGTGCAAATAAAATGTCAACCTCACTCAAGCAAGGATTAGGCTCCTTCTTGACGTGACTTGTAAAATCACTTCAGGTTTGGTTACCAAAAAGAAACAAAAAAGAAGAAGAAAATGCTATTAGAGATTGAGAGAGAGATGATATTATCTTATCAAATACTAAGTGGAAAGGAAGAGAGCATTTTTTTTTCCCAGATTTTTCGTGGGAGAGTAGATGAAGAGGAGGCTTAAAAATATGGTGACAATTTTTTTTATAGGTTTTATTTGATTATTCTCCAGGCAGTCATGGACTTCCTTAGGCCCAATATTTTTTTACTGGACCAAAAAAATTGATGCTTCAAAAAAAATTTGAGGCCCCCTTGAGGAGGAGGCCCTAGACGGCTGCCTAGGCTGCCTCCCCCTGGAGCCGCCTATGTATGTTTAGCATTAGTCCTTACACGAGTAGAAAGGAATAATCATATACAAGTAGTCAAAGTTTTTTGTTCCAAGTGTCTTTGTTACAACATTTTAGTATTATGTCCGAGGAAAGGAGGTGACAACGGATGTTTCATACTTGAGACAGATCGACGAAAATGGTCGAATTTTGTTCTGAGCAATGGTAATCTTCATCACCCCAGCTAAAGACTGTTATTACAGCTTCGATCTGAAATCAACAACTTTGTTACTTTTTAACATAATTTTATCGCACTATCGTGTTTCAATATCCGTATTTTTCTGAGCAAGCTAGTATATCTTGCTAGTTTATATTCCAACGTTTACACACTTGTACGATTTTTTTGGAAATTTCGGAACAATGAATGTGGTTGTCTATGATATAATTATAAGTCACTTCCTCCAAGTCCTAGTTAGGGCTCAGGGTCCTGAAACTTTGAAAGAGAGGGGCCTCTCTTTCATGAATTTGTTAAGATATATACCTACACTTACTTGTTGGGTTCTTGTATTAATAGTTTACATGTAGCTTAGCTTCCAACTTGTCATCTAGTAATCAAGCATATCTCCCCCATAAGTATATAACCATAATATTTGTAAAATTCAAATATTTAATCTCACGTTAAATATACATGCCAAGTAATAATACACATAGGAGACAGTGAATTCAACATACATACAATATATATTGTATCATATACTATATAGTGAATTCAACAGACATACAATATATCATACACAAAATTTTGTACGTATCGTTGAACATCTAAAATAATAATAATAATAATAATAATACACATGGGAGTTTATGCATAGAGTTGTTTTAGTGTGTTAGGCTCATGTCTTGACCTTTGGATAAGAAGGAAACTAGAAATGGTGGGGGGCTTTGAATTTTTATTGTATATATATGCTACCAACCATCATCATTGCTCATACCATCATCTTGCAAAGTCAACCCGGCCCCCGGACCCCGGTAGCCGAAATTTTTTTTTTTGGGTGGTGATATCGCACTATGGTTAGGAAAAGTCTGTCAATTCCACACATTCATCTCTCCATCCCACCTTGAGAAAAGAAAGCTAGCTTTGAAATTGAGACTTTGGGCACAAGAGCCTCCTAAAGTGATTCATATCATGGTCATTGCTCATCTTTTGGTAATCCCCATTTGATGGGTTTCTGTGGCAAGAACATAATATTCCATAGTGGGAGGACCACCATTCCTCCCCCCTCTTCTTCTTCCTCCACCATGGGCCATGGCCGAAAACCTTACACGTGTATCGTATCATGTATCGTGTTCAAAGGCGGATCCATATTGACTGCACTGGAACATGGCCCAGTGAAAAAGAAAAAAAATTAGCAAGTAACAGTTATTTGATTTTGTCTTTAATTTATAATTAAAGCTAAAGTATATTGGGTTCACAAATAAGTTGTCATTGGCTTTGCCAAAGAAAGATGGAGACATTTTAAATGCTATAGCACTTACGAAAGTAGCTAAGGGGTGATTGCAAGTGGTAAAAGATGATGGATGAAAATCTCTCCTAAGTAAGATCACCGTATTTTGCCTGTATAGCAACAACAAGCACAGAAAGATGCTCCTCTGTAATGAATATTGTCAAGATGGACTTACGAAATCGAATTCTTGATCAGCTTTTTAATGATTGTCTTGTATGTTTCATAGAAAAAGAGTTGTTTAGTAGTATTACAAATGATCTCGTAATTAAATGATTTCAAAGTATGAAAACTCGTAGAGAACATTATAAAATATAATACTTTATTGTATAAAAAATAGTGTTATTTAATATTATATTATATTATTATACTCGAAAAAAATAGTTTTGAGGACTTTGCTCCCGAACTCCCTTATGATTGTGTCCTCAGTGGATTGTAATCCCGGATCCGCCACTAATCGTGTTTATGGTAGCCATACAGTTCCATGGCTCCTCTTCTTATACATGCGGATGATAGCTGTGTAGCCAAGGACGGAACCAGAAAATCGAACTGAAATAGACTAGATGTAGACTGATACATATAAAAAAATATTAAAAAAATTGTCTAAAATGGAGCCCACACCAATCCCAGTGGTTCCTCCTAGTGTATGTTTGTAATATCAGAAATTTTCGTACGGAGAAAAAGTTTAGCAAAATTTCGCCAAAGAGGAGAACTTTGACAAAATTTCAAATCAAGGGACAACTCGTCATGTTAGATGGCGCGGTGTAAGCAGACAGTACCAAAGAGGAGGGAGCGCCACCTTTATTGGCACGATAGAGAGAGAATATGAGAGAGTGGGAGAGAGAGATGAGGAGTGATAGGAGAGAGGAGAGAGGGATGGCACCGCCAACTATGATGGCGGTATGGAGGGGGGATGTTAGGGTGCGGTGGGGAGAGGGGGGTGATGGGGTGCGGATAATAACAAATAATATCTACAAATTAATATCTACAAATAAATAAATATAAATTAAACACATCCAAAATTAATAACTAAATAACATTATCTAATCAAACACATATCCAAAATTTAAATCATAACAAATTATATTCAAATTATATTTTAAAATATTCTAATATAATTTCAATTTTTATATATTTTATTAATAATATTATTGATATTTTTTATACGTGCAAAGCACGTAAAGATAACTAGTAGATAATAATAAATTAATATCTATATAAATTATCTATATTATATTATGGATAATACAATAGATATAGATAATATATCATAGATATATTAGATATATTAGTTTGTGTCTATATGTATATTAAGATAATAATACCCAACACCCCCCCCCCCCTCCCCTTCCCCTAACCGCACCCCATCCCCCATCCCGAAACCCCCCCCCCCCCTTCTCTCCTACGCGCCATCTAGGATAGCGGTCCCCCCCTCCTCCCCGCCATCCTAGATGGCGGTCCCCCTTCTCTCCTCTCTCCTCTTTCCGTCCCTCTCTCCTCTCTCTTTCCCTTTCTCCTTTATCTCCCTCTCTCTCTCTACACCCCGCCATCTACTGTGGCGGTCCCTCCTCTCTCTCCGTCTTCTTCCTCCATCCCGCCATCTAACATAACGAGTTGTCCATTGATTTGAATTTTTTTTAAAAAATTTCTCTTTGTTGAAATTTTGCTAAACTTTTTTTCCCTATACGAAAATTTCTGTTGTAATATATCGACTAAAATTTTTGACGAAAAGATTCAATATTTAGACATGCATTCACGGATATATGCACTCAATTCATAGTGTGCATTCAAGATATTCACAACCATATTTCTGATATATATCTTCCACTATATAACGAGGCTTCAAAACTGTCATGCCCCAGAACCAGAATACTGGAGAGCGGGAGTGACTCAGCCAGCTACGTATTACGGGTAGATGAATACCGTATAATACGATCAATGCTGTCTACAAGACGAGGGGGTGCATACTACATGAAAGTCTTCCTATGGTCACTTTACTTCTATTGTCTCAATCATTCAAACAAGAAACAGAAATAGAGAACATGTGAGATAAAGCAGTAAGGCGTCCCAAACGCTCAGTCAAAATGTTCTTGATATCTGGCTTTACAAAATACAGCCAGATGATGTAGTAAGTATACACAATTGTTAGCAGCTGCAGCCTGACTTAGTTACAATTATACAAAAGTAGGTACAAGACAATCCGACTAACATGTCGGTGCCAAACGGCAAAGTATAAAGTAGATAACAAAACGGGCGGAGAAGTAAGAAACCCACTCGAGTCCTCCTGCGATCATCCCTCTAGTGTTGACCATCTTGGAGGTAGAAGTAAGCTGGATCCTCGGGGACTGGCTCTAAATCTGGCCATGCAAAACCAGAGAGGTTAGACCTCTAATAGCAAGTACCACAAGGAAGCACGACATGAGAACCAAAACCAGTAACGAGGAATATGATAAATAGATCTCTGCTTGCCACTAGGATTCTCATAACATTACGACGCTTCGAACCAACCTCCCAACCAAACAAGGACAGAAGTTGGTCCGTCATGTCCTGACATTATGATCATCTTAGTTAGGCAACAGAGTAGGTACAGTACACAAACAAATCAATTTAAACGGCCATTCAACTACTACGGCTTGCTACTGTGTGTTCCAAGTTATCCTGGAATTATGCAATAAAAGATCCCTCAGTTCTCACAATGTGCAAGCAAGGCTAGTTTACCCAGTCAATCAATTGCGCCAATCATGAATTAGACGAGTCCCAGCAGGACGCCCGTCATCAATATATAATATACAATAAATAATATAACCAGACACCGCTCCGTGCCCGTATGGCAGGTTTGCAGTATCTGTGGGGACCAGCCGACCTGTCGGGCACTTAATAGTCCCAAGAGGGCTGTCATATAAGAACTCGGGAATCCATTCTCTCCATGCAATTATTATTTTATTTAACTTAATAATCTCTATGTTGAGTGAAATCCCATGCCGTGGATCATGGTCATTCAGAATGAGTACTTTCGTACGGGGTACGATATGCACAACTCTACAATGATACCAGTGTGGTCAGGTTGTAGGTCTTACATAGCGTAATGCAACAATCAAAACTAACCACGGAGTAATCATGCCTTGACCATAAAGTACACATGCTTCTTTGGTAAGGTAAATAAATAATAAATGAATTGAAGTCTGCATGTGTCTGTATGCCAATATTCGGGATTAGCCAGTCGATTTCAATAGTTCATAGTTCATGTGAACGTGTCTCATTCATTCAATTCAATAAGACGACTAGCCAGTCTCTTAGTTCCAACTAGGAACGTATGATCAATTATTAGTCAAGGTCACAATCATTATCAATGGTGACAAGGCATGAAAGTCAACTAGTATCCAATGGGGTCGAGTCTACAACTCTCAGGGTTTAATTCCAGTCAATCGGGGTATCTATAACTCAATTTACGACACATGGTACATCCCACGTAACAATCTATATTTAACATAAATATCAACATATCATGATTATATCAATTTTATGCAAAAAGGCGTAAGGATATAAAATGGACGTTAAATATCTAATAAGATATCAATATACAGGGCTATAGATGTAGTGCCCCGTCCCGCAAAGTCAATCGGAGGAATCGAAACGCCGACGGTGTTCGGCCTAAGCCTTGCAACGGCTTGCTCGGAGACATCGCTCAGGTGGGGTAGTTTCGGTGAACTCTCCTCATCTTTGCCTTCACATAATAAATCGTGTTTTCAACTTGCACAAGTTAGGCTTGATAATAAAAGCTACGCATCCACATAGCTAAGGGACTAATCCCGACGGGTCAAAATGAGTTAGAACATGGAAAACGTCCCACTGTCGGCTTAGAGTTGGTGCACGGCGTGCTTTGAAAATGACACTCGATCCTTCGTCCCGTGGCTTGGGAGAAAGAAAGTTGGTCTTCGGTACAAAAGTTGAGAGTTAGCCTAAGTCATAGGCGTCGCCCGCACAAATGCTTGCTAAAGCATGCACGGTCCTGTCCCGCAAGGCTTGGCGTAGCCTTTGCTCGTCCCTTGGGTTAAGTTGTAGGCTTGAGTGAGTTAGGCAAAAGTTATGCCGGTCGACCTAAGTTATTCTATGTGTTGTCCCGCTCATTCTGCGGTTGTCAAGATAAATAGTCCCACGACCCCAAGGCCCGTCATATGAAGTATGACTTGGGCGACAGCGTTGCGTCGAACACGAGTCGGTTTAGAGGCACGAGCCACGGTTGGTTCAGTGGAAAGTTAGCCACGGTCGGTCGATACTTAAGGAAACACGTTATGTTCAAGTTAAGTTGGAAGGCTATGCAGTAGCCGTTCCCTGAGTTCAAAGAATGTTAAGTCTAAGCGATGGTTAGTCGCCGAGAGAAAATATGTCGGGACTGTGGTTCAGTCGCCGAGGCAACCCTGGTTTGGGCTCTGCGAATAAAGTATGAAAAGTGGAATGAGTAAAGCAAAGGAACTGTGATAATAATGAGACCATGCATTACGTTAAGTCTAGAAGTTAGCGTAGGCGCGTGGTCATGGACAACTTGTCGACAAGGGCGATGGTTTCTTCGAGCGGCAGCCCTGGGCCATGGGTACCGACTCGGCCTAGGAAGAAACAGGTTATAGCCGAGCTGGGTAATAGGCAACGCTGGTAAGGCGATCGGTAAGACGGGGACTTGCATCGGGGCTAGCTACTTGCGTTGCAAGGGTCCCGTATTACCAGGCTATGTCCAAGATGGCTAGTTAATGCCAGTGACCTTTCATATAGATGTGTCGGCACGGGCGGCAATCCGCGTGCGTGCCTTTGGATTGAGTTGAGTTAAAAAGTGTATGAAGTTAGTGAACACAATGTCTGGGCCTAAGATTTGGCTACAGCGAGAAGGCGGCGTGCTTCGGCACTAGATGTGGCATCGAGTGATAAGTTGATGGCATAGAGTTGCATGAGTTAGGCTTGAGCTATTGCGAGTTAAGTCAAAAAGGGCCGTAGGGCAAGTTGTGTGAAGTTACTTGAGTTATTGGGCACGGCCTCGAAATATGAGGCACGGCCGCGTGGTCATAATACAAGTGTAGGCGAGATTAAGCAAGGAGGCACTGCCTCAGAGATATTGAAGCACGAATCGAGTTTATGGCACGACCGAGTCATTACGTCCCAGAGTTTGGCACAAAAGATAAGTATAAGTCAGTGCGTCGACAGTGCAAGCACGAGAAAGGTCTAGAGGAAAGGAAATAGAGTCTTTCGTATAGTTGCGTCTCTGATTTTGGCCGTAAGGCAAACACGACTTGATAAGTTAACGTTATGGGCACGAGAAGTGGTCTAGTGACAAGTATGAGTTAACGTTGACATTGCAAGCACGAGATGGTTCCGATACACAAGTTGCGCTAAGGTGCCGGTCCTAAAACTGATCCTAAGGCAAGAATAGAAAGACAATCGAAAAAGGGTTTATGTTGCACAAAGTAAATAAAACGTGTAGGTTTTGTATGGGTGGGCGAGGAGCTCACTCCACCAGTACAGTGGTACTGACACCCACACAGTGTTTCATGTGCAGGCACAGGTAGAAGCTCGTGGCGCGGAGCTCGCTTGGATGCGTCGAGGCACGGAGTTCCTTGGCGATTCGAAGCTTGCGGCCGCGGTGATTGAAGACTTATACAGGACATAATGTATGGACATCGCCTTCCGAAGCTTCCGCTGGATTCAAGCATTTGTATCGAGAGATGAGAGAGAGCAGAGTGAATTGTAATCGAGAGAAAAGTGAGCCTGAGAGACTTGTAAATTGGCCTTGCGCCCACAGATGTAATTTTGTATTCAATATTAATAAAAGAGATTCTTTTGAATGACTTGTGTTCATGTGTTCTTCTTTAATTCTGCTGCTATAAATCAATGTCTCTGCACGGGACTTCTGTGCGACGACCCCGTCGCAGCCGCTGTAATCGGCCGTTATGTAACCCGCCTTGCACGAGCGCAATCTAGGCTCGTGCGGCATCACGCCTTAGCGAGGACGATCGCTCCTGCGGGAGCGGGGCGTGACATAGTGGTATCAGAGCACGGCTTTACGTCCTTGGACCGTCGATTGAATTCTTTAACTTCGATGTTTCAGCAAAACTGTTGCTTCCGCAAGTTGTTATCGTTGGTGCGCTCTCTCTCAAATGTCCCTCGGCATGTCCATACAATAAGTCTAAATATTTTCGAAAGCTCGTACAAGCGTTCAATCTAACGCATCGGTAGGCCGTTGCCAAATGCATCGGTAGGGCCTTTGTGCCGAATGTTACATACTTGACTCGATAGAAAACATGTGCTAATGTTCGCAAAGTCGCACGTATGCCCGAATAGTCCAACGTCGACCTTAGCAAGTCGTATGCGTGCCTAATTAGTCCAACGTCGACCCTAGCAATTGAGCGTGCAAACTCGGAATATAGTCCGCATGGGATGGCTATGCACACGGTCTTTTGGCTAAGTTGTGTTTCGCGTCGCGCACCTCGACCCTTGGTGCAAACGAGTTGCGAGCGATATCAAGTACCGCTCGGTCGGGAACGGAGATATACTTAGAGTGCCTATCGATAGGAACGCTATCGGACTAACGCTTAGGCGTATACGGAAGATTGATTTGGATTTCGAGGAAATAGTGCGAACGACTTAGTGCGTCAATACGACGCGAGCGACTACGCTAGCGATTCGTCGAACGAATCTGAAGGATGTCTTAGCGATGATGCGAATATGATTGAGGACTAGATCGTATGGCTTAAATTCGAGTGGTGTATGTGATAGGTTCGGAGAAGAATAAGAATGAGTGTCGACAACTAGTCGAGTGGCTCAAACCCTGAGTGGTGTATGGTTCGTCTTGGAAATTGTTCGAGTGAATATTGAGGATTACGATTATTTCGGCGAGGCGATGCGATCGCGCAAAGCCTTAGAACGCGTCACGCTTAGTTGGTCGTGACTTCGAATGTCCCGAACGAGCATCTCGTTCGGACAACTTGTGAATGAGCAATGCGAGTTAGAAAACGTTTCGGAACGAAGAATGAAAATGAATGGTCTTGATCGAGGAAACTTAGAGGAACGCACGTGCGATATCGGATTGATGCAAATGAAATGTGACTTGAGTTTTGAATAACGATCTTGAAACGAGCTTGAGGAACAGCGATCGAACTTGGTCTTGAATATCGAGGAATGGTGGTATATCCAGTTCGAACAATAGCATCAAGTCGCACGACTCAAAATTGGTTGCGAAGGAAGATCGTCAGGTTACGCATATCGTCGATGGTATTGAGGCGTATCAAAGATCGATATGCGATAACTCGGGGGTACTCTGACTCGGCGAATGACGATCGTGCAAATGTCATTGTTCCGATGGATGTTATACTCGGGATATTGAAACGTGTCGAGGAAAAGATAAACTTGGCTCGAGGATTTCTAGTTGAATGAATGACGATCGAACTTGGCTTGGATGAAAACTAGAATATTTGGATTTGCTTCGTCGACAACCACAATGTTGATGTTCTTGTCTTATGCGAGTGCTACTCCAGCCTCGCACATGCGTCACGCTGATTAGGGCGATCACTCTGCGTGAGCGCTGGTATGGTGATTCATACAGCGGGAGTGGTCGAACTTGCACGGTGCGACAATTTGTGCTTCGATTTGTGGTTTGACGCGAAGGTGACTCGAGAATAGATTGGTATACTTGAAGAATCGAACTTGAGGATTGAGTAGGTCCAATCCGCGTATCGAAAATGAGTTAGTCTAAACTCAAACAAGAGTTACGTCCCGATGAGAATGATTATTTCGCGGGTGCGTTGCATGGTGATTCATGAACCACCGCGTATTATCGGACTCGCGTGAGATTGGGGCGTAACGTATTGTCGAGCTTGATGACCTCTTGATCGAATACATGAATTGGTTAGAATTAGTGATTGAACGAATTTGAATTCTGCGCAACGAACGCATTGATGCGAATTAGGTGATCATGCTCGATGTTTAGAAATTTGAGTGACGCGAGCTTGGGTAGAAGACCCCGTATGATCGACTCTGGTTTGACCCTAGGATTGGGGTCAGTGTTGGCATTATTGTTGGGGAACTATGATTCCAATCCTGACATTGACTTAGCCTCGAAAAGAAATAGCCTAGCGGTTAGGCGAGACGCCCTGTTTCAAGTGTTAGCTAATCGAAAAGATTGATCTTGAGGATTGGAATGCATGGAAATCACGAATATAGGAAACCCTGCTCACGAGACTTGGCTGACATGCATATATTTCAGGGACGCCTGGGTATGTGCACGATGCGACTCGAGTGAGAATGACAATTCTCTATCATGCGGCCTGGCTGAATGCAGGTATTCTGGGGACGCTTGGAATGCATGCACGATCCAGCCAAGTGATACGACGAGTTCAAGCAAGGCTTGAAAGATGGGAGTGTGTCGAGATCTTGAAATCGCGTTAAAGGAAAGTTGATAATAGTGCGAGCGTGGCTCGGAATCGAAGGAACGCGTAGGCGAAATGCGTACGATTAAGTCTTGGCCATAGAAATAGTAGGATGACCTGCCTTCAGGATAGTCTCGAGGACGAGACTTGTTCTGAGTGGTGTATGATGTAGTGCCCCGTCCCGCAAAGTCAATCGGAGGAATCGAAACGCCGACGGTGTTCGGCCTAAGCCTTGCAACGGCTTGCTCGGAGACATCGCTCAGGTGGGGTAGTTTCGGTGAACTCTCCTCATCTTTGCCTTCACATAATAAATCGTGTTTTCAACTTGCACAAGTTAGGCTTGATAATAAAAGCTACGCATCCACATAGCTAAGGGACTAATCCCGACGGGTCAAAATGAGTTAGAACATGGAAAACGTCCCACTGTCGGCTTAGAGTTGGTGCACGGCGTGCTTTGAAAATGACACTCGATCCTTCGTCCCGTGGCTTGGGAGAAGGAAAGTTGGTCTTCGGTGCAAAAGTTGAGAGTTAGCCTAAGTCATAGGCGTCGCCCGCACAAATGCTTGCTAAAGCATGCACGGTCCTGTCCCGCAAGGCTTGGCGTAGCCTTTGCTCGTCCCTTGGGCTAAGTTGTAGGCTTGAGTGAGTTAGGCAAAAGTTATGCCGGTCGACCTAAGTTATTCTATGTGTTGTCCCGCTCATTCTGCGGTTGTCAAGATAAATAGTCCCACGACCCCAAGGTCCGTCATATGAAGTATGACTTGGGCGACAGCGTTGCGTCGAACACGAGTCGGTTTAGAGGCACGAGCCACGGTTGGTTCAGTGGAAAGTTAGCCACGGTCGGTCGATACTTAAGGAAACACGTTATGTTCAAGTTAAGTTGGAAGGCTATGCAGTAGCCGTTCCCTGAGTTCAAAGAATGTTAAGTCTAAGCGATGGTTAGTCGCCGAGAGAAAATATGTCGGGACTGTGGTTCAGTGTAGTGCCCCGTCCCGCAAAGTCAATCGGAGGAATCGAAACGCCGACGGCGTTCGGACTTGGCCTTACAACGGCGACTCGAAGACATCGCTCAGGTGGGGGAGTTTCGGTGAACTTGCCTCATCTTTGCCTTCACTTAATAATTCTTGTTTTCAACGGCACAAGTAGGCTAATATAAAAGCTACGAACGCACATAGCTAAGGGAGTAATCCCGACCCGTCGGAATGTCTTAGAACATGGAAAATGGTCCCACGGTCTCAATAGAAGTCGGCTCAGCGTGCTTTGAAAATGACACTCGATCCTTCGTCCCGCGGCTTGGGAGAAGGAAAAGTTGGTATTCGACACAAACGATGAGTTAGCCTAAGTCATAGGCGTCGCCCGCGTAAATGCTCGATAAAGCATGTCCGTTTCCACTGCGCAAGGCTTGGCATAGCCTTGGCTCGTCCCTCGGGTTAAGTTGTAGGCTTGAGTAAGTTAGGCAAAATTATGCCGATCGACCTAAGTCATTCTAAGTGCCGTCCCGCTCGTTCTGCGGTTGTCAAGTCAAATAGTCCCACGATCTCACGGGCCGTCATATAACGTATGACTTGGGTGATAGCGTCACGTAAGACGGAAGTCAGTTACAGGCACGAGCTACGGTTGGCACGATGTAAAGTTAGCCACGGTCCATGGCACTTAAGGAACACGTTTGTTCAAGTTAAGTTGGAAGGCTACAAAGTAGTCGTTCCCTCGAGTTCAATGTAGTTCGAGGCGGTCCCTCAGTTGGGAGTCTCGCGTGCCTATCCACGTTAAGTATTCGAGGCGGTCCCTCGGTTGGGAGTCTCGCGTTCCTATCCACGTTGAGTTTCGAGACGGTCCCTCGGTTGGGAGTCTCGCGTGCCTATCCACGTTAAGTATTCGAGGCGGTCCCTCGGTTGGGAGTCTCGCGTGCCTATCCACGTTGAGTTTCGAGGCGGTCCCTCGGTTGGGAGTCTCGCGTTCCTATCCACGTTAAGTAGTTCGAGGCGATCCCTCGGTTGGGAGTCTCGCGGTCCCGAGGCACGTTATGCCAAGTGTGATTCGGAGCACGAGTTGCTAAGTATAGTTCCGGTCGTACCAACAAGTAGGCCATGCATTTACGTGAGTCTAGATGTTCCGTAGGTGCGTGGTCATTGGACACCTTGTCGACAAGGATTTCTGCCTAGACTGGTTATACGCCGGGGCACCGGGCCCAGTCATCCTAGGGGGTAGACGTTATAGCGCGCATGCTTTTATTGCGTGGGTAGTCGGGGGCTTTCCATGGGGCTAGCTACCTTGCATCGAAGGACCCGCCGCCTGCCCGAGCTATGTCCGCGATGGCTTGTCATGCCAGTGGCCTTTCATATAGATAATTGGCGTGCTATGCGGCGAATCCGCATGCACGATGTCGGTCATAACAAAGGAAGTGTAAGCACGGTATGCGTTGAATAGTTGAAATGTGTGCTCGGTTGCACCCAAAGTATTATAAAGTCTACGATTCGGTTATACGTAAAGACACGTGCTTCGGCACGAGATACGTTATCGTACTTGAGTTCTCAACATCGGTTCCACAAGTTGGGTTATACGTTTCGAGTTAAGTCGAGAAGGGCCGTAGGGCAAGTAATTGACACGACCTAGTCGTTACGTCCAAGGGTATGGTACGAAAGCCAAGTATGAGTCGGTACGTTGACGATGCAAGCACGAGAAAGGTCTAGAGGCAAAGTATGGGTACGTTATTAGTGCAAGGCACGAAGATGGTCTAAAGACTGAATAGGCCGAGCGTCGGTCCTAAAATCGATTCTAAGGCAAGACTAGAAAGACAATCGTAAGGGGACTTGTAATGCACAAAGTAAAATAAACGTGTCGGTTCTGTATGGGTGGGCGAGAAGCTCACTCCACCAGTACAGTGGTACTGACACCCACACAGTGTTTATGTGCAGGCACAGGTAGAAGCTCGTGGCGCGGAGCTCGCTTGGATGCGTCGAGGCACGGAGTCCTTGGCGCTTCGAAGCGTGCGGTCGCATGGAATCGAAGACTTATACGGGACATAATGTATGGACATCGCCTTCCGAAGCTTCCGCTGGATCGACAATATGTATCGAGAGATGAGAGAGAGCTGAGCGATTTGTAATGTGAGACGAGTGTATTTGAGTGATTGTAATCTTGGCCTTGTGCCCCCAATGTAACCGTTGTTTCAATATCAATAAAAGAGATTCTTTGAATAACTTGTGTTTGTTCTAAATTTCCGCTGCGTGTTCAATGTCTCTGCTCGGGACTTCTGTGCGACGACCCCGTCGCAGCCGCTGTAATCGGCCGTTATGGAACCCGCCTTGCACGAGCGCAATCTAGGCTCGTGCGACATCACGCCTTAGCGAGGACGATCGCTCCTACGGGAGCGGGGCGTGACATAATGGTATCAGAGCACGGCTTTACGTTCTTGGATTATCGATTGAATTCTTTAACTCCGTTGTTCAGCAAACTCTGAATTGTGCTTCCGCAACGTGATATCGTTGGTGCGCTCTCTCTCAATCGTTCCTCGGCATGTCCATACAATAAGTCTAATATTTTCGAAAGCTCGTACAAGCGTTCAATCGAACTAATCGATAGGTGGTGGCCTTTGGGCCGAACGGTGCCGACCTTGAGTTGATAGAAAATGCGTGCTAAAGTTAGCAAGTCGTGTGCGTGCCTAACGAGTCCTACGTCGACATGAGCAAATGAGCGTGAAAACTCGGAGTATAGTCCATACGGGATGGTTTTGCATACGGCCTTTTGGCTAAGTTGTGTTTCGTATCGTGCACCTCGACTTATTGGTGCAAACGAATTGTGAGTGATATCAAGTATCGCTCGATCGGGAACGAAAATACACTTGGAGTGTATATCGATAGGAACGTTATCAGACTAACGCTTAGGCGTACACGAAGGATTGATTGGGATCTGAGGATTGTGCGAACGACTTAGTGCGTCGATACGAACGTGATTGAGGACTAAATCAGATGGCTCGAACCCGGTTGGTGTATGGACGTTATAGAAATTGTTCGAGCGGAACCAGAGAAGTTACGGATAGTACGAGTATGTCGACAAGTAATGATATCGCAAAGCCTTAGAACGAGTAGCGCTTAGATGGTCATGATTCGAGAGTCGCAAACGTGATACCGTTCGAATGATTTGTAAACGATTCTAAACGATAGAATAAATGGATGACTTGATTGAAGAAATTGATACGGATAGTATACGAAAAGTTAGCACGACGGAAAGATAGCGTGTACGAAAGGTTTGACTTTGAAGTTACGCAAACGACTCTGAGGATTGAAATTGATGTGCTCGATGGTTTGAGTTAGCAAGGAATGATGCGAATTGAGGAAATACGTAGTCGATGACGTAAGATAAACGGATAAAACGATACGTGAATTTGGGTTGAAGAAATTGATGATGTAAACGATTCGAGGAGATAATCCAGTCGGACGATAGCATCATTCGCACGACTCAGAATTCGTTGCAAACGAAGATCGTCAGGTTACGTATATCGTCGATGGTATTGAGGCGTATCAAAAATGATATGCAATAACTCGGAGGTACTCGGACTCGGTGAATGACGATCGTACAAGTGCTATTATTCGGTTGGACGCTATACTTAGTACTTTGGATGAAAGTGATCGTGTTTTGATGGTTACGCGGATAACCACAGCGTCGATGATCTTGTCTTGTGCGAGCGCAACTCTAGCCTCGCACATGCGTTGCGTCAGATTTGGGGCGATCATTCCGCGTGAGCGCTGACATGGTGATTCATGTCGCGGGAATGATCGAACTCAGAAAATTTGGCAGCGACAACTTCGATTGTCCCGACTTGTTGGTTTGATGCGAAGGAGAACTCGAGAATGTTAGGACTTGTGATTGACGGTTGATTAAAACTTGAGGATTGAGTAGGTCCAATCCGCGTATCGAGAATGAACGAGTCTAGACACGAAACAAGAGTTACGCCCCGATGAGAATGATTATTCCGCGGAAGCGTTGCATGGTGATTCATGAACCACCATGGATGATCGGACTCGCGTGAGATCGGAGCGTGGCATATTGTTAAGTCAGACGACCTTGTGATCGATTACGTGAATTGGAATAGATGATTTCGGAAACGTGAAATGTGAACCACGATTTAGAGATGAATTGTGTCATAGCGTGCTTGATTTAAGAATGAATGATGGGCGAACTAATGTCGAACGTGTTCGAAGAGATAGACGATGCGAAATGGCTTGATGAACGAGCGATATGTTCTTATGAAGGATTGGTTGAAACGTGAATTATCGTATGATGGCTTTACTAAACGATTCGGACCCCAGGCGACGAATAATTGGGATGTGCGTAGGGAATCGATGCTCGATGTTTAGAAATCGGAGTGATGCGAGCTTGGGTAGAAAACCCCGTACCATCGATTTGGTTGACCTTAGGATGGGGTCAGTGTTGATATCGTTGTTTGGGAACTATGATTCCAGTGCTGACGAAAAGACTCAGCCTAGCGGTTAGGCAGACGTCCCGGTGCGAAGCGATAGGTGTTACGGAGGCACCACTCGCGAGCCTCGGCTGACATGCACGTATATCAGAGACGTCCGAATATGTGCACGATCCGACTCGAGTGGTGATGGCGGATTCTCTATCACGAGGCTTGGCTGACATGCATGTATTTTGGGGACGCCTGGAATATGTGCACGATCCAACTAAGTGATACGTTGAATCAAGTGAGACTTGAGAAACCGGAAAGTGTCGAGAATTTTGAAATTGTGAGTTTCGAAGAAATGTTGGTGATAATACGATCATTGATTTGAAACGAATTCGAATGTTGGTTGATCGATTAGTGTGCCTTACGACTAAGTTAGCGATAGCACGAGTGTGGCTCGAAATCGAAGAAACGCGTAGGCGGAATGTGTACGATTAAGTCTTGGCCATAGAAACGGTAGG
Source organism: Iris pallida (assembly GCA_029216955.1). Lineage (NCBI taxonomy): Eukaryota > Viridiplantae > Streptophyta > Magnoliopsida > Asparagales > Iridaceae > Iris > Iris pallida. The sequence continues at coordinate 9,338,733 of JANAVB010035219.1, forward strand.
ATGGTTTGCCTTCAGGAAAGTCTCGAGGACGAGACTTGTTCTGAGTGGTGTATGTTGTAGTGCCCCGTCCCGCAAAGTCAATCGGAGGAATCGAAACGCCGACGGCGTTCGGACTTGGCCTTACAACGGCGACTCGAAGACATCGCTCAGGTGGGGGAGTTTCGGTGAACTTGCCTCATCTTTGCCTTCACTTAATAATTCTTGTTTTCAACGGCACAAGTAGGCTAATATAAAAGCTACGAACGCACATAGCTAAGGGAGTAATCCCGACCCGTCGGAATGTCTTAGAACATAGAAAATGGTCCCACGGTCTCAATAGAAGTCGGCTCAGCGTGCTTTGAAAATGACACTCGATCCTTCGTCCCGCGGCTTGGGAGAAGGAAAAGTTGGTATTCGACACAAACGATGAGTTAGCCTAAGTCATAGGCGTCGCCCGCGTAAATGCTCGATAAAGCATGTCCGTTTCTACTGCGCAAGGCTTGGCATAGCCTTGGCTCGTCCCTCGGGTTAAGTTGTAGGCTTGAGTAAGTTAGGCAAAATTATGCCGATCGACCTAAGTCATTCTAAGTGCCGTCCCGCTCGTTCTGCGGTTGTCAAGTCAAATAGTCCCACGATCTCACGGGCCGTCATATAACGTATGACTTGGGTGATAGCGTCACGTAAGACGGAAGTCAGTTACAGGCACGAGCTACGGTTGGCACGATGTAAAGTTAGCCACGGTCCATGGCACTTAAGGAACACGTTTGTTCAAGTTAAGTTGGAAGGCTACAAAGTAGTCGTTCCCTCGAGTTCAATGTAGTTCGAGGCGGTCCCTCAGTTGGGAGTCTCGCGTGCCTATCCACGTTAAGTATTCGAGGCGGTCCCTCGGTTGGGAGTCTCGCGTTCCTATCCACGTTGAGTTTCGAGACGGTCCCTCGGTTGGGAGTCTCGCGTGCCTATCCACGTTAAGTATTCGAGGCGGTCCCTCGGTTGGGAGTCTCGCGTGCCTATCCACGTTGAGTTTCGAGGCGGTCCCTCGGTTGGGAGTCTCGCGTTCCTATCCACGTTAAGTAGTTCGAGGCGATCCCTCGGTTGGGAGTCTCGCGGTCCCGAGGCACGTTATGCCAAGTGTGATTCGGAGCACGAGTTGCTAAGTATAGTTCCGGTCGTACCAACAAGTAGGCCATGCATTTACGTGAGTCTAGATGTTCCGTAGGTGCGTGGTCATTGGACACCTTGTCGACAAGGATTTCTGCCTAGACTGGTTATACGCCGGGGCACCGGGCCCAGTCATCCTAGGGGGTAGACGTTATAGCGCGCATGCTTTTATTGCGTGGGTAGTCGGGGGCTTTCCATGGGGCTAGCTACCTTGCATCGAAGGACCCGCCGCCTGCCCGAGCTATGTCCGCGATAGCTTGTCATGCCAGTGGCCTTTCATATAGATAATTGGCGTGCTATGCGGCGAATCCGCATGCACGATGTCGGTCATAACAAAGGAAGTGTAAGCACGGTATGCGTTGAATAGTTGAAATGTGTGCTCGGTTGCACCCAAAGTATTATAAAGTCTACGATTCGGTTATACGTAAAGACACGTGCTTCGGCACGAGATACGTTATCGTACTTGAGTTCTCAACATCGGTTCCACAAGTTGGGTTATACGTTTCGAGTTAAGTCGAGAAGGGCCGTAGGGCAAGTAATTGACACGACCTAGTCGTTACGTCCAAGGGTATGGTACGAAAGCCAAGTATGAGTCGGTACGTTGACGATGCAAGCACGAGAAAGGTCTAGAGGCAAAGTATGGGTACGTTATTAGTGCAAGGCACGAAGATGGTCTAAAGACTGAATAGGCCGAGCGTCGGTCCTAAAATCGATTCTAAGGCAAGACTAGAAAGACAATCGTAAGGGGACTTGTAATGCACAAAGTAAAATAAACGTGTCGGTTCTGTATGGGTGGGCGAGAAGCTCACTCCACCAGTACAGTGGTACTGACACCCACACAGTGTTTATGTGCAGGCACAGGTAGAAGCTCGTGGCGCGGAGCTCGCTTGGATGCGTCGAGGCACGGAGTCCTTGGCGCTTCGAAGCGTGCGGTCGCATGGAATCGAAGACTTATACGGGACATAATGTATGGACATCGCCTTCCGAAGCTTCCGCTGGATCGACAATATGTATCGAGAGATGAGAGAGAGCTGAGCGATTTGTAATGTGAGACGAGTGTATTTGAGTGATTGTAATCTTGGCCTTGTGCCCCCAATGTAACCGTTGTTTCAATATCAATAAAAGAGATTCTTTGAATAACTTGTGTTTGTTCTAAATTTCCGCTGCGTGTTCAATGTCTCTGCTCGGGACTTCTGTACGACGACCCAGTCGCAGCCGCTGTAATCGGCCGTTATGGAACCCGCCTTGCACGAGCGCAATCTAGGCTCGTGCGGCATCACGCCTTAGCGAGGACGATCGCTCCTACGGGAGCGGGGCGTGACATTCAGTCGCCGAGGCAACCCTGGTTTGGGCTCTGCGAATAAAGTGTGAAAAGTGGAATGAGTAAAGCAAAGGAACTGTGATAATAATGAGACCATGCATTACGTTAAGTCTAGAAGTTAGCGTAGGCGTGTGGTCATGGACAACTTGTCGACAAGGGCGATGGTTTCTTCGAGCGGCAGCCCTGGGCCATGGGTACCGACTCGGCCTAGGAAGAAACAGGTTATAGCCGAGCTGGGTAATAGGCAACGCTGGTAAGGCGATCGGTAAGACGGGGACTTGCATCGGGGCTAGCTACTTGCGTTGCAAGGGTCCCGTATTACCAGGCTATGTCCAAGATGGCTAGTTAATGCCAGTGACCTTTCATATAGATGTGTCGGCACGGGCGGCAATCCGCGTGCGTGCCTTTGGATTGAGTTGAGTTAAAAAGTGTATGAAGTTAGTGAACACAATGTCTGGGCCTAAGATTTGGCTACAGCGAGAAGGCGGCGTGCTTCGGCACTAGATGTGGCGTCGAGTGATAAGTTGATGGCATAGAGTTGCATGAGTTAGGCTTGAGCTATTGCGAGTTAAGTCAAAAAGGGCCGTAGGGCAAGTTGTGTGAAGTTACTTGAGTTATTGGGCACGGCCTCGAAATATGAGGCACGGCCGCGTGGTCATAATACAAGTGTAGGCGAGATTAAGCAAGGAGGCACTGCCTCGGAGATATTGAAGCACGAATCGAGTTTATGGCACGACCGAGTCATTACGTCCCAGAGTTTGGCACAAAAGATAAGTATAAGTCAGTGCGTCGACAGTGCAAGCACGAGAAAGGTCTAGAGGAAAGGAAATAGAGTCTTTCGTATAGTTGCGTCTCTGATTTTGGCCGTAAGGCAAACACGACTTGATAAGTTAACGTTATGGGCACGAGAAGTGGTCTAGTGACAAGTATGAGTTAACGTTGACATTGCAAGCACGAGATGGTTCCGATACACAAGTTGCGCTAAGGTGCCGGTCCTAAAACTGATCCTAAGGCAAGAATAGAAAGACAATCGAAAAAGGGTTTATGTTGCACAAAGTAAATAAAACGTGTAGGTTTTGTATGGGTGGGCGAGGAGCTCACTCCACCAGTACAGTGGTACTGACACCCACACAGTGTTTCATGTGCAGGCACAGGTAGAAGCTCGTGGCGCGGAGCTCGCTTGGATGCGTCGAGGCACGGAGTTCCTTGGCGATTCGAAGCTTGCGGCCGCGGTGATTGAAGACTTATACAGGACATAATGTATGGACATCGCCTTCCGAAGCTTCCACTGGATTCAAGCATTTGTATCGAGAGATGAGAGAGAGCAGAGTGAATTGTAATCGAGAGAAAAGTGAGCCTGAGAGACTTGTAAATTGGCCTTGCGCCCACAGATGTAATTTTGTATTCAATATTAATAAAAGAGATTCTTTTGAATGACTTGTGTTCATGTGTTCTTCTTTAATTCCGCTGCTATAAATCAATGTCTCTGCATGGGACTTCTGTGCGACGACCCCGTCGCAGCCGCTGTAATCGGCCGTTATGTAACCCGCCTTGCACGAGCGCAATCTAGGCTCGTGCGGCATCACGCCTTAGCGAGGACGATCGCTCCTGCGGGAGCGGGGCGTGACAATAGAAGATCCAGGGTAAGCAGGCTACGCTCATGTCAGCCTACGCTCAAGTCAGGCTACGCTCAAGTCAGGCTACGCTCAAGTCAGCGTACGCTCAGGTCAGGCTATGCTCAAGTCAGCGTACGCTCAGGTCAGGCTACGCTCAAGTCAGGCTACGCTCAAGTCAGCGTACGCTCAGGTCAGGCTACGCTCAAGTCAGCGTACGCTCAGGTCAGGCTACGCTCAAGTCAGCGTACGCTCAGGTCAAGCTACGCCCAAGTCAACGTACGCTCAGGTCAAGCTAGCGTATGGACTCCATACGACTCCTCTTCAAGGCAGCGTATGTACTCCATACGCTTCCTCTTCAAGGCAGCGTATGTACTCCATACGCTTCCTCTTCAAGGCAGCGTATGTACTCCATACGCTTCCTCTTCAAGGCAGCGTATGTACTCCATACGCTTCCTCTTCAAGACAGCGTATGCAAGTCCATACGACTCCTCATCAAGGTAGCGTATACAAGACCATACGCCGCCAAAAGGCAGCGTATGAGGCAAACTGCGCTGCGCTAAAGAGTGCGCGCAGCTCAGTGGCGCAAGCTAAAAAGCTCGCGTACACTGCTCACTGTCTTCTCCAATCAGTAAGAACTCCATGGTTGCACCCAAGGCTTCAAAGTCCATAACTTGGTCAAAACAAGTCCAAATCCAACTTTTCAAAGGTCAAAATTGGGTAGAATAAAATTCTCTACAACATGGAACCATCAAAACTTGAAAACAAAGAAGTTTGATAGATCAAAACCACCAAAATCCGAAAATAACTAATTTCTAGATCTACTAAAAATAAAACTTCAAAACGAAAAATGCCAAGTTCTAAACTCTCTTAGAATCACAAGGGAAAGAGAATGGAACCATAAAAATGGGTCCTCATGAAGAAGCAAGATGTACTTGCCTATGGGTTTGGTAGGTGGAGAGAGTAATGAGAAAGAAGAAGAAGAAGAGTAATGGTGAAGGAGAGTAATGAAGAGAGAGAAAGAGTTTGGGGGCTTTAAATGGTGATGTGGGTTCGGTTCATGATGAACCACCATAACCCGAAAATAAACCAACCTAGGCCAAACCTAAAGTAAGCTAAAGCAGAGAATAAAAGCAGAAAGTAAAATACAGAAAATTAATTGCAGAAAATTAATTAACATGAATTTAAAGAGATTTAAATACAAAAAAATACATGATAAATATTAAATAAATATATTTAAGCAGTACATGTATTAAAAATACGTATACTGGGAACGGGGAGTGACAAAAACAGTTCACTTTTGAGCCGTCTAAGCCGCCATTATATCACGGTCCATTTTATTTTAAAAAAACAAATTAAATTGTATACAAAATTATTTGAAAAAATTTAAATTTGTCAACATGAGGAATCGAACTCTACCAAACAAGAAAAATACATCACACTTTTACCACACGAGTTAGAAGAGATATTTGACTATAATTGAATAATATTTTTTTATACGTTATTATACGTGCAAAGTACGTGCATTTACTAGTGGTATATAATTATCCTAGCTGCAAGGGTGGAGCCAATAATTTTTTTTTTTTCAGACTAAGTCTATTTTAGTAGACATACCAAGTAAAAAAAAAATTATACCGAACTACTAATAGATATCAAAATATTTGGATGATATCATCTTCCATTATGTGGCAGATGACATGATTGCTGACATAACAGCTGACAAGACAAAATTTAACAATAAAATTAATATTAATATTAAACTAATAAATTAACATGATATTAACATTAAAATTAACCTTAACATTAACATTAATATTAAATTTAATATTAATATTAACATTTACATTAACATTACCATTAACATTAATATTAATAGTAATATTAACATTAACATTAATATTAATATTAATATTAACATTAACATTAAAAAAAATGGATAATTAAATTTTTGGGTTAAAATTTGCCATGTCAACTGTTATGTCATCTGCCATGTCAGATGTCACATAATGCGAGATAGCATCACCTAAATATTTTAGGAGCCAAATAATATAATTGAATAGATATACCTAGTATAAAAAAAAATGGGACTATAGTCCACTCTATCCTCCGCCGGTGCCTAGCTAGAATACCCATGTGTTCGAATTGTAGCTTCATAAATAAAATCTGGACATCCTACTGCCTAAGTCTACTTCATCAAAACCACGCTATACTAATGGAACGTGGCACCAATGGTTATTTGTTCTTGAAGAATCTTAATTAGGTGTTTACTAGATTCGATTGCCAACTCTTGCCGACACATTGCTGTCTTCCATAGCTAAAAGTGTTCAAAACAAGAAGAAAAATTATATATATATGCTCCCGAAAAGTTACAAGTCCGTTTCATAGAATCTAATCGAAAATGATAATACCTAACAGTAACCGTGGAATACAAATCATGTGTATAGTTAGTTCAAGGCGTACAACCAGACACGTATCATGATTCTTTCATTGACTATTTTGTCGGAGCTGCTAAATTGTCCGCGGTTACCATTGGCTCCTGGTCCGGATGGAACTCGGAAATAGCAAAAGGAGAGGGACAATAGCCACCGTCACGTCGGCCGACGATCACGTACACGATTATAAACTGCGGACAAAATATTTTTTTTTTTTTTTTTTTGATCTGGAACCGTACGCGTGCGGTCACATCTATAGACGGTGGTGCCATAGCTTTAACCAAGTTCGAGATGTGGTCCATTCGTGTCGCGTCGACGCACCGACGAATTTTCTTGAGCTCGACTTAAAGGAGCTTAGCTAGCTTGGCGCGATTTTTGTTGTAGAAAAGCGTGTTAGGTTTTTCAACTTCAAGTTGGCAAAATAGACAGAGACTACTTTCTTGACTCCAAAGAAAATGTTCACAAGGAATCAGAAGTTATGTACTTCATTATCAGTACAAGTGTTAGTCGACTAAATATATTCAAGATCTTTGTCGACTGCGTATTCAACTGGACAGACCCAAGTATACATGCAATCTTCATATATCGTTGCGATCATCCATTATTTGTTTGCATTAATTTGGCTGGCATGATGCAGGGAGTTCTGTAGTTGTGCAGCATGTTGTAACGAGGATTTGTTAACACGTACTAACTGATTTAACGATCAATCAATTATAGTTCATGCGACTTTTGACTCAAACCCATCAACATATTATTTATGGAGGGAGTGAACGTGGTTTCTCGAGAGGTGGTTAACGTGTTCGGTGATATGTACGAAATTTTGTACACGCTATATTGTATGTCTGATGGGTTTACTGTTTTTCAACTCCCATCAAATAAATAAAATAAATAATACTCTTCCGTGGCTCGATCTACTGATCTTCCGCCACCCAGCTATGATCGTATACCTCTTCTCGGTAACCATAAGAGTCACTCGAGTTCAATAATTAATTTATTTTTTTTAAATAAACAAAATCTAACATAAATTATTATTATTATTTTTATAAAAAAGAGGATTTATAATCGAGAACCATGAAAGGCCAGATGTGGAGCCAACTGTATATTCGAAACTATGGAGGTCCTCCTTAACATTAGTATATGGAGGTCCAATGTTGACTTGTGTAATATATTCACCAACGTTTTTAACATTGAGATGCATCATCCAATCTATAGTGGTCCTGCCACAGCAAAGGTACTACGGGTCCATTGTGGCTAAATGCTCATTGATCAACGCACAGGGCCCACACAAGTGACTCAGCCTATTAGCCTCAAATAAGTGATTATACCAACTAGAAGTGGCTATTGTGGTCCGTGAGCACGTGTATAACCTCTTTGACTAAACGGACGATCTCGAAATCATATCGTGGAGGATGCGTGAGTATATGTTTATAAAAATTGGGAACAGTAAACTCAAATGACACAAAATCATGTGCGTTATGTCGTACATCGCAAAAAAAAAAAAAAAAAATCGTAGGAAGCATATCAAAGACGAGTCCAAAATAGCTCTATCCTTGACTCGAGACAACATATTTCATAACTTACGATACAAACAGGTGAACAAAGCAACGGAAGGATGGGATGATCCACCAGGGCCGGTCATGAACCAGCTACGTACAAGGGCGGAGCCAGAAAAAAAAAATTAGGGAGGGCTGCTAAGAACATGGATGAAAAATAAATCATGTGATAAATGAAAAATCTACAAAATAAACCTAGAACAACAACACACACCTAAACAATTTGAACCCAAGACCTTCTACATAAACAATCTATCACTCAACCAACTGAGGTAATGCTTACACCTATTAGCAAAGTGGTAGCTCCTTGTATTTATTTTCGAAGAGTCCGGAACAGCCCACATTATGCTCCACCACTGGTTTCGTACTACCTCACTATAGTATTCCCTTACTTTTGCTTGTTTTAATCAAGATCATATTGCTCCTGCGAGATTTGAACCTCCAATCCGGTTTTCCAAATATTTATACCTTTAAGACTTGAATATTTCAGCAGATTACATATAAGATATATATTCATTATTACTTTCTAAAAGAAAAAAAGAAAAGAAAATTAATAAAAAAAACATGATAGGTATTGATCTTGTGGGAGGGGGGGGTGAGAAATTAGGATTATAGTAATCTGCTGACATCCACAAGGGTCCCTTGAGGGGGAGACCAGTTTTCTGCTGCCGCACACTCAAAAGCACAACAGACTCTGACCCCCAACCAGTGGCCTGCACTATCCTTCGACTGTTCACAGCACAAACACATTCCTACACACCTCCCTCCCTCCCCCACCACAGTCACCAGGTCCCTCCCAAATTATATTATAAATACCAACACCAACTTCTCTCTTAATAAACTTGCAAGTGAGAGAGAGAGAAGCAGAACTTCTCTGAAGTTGTGGTTTTCAAGACTAGACATGGATGTTCAGACGAGACAGAACTTTAAAGGGGAGGCAGCCATGCTTCCAGGGGAGGTGACTGTGGACTGGAGGGGCAGAGCCTGCAAACCAATCAAGCATGGGGGCATGAGAGCTGCTGTCTTTGTGTTAGGTCTGTCCCTCTTCTCTTTCTTCAAATTGTCCAACATTAGTGTTTGGATCTCCAAATCACTATTTTTTTTTCCGTCTTTATTCTTTACTCTTTATTCTTTTCACATAAGAACATCTTTAGTTAACGTTCGCTAGTTCTGTATCCATGTTCTCACATGGTAGACTTATCTGTCTTTATTCTTTACTCTTTATTCTTTATTTTGTGTTGGTGGGTTAACGTTGGTAGATATATATATATTTCAGGTGTTCAGGGGTTTGAGATCATGGCAATTGGTGCCGTAGGGAACAACCTGATAACCTATGTGTTCAACGAGATGCATTTCCCACTGCCGGAGGCGGCGAACATAGTCACCAATTTCGTAGGGACTATCTTCATCCTGTCCCTTCTCGGGGGCTTCCTCTCGGACTCCTATCTCGGGAGCTTCTGGACCATGCTCATCTTTGGCTTTGTGGAGCTTTCCGTAAGTAGTACTAGTACTCTTCTAATTATACTTCTAAAAGAATATCCATTTTAATATTTTCTCGTTTTATAAGTTCTTATCTATATTTCCTATAAAGTATATAATCATTTTTTGATAGGTAAGAAAATTAGTGAGATTGCTTTCCATAAAAAATAAAGTATGATCATCTAATAATCCGAAAAGGTTAATTTCATCAATATTATAAGCAAGGCCTCGTCTCATATATGATCTATGTCTCTCTCTAAGAAAAGAAAGAGAGATTAGTTGCTAACAACGACGGAACAAAAAAAAAAAATTTAGCTAGACTAAGTGTGGACTTACTTATATAAAAAAATAAAAAACAATAAAGTGTATAAAAAAAATTGTCCATACATGTATTCCTATTTTGAAGCAAAATGTTGACTACTTACCAACTTTCTACATTGCCTATTTATTATAATCAAAAGCAGTACTACGGATTTCAGCAATTAGAACACGATGATAAAGAGCCTACGTGGCGGTCGGCCATTGACTTTCTGATCCATGATAGGTCTAAGCTAGTAGGAGAGAGACAGTGACTGGCTGCCATATCGTTGCGGACCAGCTCGTGACGGGCCAAATATGCTTTTTCCTAATGATTGATAATTATTCCTTTCACAAAGATAATATATAAAATATATGAGGGTTCCTAATCATGCACACAATATTAATTTGATGTTGGTGCTTTGGTTTGGATTGGTTTCCTCCTCCTATAGGGCTTCATACTGCTGACGGTGCAAGCGCACCTCCCCCAGCTGAGGCCGGCGCAGTGCGACATGATGTCCGAGGAAGGGCGGTGCGCGGAGGCGAAGGGGTTCCAGTCGACCATCTTCTTCGTGGCTCTGTACCTGGTGGCGCTGGGCAGCGGGTGCCTGAAGCCCAACATGATCGCCCACGGCGCGGACCAGTTCCGGAAGGACGACCCGGGCCAGTCGAAGAGGCTGTCCACCTACTTCAACTCCGCCTACTTCAGCTTCTGCGTCGGGGAGCTCATCGCCCTCACGGTGCTCGTCTGGGTCCAGACCAGGTCCGGGATGGACGTCGGCTTCGGGGTGTCCGCGGCCGCCATGGGGGTGGCGCTGTTGAGCCTGGTCTCCGGAGTGGCCTTCTATAGGAACAAGCCTCCCCAAGGGAGCATTCTCACCCCAATTGCAAGGGTAAGTTACATTCCTCCACCAACATATATTTGCGCAGAAATTCGAACTGGGATGGACTAGAGTACGAACTATCTAGTATATGAAAACAAAACACAAGAATAAAAACATATGAAAAAGAATTGAAAGGAGTGGGGCCCACCTTATCACTTGAGTGGGTCCGCCCTTGTCGACAATTCTGAAGTCTTTTTTTTTGGTAATGGAAGGGACATGAATTTACAAGAAAATTATTAAGGGCACCATCAAAAGTGATATGGACTATCACGTAATAAGGAGATACTCTTAAGCTGTAAAAGTGTTAAAGGATGTCACATCATTTGTTAGAAGATATCTCCCATTTCTCCTCTTTCTTTTCCTCTCATACAACTTTTTCTTTCTCTTTCTTTTACTATCCTAATCGAAGAAGAAGGTAAATACTTCTCTTCTTCTCTCTCTTCATTCAATAGGTATATTTTCTAGATTTTTTTCCCAAAAAAAAAAAAAAAATTGAATACAACAGCAATTTTGACACTATTTTTAGGATTTGAAAGTTTTAAAAATTGGCACAATTGGATTGGAACGGACCGATGAAGGTGTAAGACATTTTTTTTATCATACGACTGTCAGGATTTTGGTTGTCACTATCCTGTCAGTCCTATACAAAAATTGACAAAGGACAAAGTTGATAGCTCCTAACATTTTTTTCAAGAATATTGTCGGTATAAAAAATAACAATTTTAAAAACACATGCGGTAGTCTCCATCACTTTATGTGCTGCATTTGTTAATTTTCTAATAGAATAATCTATGTTTAAATTTTTTTTATATATATTTTATAACTATTTAAAATTATATAGTTACTTAATCCAATTTTTAATTATAAGATAAAACTTCCAATGGACTTTAACATATAGTTTATTGGACACCTGTCACGACAGTTCCACGTGATTACAAATATGCTCTGGTCAAATTTGTTCTTCATTGATTTGCTTCTTCACTTGTGCCTAATAGTCAAGCATCTACCAAACGATTAAAGACATAATTTATTTTATATTGTCCAACTTATAGTTTGTTTAGTTAATTTATATATATTAATATAGGTGGATGAAATGGGTGTATATGTACATATATGTTGATGTACTGATTAATTATATATCATGGTGTGTTTAATATTAATTAATTTATGTGATGGGGGATAGGGACATAGCTAGCTGATGATAATTGTCTTCAGTGGTAGATGTCATCATATGGGACTATTTTAAGTCCATCACAACAAACATTCTGTCATATATATAATGGTCATATTGTTCTTGATTGGCTTCTGATTAGTGACTTAAAATGTAAACATGATCCAAAGTTTCCGACATTTGCAAACAATTCCTACGGATTAATTTTTATGATTTCATATTAATTAAATTGTGTATGGCGTGCTATCGCTGATGACATGTCATTATTCAATTTTGGATCGAAATCAAACCGGATAACATATTTGGTTTAATTTGATTTTGAAACTACTAAAAAAAATTTATTTGGTTTCTATATAGTATTTCAATTTCGATATCAAATAAGACTTACAAAACTACATAATTACCTACAATTTTACACATATTTATTGATTAAAATGTGTTATTTTGTGTATATTTTGAAACAACAAATCTGTGAATGTATTCTAAAATTCAACTTTGATAACTAGTCTAACTTTGGGTTCAAACTTTGCACTATAACAAATGTACATGTAAAAGTTATTGCATATGTTTGCCTATCGCTGTTGTTTGGTCTGAAACTGCATATGTTTGCAGGTTTTTGTAGCAGCAATCGCCAAGAGAAAACACGTCTGCCCCTCTAGTCCAGAAATGCTCCATCAGAACCACAACACAGCCATGGCTGGCCTGGCGAATTCTTCCAACGCAGGCAACCTCCTCCATACTGACAAATTCAGGTTAGCCTACATTATCAAAATCTTCTGATGTTGCATATGTCAAAGCGGAACTAAATTATCCGAATGGTACTCCAACTACAGTATCGGACCTTTTTTTTAATCTTAACTTTCCGCTGCTCGATTACTCTTTTGAAACACTCAATTTTGAAGCAGACCGAAACTACTTCAGTACATAATAAAACTGTAAGATACTCCCAAAAGGAGTAATAAAACTTAGTGTCAAAATCGAGCACTGAAAAGTTAATGTGCCGAACGTATATTTCTCTGAACTAATAAGTCGGGTTCGGGATTGCGTCAGGTTCTTGGACAAGGCCTGCGTCAGGATCGGGCAGGAGGAGGAGGAGACGAAGGAGGGCCCGTGGCGGCTCTGCACGGTGGCGCAGGTGGAGCAGGTGAAGGTGATCCTCTCGGTGGTCCCGATCTTCGCCTGCACCATCGTGTTCAACACGATCCTGGCCCAGCTGCAGACGTTCTCGGTGCAGCAGGGCGGCGCCATGGACGCCCGCCTCACGGAGTCCTTCCGCGTGCCCCCGGCGTCGCTCCAGGCCCTCCCGTACCTCGCCCTCGTCGCGCTCGTCCCGGCATACGAGCTCCTCCTCGTGCCCCTCGCGCGCGGGCTCACGGGGCACGAGTCGGGCGTCACCCCGCTCCAGCGCGTCGGGGTGGGGCTGTTCGCCGCGACGTTCTCGATGGTCGCGGCGGCGCTGGTCGAGAGGAGGAGGAGGGAGTCGTCGGCGGCGGGGGAGGCCGTGTCCATACTGTGGCTGGCGCCGCAGTTCCTCATATTTGGGGTGTCGGAGATGTTCACGGCGGTGGGGCTGATCGAGTTCTTCTACAAGCAGTCGATGGCGGGGATGCAGTCGTTCCTGACCGCGATGACGTACTGCTCCTACTCGTTCGGGTTCTTCCTGAGCTCGCTGCTGGTCTCGGTGGTGAACAGAGTCACCGCCGGCGGCGCCGGCGGCGGCGGCGGGTGGCTCGGGGACAACGACCTCGACAAGGACAGGCTGGACCTGTTCTACTGGATGCTGGCGGGGCTGAGCGCGGTCAACTTCTTCAACTACTTGTTCTGGTGCAGGTGGTACTCCTGCAACCCGTCCATGGCGCCGCCGCACGCGTGCGCCGGTCAAGAAGCTGCGCAGGTCGGCTATGGCTCCTCCAAGAGAGTCGGGGATGAGAACACACTTATTAATGTCGTGTGAATGTCTAAAAAAAAAAAATAGAAAAATAGGATGCAACTTTTGTGTAATTATTGACTTTTTGTTTTTGTTTTCTTTTTCTTTTTCTTTTTTATTTTTAGTGACCTTGTATTGTGGAAAAGGAATTAAGAAAAGAAAAGCATAAATGAAGATATATATATATATTGAATAATGATATTTGTACCTCCAAATTGTACCTCTAAACTGTCCCTCCTTACATGGCAGCTGACGTGATAAGTTGATGTGGCAGCTGATGTGATAAATTTTAAAATTAAAATTAACATTAAAATTAATGTTAATATTAACATTAACATTAATATTATCGTTAACATTAAAATTAATATTAATATTAACATTAACATTAATATTAACATTAAATTAATATGGACAAAATTAGGTAGTTAACTTTTTGGATTAAAATTTGTCATGTCATCGGTCATGACAGATGACACAATATTATTTAACATGCCACATCAGCTGTCACATATGAAGGAATGTATTGGAGGGACAATTTAGAAGTACGAATAGTATTACTCATATATATATATATATATGTGTGTGTGTGTGTGTGTGTGTGTGTGTGTGTGTAGAAGAAGTACCATGTTGCTACTGTTATCATTTTTATTTGAGGGAAAAAAGTATGGGATCAATAAAACTCAACTTTAGTATTAGATATTGTGGGGTGTTTTTGTTTTCATTGGGATTCACTTCACTAACTAGAGACTTTAATTAGTGCTTTACAATTTTTCACTAATTAATGGTTATATATTCGGTTTTGAATGTCTAATTAGACATCACTTTTTCTTTGTACCCTAATTATTAAAAAGGTTTAGTTTCTCAACTATTCGAATTTTTCATCATGATACCATAAACGTTGATATGCAACAATTTTTCAACATGTTACTTCTTCTTTTTCCAAGCCTCTAACTAGTCGCGTCATTGCATCTAATTAGACCATCTCCAATGGTGATTTCTAAAATTGAGTTCTTATCCTACTTGGCATTGTACTTTAAGAAGATTTTTATCCTAGTTGGAAGAGTTTCTACATAAAAATTGTAGACATACAAAAATGCTCTCCAATGGTTCTCCATTTCTATCCTATATGTCACATAGCACTACTAAAATAAGACAAATTAGCGACGTTAGGATACGTCGCTAAATAATGAAAATACGTCGCTAATAGAAATTAGCGACGACTTTAGCGACGAAACATGAAGGTCGCGGAAAAGCTAGTCGCAGATGACAATTTCGTCGCCCTCCGTCGTTGTTTGCGACGTCACCCCAATGTCGCTATGACGTCGCAAAATTAACGACGGAGGGCGACGAAATTGTACTTCGTCGCCAAAGTAGCGACGTAGTGCGACCACTTAGCGACGTCATTTCTTTTTATGTGATGACATGGCAAGCCTGCCATGTCAGCAGTATAGCGACGTACATCGACCAAATTAGCGACGTCATCTATCTGCCACGTCAGCTACTGAGCGACGGATTGCGACGGATAGCGACGTAACGACGCTAATTAGCGACGTCAGGATATGTCGCTATACGTCGCAGATCGTCGCTATATGTCGCAGATATTATGAAAAAAAATTAAAAAATATGTTTGGTATTTTTGTTATGCTGTGTGTCTGTGTTTACACAGACACACATCATCACAAAAATACCAAACATATTTTTTTAAATTTGGGCAGCACCTCCTTTGTATATCAGATCATCGCTTATAACCCAGCGTAGGTATATTTGTCATCCCCGTCGCAGATATCACAAACATACATGTCCAAGTAAATATCATACATGTACTCAATAAAAATACCAACAAAGTAAATATCACAAACATACATGTCCAACAAACATACATGTCCAACAGAGTCAAATAAGAATGAAAATCAGTGTACCAATGATCAATGGGCCCATAGGGCCAATACATACAAAGATGATAAAAAAAATCTACTGGATCACTGAGGATCCCTGCTACGCATCTGAGATAACATGAACTTATACTGCTCTTGTGTAAGCTTGACCACGGGGGCAGGAGGAGGTAGTTCAACGTCTGGAGTCTGCACCGTCGATGGACCGGGAGGACGTATCTGCTCCAGCTCTCACAGTCGGTCACCATGCGCAGCAAGGGTACGCACCATCCTCTGAGTACTCTCCTCAAGAGAAGTATGTAGCTGGGTGAGTGAGGCAGCCACGGTCCTCTGCGATCCCTCCAGCTCAACCTGTCTACGCTCTGTGCGCTCCGTAGACTCGGTGAGCGTGTGCAAGCTGGCGGCTGTAGCCTGCTGCAGACTCATCAGCTCCTGTATACTGCGCTCGACCGCATCAAATCGTCTGGTGATCATCGGATCGTCGCTCTGCGGTATGGTGATCAGAAATCTGCTGCTGCAACTCGCGACGCAGCTCGTCGATCTGACGACCAATATCCTGAGCTCGTGATGACGCCTACGAAGCTGGAGACTGCACACTGACAGAGGGGGCCCGGGATGACTCTGAAGCCAAATAGGCGCCATAGGATCATGTACCGTAGTACGTGTAATGCCCCGCTCTGCACGGTGCATCATGTAGAGTCGTTGACTCGAAGAGTTGCGTTAACCCGATGAAGTATCGATGCTAATCGATGCAAAAGTTACGTTGGCCAAAGGTAAGCTTTGAATCGATTGGAATCTATGGATCGAATCGATGCAAAGGATAAGTCCCGTTGAGCAAGTGCTGATTGTAGTCGATCTGGTGTGCAGGCTATGCCTTTATGCTAGATTACGGATCGTGGCATGGGCGCGATAGGCCAACTCAATCGAGTAGTTCAGAGGAATGGCTAAGTCCGAGAGTTAGCTATGCGACGAAGTTATGGAATCCAGCCGCATCAACTCGGCGAAATGACAAGGCGTATCGGCTTAAGGTGGACGGGTTATTGACTCTCTCTCCATATTCCTTCACGTCTAATAAAATATGTCATTGTATGCGTAAGATGTTATCGAGTTAGCGAGCGTGGCTCGACGAGTAAAGGTCTCAGTATGTGTCGAACACTAAGGTAGAACATCGAACATTGAACAATTGAAGCGACGTGCATCAAGTGTACGGGTCGCGGTAGGGCAATAATGGTAGAACATTGAAAGACGATATTGAGATGTGCATCATGTGCACGGCTTCGAGAACATTGAACACTAGGTCTAGAACATTGATTACGGCGCTGAACGTGCCCTCGTGCACAGAAGCTAAGGAATAACTAAGTAACTACGGAACTAGGCTATGAGAATGACTTACGAATGGGACGCGTTGAATATGAGTATGAGATAACTAAGCCGTTGGGCGTCGTGCATCAATATGGATGTGTTGGGGCATAATGCCGACGGAGCTTGAGATAGGGATGGTGGATTATGTTTATGAGACGCGAATATGTTTATGGAGCGAGACTATGTTTATGGAACGTGAGATTGGTTGGAACGATATGATTTGTATGCTATGGTACGTATTGCATGGTCAATGGACTCGGATTGCCCGTGCACGGGTGCGGCTTCCCTCGGACGGTTACGACCGGGGCACCGGGACCGTTCATCTTAGGAGGGAATTATGTATGATATTTATGGTGCACATCATTCGGGCGGTTTGCGACCGACCAGTATTGTGATAAGCTATAATATCAGTAAATTTGGGATCCTTTGGATGTTGGGCTCGCAACCCGTATCGAAGTGATCATAGGCTTACACATAAGAGATGCCAAGTCCATTACGGTGCGAGACACCGTGACCTTCATATAGATAGGGTCGGTGGGCTGAGATGAGAGTTGGGTGCAGGCACAGGGCCTGCCACCCTTATGCATATGTCTAAGTTTATGGTTGGTTGGTTTGATGAATTGTATGATTGGTTATGTAAGTTCTAACCATTGCAGGCTAGGCAAAATGGGACGGGATGAGCACGAATCACTATATTTATGTCCAGATTATGTCTAACTGTATCTGCTGCAGGAACACGATGTTGGACACATTTACATTAAGTTGCTATGCATTGGATATTGCCATGAAACTGATCCTAAGGCTAAATAGAAAGATCACCAAATTAAGATGCATGTTTCACTAAAGATACTTAGTATTTGGTTTGGGTGCGAGCGGGTCTTGATCAGTGCGAAGCGAGGACGAAAGTACTAATCCTCCACTAGTTTGTGTTCAGGTTCAGGTACGTTCAGCTCGGGGCGGAGCTTGGCTTGGACGTGCCGAGGCATGGAGTCCTTGGCGTTCAAGAGGAGCTACCGCATAGGCGTTCGGACTTGCGACATGGAGATGTTCGGCCGAAGACTACTTGGTGGCTATAAAGAGGCATAATGTATGGAACAATATAATCCTTTGTGAGCTAGAGAGATCATGAGCGTTGTAGCCAATTGGCATATATGTTGGGCTATTCAGAGCCTTTGTAATCTTCTGTTTGTCATCAATAAAAGAGATTCTTATGTTATAATTTGTTTCCTTCCGTTGCTTATGTTATCAATTTGAGATAAACACGATGTGAACCTGTTATCTTGCCTTCCACGAGCACAACTTCAGGCTCGTGCGGCATCACACCCCAGCGAGGACGATGATTCGGGTGAAATCTAGCGAGGACGAGCGATTTCCCGGATCGGGGCGTAACAAGTTGGTATCAGAGAGATTCTATCCTCTGGACCATGCATGAATCTCTTTGACCCTCAGATGCTTCGTTATCGAATTCAGTTGACTCTAAGTTGTTTTCGCAACCGCATGGCTCATGGATCTGCTCGACACTATATTCGATGTTCCATACAATAAGTCTATATTAAGTGCGTACATCTGCCACAAGTATGTCGTGACTATCACGCTATCTCCGGGTGCCATCGGAGAACGTTGGTTGCACGAAGTGCAACGAGTTATGGAATGTTGGTCGCACGAAGTGCAACGAATATGGTGATATTGGTTGCACGAAGTGCAATGATATACGTATTGTTGATCGCACAAAATACGAGAAGTTATGTGTTGTTGGTCGCACGAAGTGCGAGGAGATATGTGTTGTGGGTTGTACGAAGTGCAACGGATCGATATGTGAGGCGATGCGTATTATGTGGCTATACGAATGGTTATGTGTTGTTGGTTGCACGGAGTGCAGCAAGTCGTGAATCGTTCGTTGCATCAGTACAACGAGTCGACATGGTAGGATACGTGTTATAGGGCTATGCGGGTGGATAACGATATGTTGAACGAGATTGAGCAATGACCTTAAGTATCGAGAGTACATTATTGTACGAGTTGCAATGAGCGAGATTGGAAAATCGTAGATGCGATAATAATGAGTCGAGTTGAGTAGGCGAACTTGTAAGTTGGCCGTATTGAATTGAGTTTCGAAGTAGACGAACGTATATGTTAGTCGAGTGTTGCTGGTGTAATCGATATGATTGCCATGGTACGGTTAGACTGAATGTATGTCAGACTTGAGCGAACGATAGGGCATGTTGGTCCAGTTGTTGTGCCAATTTGAGTAAGAAGAACGCTAGAGCTGGGATCGGAAAGATCGCCAAGGGATAGTTAAGTTGAAATAGATGTCGGACCTATGCGGAGTGGGATTTCAAGTAATGACTCGATTTCGAGTGGTATATGCAATACCACTTGTGTGAGCAAGTGTAGCGAAGTATTGTATCGATAACGATAGGTTCGATCCTGAGTGGTATATGGAATACCACTTAACGATAGCTATGTTAAGCCGTTTGGTGACTTGTGATAGATTTCGTCGAGACGATTGTGTCGGTTATGATAGATTTGTCCGCAACAGGCGGAGTAGTAACGAGACTCGAGTAGGAATGACTTGATAGAAGTCGATGCAAGTATGCTTCGATGAATTGAGTTGAATGATTATGCGTGAAGTCATATCCACGGAGGATACGTCGGACAAGAGTTCGTTAAGTATAAGTCGAACGATAAGCTGAGTATAGCAAAGAAATATTGCGTCGAGGAAATAATTGACTCGGTCGAATTTGCGTTGAGTTAAGTCAGTACGGAAGCTTGTTCGGAACGTGTTGAGTAGGTACGGAGAAAATTATACGAATAAATTAGAGTTAGTGCGATGAGTCGGTGGCACGATTTGGAAGTGCGAGTTAGGGATATGAGAATGGATATGTGGAGTGGAAATTGTGTTACGATGACGGTAGTTAGTTACAACTGAATGAATCTTGATGTGCGCAAGACTTGATTCGTATTCGAGTTCGGATAATGGCAATGATTGCAACGAGTTTGAGCTTATGAGAGAGGAAGATGTTCAAGTTATGCATGTCGACGATGGTATTGAGGCGTATCAAAGACGATATGTAATAACTCGGGGATACTCTGATCGAATGAACGAAAATTGTGTTGAGCGTTGTTGTTGGATGAATAAGATGCAAGTAAAGTTGATGTCGAGTTGGATAATAACGGTAGGAGTGCTTTGGAGAATTTGAGAGTGGGTGGATGTTGCTCGGATGATAACGGAAGTATCTTGATTGTTTCGAGGACAACCACAATGTTGACATTCTTGTCTTATACGAGTACAACTCCAGCGTCGCACATGCGTCACGCCAAATTAGGACGATCATTCTGCGTGAGTGCTGGTATGGTGATTCATACAGCAGGGATGATCAAACTTACAAGGCATGGCAAATTGGATTTAGACTCGTGGTTTGATGCGAAAGTTGTTCGAGGATGGTTTCGATGAGTATGGGATGTGTCGAACTATAATCACGAATAGGTAAACTCGGACGTGAGGCGAGTAGATGTCATACGATTAGCAAGAATAGTCGATGCTAGTGCATGAGTGATTCGAGTAGTAAACGACGCATCAGTTGCACAAGGGTAGATGAATTACGGATTGGTAAAGTATGTCGGATCGGATAAAGTCTCATAGGAATTATCGGGAATTGATTTGGCTCCGTGATAGGATATAGCATGGTTCGTTGTAACTGTCCCTCGTTGATGATCTTCAATTATCGAGCGTAGTTTCGGGGCAGATGACCCTAGAAGACTTGACCTCCAAATCAAATGAATGTTGAAGTCCCATAGGATGACCCTAAGGAAGTCGTGTAAGAAATTTTATCGAGGAGGAGGAATGGTGTAGTGCATGTTAAGGATAAGTCTAAGCGAGTGAGTATCATGATTCGGAAGTTAGCGAGTACTAGAATCGATATGGTCAGAAAAGTTATGTTGGATCGAATAGGTGTTGAGGAATGTACTTAGCGTAGTGATGCGGTAAGGCGATTGCAAGGATTTTGAAATGCGCGAGAGCAACGAATAGTAGAATGACCCTAAGAGTTGTGTCGTAGATCGGATTGAGTAACGGTTAGGCTATGTGTGTTGAGCGCATCATCGATATTATGAAACGAACTAGTCGGGACTGATTCAAAGATTGAGTAAGGAATTCCATACGACTGAGAATCGGAGATAGGTGTATCGTAAGAGACCTTGGGTCAGAAAGATTGTTGCCTTTAAGCATCGTAGACTTAAGCTAACCTCTTGTGTCGGAAAGAGACTAAGCACGATGTCTGGATAAGTTACCTAGCGGGGGTAGCTCCAGACGCAATGCGTAGGTAGGGTAAGAGAAAGTGAATTATATTTGGATGTTGTGTACGAGACTTAGTGCAAATGGTAGGCAAAGAAAATGGAGACATGTGGACTTAGTCCATGTCGTTAAGGCCAGTTTTATGAATGACTAGATGAAAGACTTAAGTTATGTGAGAGATAGGAAACAGTTGGACGAATAGGCATTGCGAAGATGTTTGCGAGCAGGACTCTAGGAATATGTGCTAAGGTCTGACTAAGTCGAGTACGGAATGATTGGTGCAAAGAGAATTTAAGTTGAGCCTGTTAGCTTTGTCCCGATATCCTACAACTAAGCTTGGCTGAAATGTATATATTGGTGGGATGCCTAAAATATGTGTATGATCCAAACTAAGTTGTATGATTCCAATGATAGTAGCACGAGATCGTGAAACGATCTAGCGAGACACTTGGATTTAAGTGTTGGTTTCGGTTCGAGGATGAACCTTGTTTTGAGTGGTATATTATGTAATGCCCCGCTCCGCACGGTGCATCATGTAGAGTCGTTGATTCGAAGAGTTGCGTTGACCCGATGAAGTATCGATGCGAATCGATGCAAGAGTTACGTTGGCCAAAGGTAAGCTTTGAATCGATTGGAATCTATGGATCGAATCGATGCAAAAAAAAAGTCCCATTGAACAAGTGCTGATTGTAGTTGATCTGGTGTATAGGCTATGCCTTTATGCTTGATTATGGATCGTGGCATGGGCGCGATAGGCCAGCTCAACCGAGTAGTTCAGAGGAATGGCTAAGTCCGAGAGTTAGCTATGCGACCAAGTTATGGAATCCAGCCGCATCAACTCGACGAAATGACAAGGCGTATCGGCTTAAGGTGGACGGGTTCTTGACTCTCTCTTTTCCTATTCCTTTACGTCTAATAAAATATGTCATTGTATGCGTAAGATGTTATCGAGTTAGCGAGCGTGGCTCGGCGAGTAAAGGTCTCAGTATGTGTCGAACACTAAGGTAGAACATCGAACATTGAACAATTGAAGCGACGTGCATCAAGTGTACGGGTCGCGGTAGGACAATGATGGTAGAACATTGAAAGACGATATTGAGATGTGCATCATGTGCACGGCTCCGAGAACATTGAACACTAGGTCTAGAATATTGATTACGGCGCTGAACGTGCCCTCGTGCACGGAAGCTAAGGAATAACTAAGTAACTATGGAACTAGGCTATAAGAATGACTTATGAATGGTACGCGTTGAATATGAGTACGAGATGACTAAGCCGTTGGGCGTCGTACATCAATATGGATGTGTTGGGGCATAATGCCGACGAAGCTTGAGATAGGGATGGTGGATTATGTTTATGAGACGCGAATATGTTTATGGAGCGAGACTATGTTTATGGAACGTGAGATTGGTTGGAACGATATGATTTGTAAGCTATGGTACGTATTGCATGGTCAATGGACTCGGTTTGCCCGTGCACGGGTGCGGCTTCCCTCGGACGGTTACAACCGGGGCACCGGAACCGTTCGGCATAGGAGAAAATTATGTATGGTATTTATTGTGCACATCATTCGGGCAGTTTACTACCGGCCAGTGTTGTGATAAGCTATGATATCAGTAAGTTTGGGATCCTTCGGATATTGGACTCGTAACCCGTATCGAAGTGATCATAGGCTTACACATAAGAGATGCCAAGTCCATTACGGTACGAGACACCGTGACCTTCATATAGATAGGGCCGGTGGGCTGAAATGAGAGTTGGGTGCAGGCACATGGCCTGCCACCCTTATGCATATGTCTAAGTTTATGGTTGGTTGGTTTGATGAATTGTATGATTGATTATGTAAGTTCTAACCATTGCAGGCTAGGCAAAATGGGATAGGATGAGCACGAATCACTATATTTATGTCCAGATTATATCTAACTGTATCTGCTGCAGGAACACGATGTTGGACACATTTATATTAAGTTGCTATGCATTGGATATTGCCATGATACTGATCCTAAGGCTAAATAGAAAGATCACCAAATTAAGATGCATGTTTCACTAAAGATACTTAGTGTTTGGTTTGGGTGCGAGCTGGTCTTGATCAGTGCGAAGCAAGGACGAAAGCACTAATCCCCCACTAGTTTGTGTGCAGGTTCAGGTACGTTCGGCTCGGGGCGGGGCTTGGCTTGGACGTGCCGAGGCATGGAGTCCTTGGCGTTCAAGAGGAGCTACCGCATAGGCGTTCGAACTTGCGACATGGAGATGTTCGACCGAAGACTACTTGGTGGCTATAAAGAGGCATAATGTATGTAACAATGTAATCCTTTGTGAGCTAGAGAGATCATGAGCGTTGTAGCCTATTGGCACATATGTTGGGCTATTCAGAGCCTTTGTAATCTTCTGTTTGTCATCAATAAAAGAGATTCTTATGTTATAATTTATTTCCTTTCGCTGCTTATGTTATCAATTTGAGATAAACACTATGTGAACCTGTTATCTTGCCGAGCGCAACTTCAGGCTCGTGCGGCATCACGCCCCAGCGAGGACAATGATTCGGGTGAAATCTAGCGAGGACGAGCGATTTCCCGGATCTGGGCGTGACAGTATGTACCTGTCACGACCCGTTACCTAAATTGTTGGGCCGGGCCGAGCCATGTCCAGCCTACGCTTGGTAAAAGCGTAGTAAGTTTGTCACGCCCCAGAACCAGAATACTGGAGAGCGGGGGCAGACATAGCCAGCTACGTATATGAAATTGAATCCATCTCGCTATACGGTCACGGCTGTCTAGATACATGAGGGTTTACTACAAGCCAACAGTCTCCTATGGTCAAGGACAAGCCTAGTGTATCAATCACAAACAAGTAGGTAAAAGTCGCAAGATGTATGATCATTAAATATACAATAATAAGGCATCCCAAATATTGTATATTCAGCTGATCATGAAGCTAGTCGTTACAAAATGTTAGGACTAGCAAGAGTTTAGTCATACATGATCAACCCTAGGATCTGTTAATCATGTTACAGCCCGTAGGCAGACAGTAAGTAAGTGCAATCGAGATAAACGGGTGCTCGTCGGCTAAACGCCTCAAAAGAATATTTTTACAATAAAGTGGGAGATCAAAAATAAACCCACTCGTTGCCCTGGTTACGTCTAGTCGCCACCATCGGGCTGGAAAGTCGGTAGATCCTCTGGAGCTGCTCCAAAATCTGGCCATACAAAACCAGCTGGGTCAGACCCCAGAAAGAGCAAGTGCCACAAAGGAAGCTTCACTTAGGAACTAAAACCAGCAATTAGCACAGAAGATAATAATATATAGTAAAACTGGAGAAAATATAACATTACGAGGATATACGGTAAGATAACCATGGGACCATTCAGATAACCAGGTTACAATCCTTAAACCAAACAAGGACCGGAATTGTAACCCTTCGTCTGAACCGAACTTGGTTTCTCCCATTTATCAGCAAGATAAATATAAGAAAATCCGAACATGTAACAATTTTATACCAGATCAAGACAATAATAGACTGATTATTTCCCATTCAATAATCACGGCCAAGCAATAAGTACGGCTTGATACTTTAACTAACTAGGGTTATCACCGGCCTAGTTACTAGCAAGATGCAGTAAGATTATTCCACAGCCACAAGCCCTGCAGACCATCCAGGTTACCCAGGTCAAAAATTAGGGGTTGAATTCAGGTGGGTACATCGTCCAGAAAATGCATGTACCCTTGGGTAGCTTGAAGGGTGCAACACATGACAATGTGCTGGAAATGTGCCCTACTCGACGGCAGGCTACAGATCCCAAGCGCTCCCATGTAACGGGATTGCCTGTAGCTGGGAGATCTCTTTATGACTAATGTATTAATCTAGTTATTAGCCTTAGTCCATTTCAGTAGGTACTCCTGACCGTGGTACTCAGGAGTCCCCTCCTAGACATGATGCAAGACAGGACTGGATTATTTGTACAAGCACAATCGCCCACGGTGTCCAGGTTACTTATACAGGTCATGTCATGCCAGGCAGCCGTCGCAACAGCTTATTAAGGTATATCATGTCAGGTTATCATGTCAAGTGTACTTGTCAGGAGTGCGCCACGATGGGCCACTATCAGGTCATGTCATGTTTACTTGTCAGGAGTGTACCACGATGGGTCACTATCGTGTTCAGGTACATGTGCAGGACATCATAGTGTAAGCATTCAATTATGAGATCCAAGTTATGTTGAGGTTACAAGACATGAGTTATCAGTAAAATCAAATAATAAAACATAGAATACAGTTTATGGAAAAGCCATGCGGCTCGGGCACATGCGGCCAAGGAGGGAATCCATGCGGGAGCAGCTCATGCGGCTGAGGGCGGGAACAGCCCATGCGGCTATGTTCAATCAAGGGCGCATACGGCCAAGGAGGAAATATGTGTTATGCGGCTCGCAGAGGAAGAATCCATGCGGCTAGAACGAGCCCGGGCTTATGCGGCTCGCAGAGCAAAGGTCCATGCGGCTAGAAAAGACTAGGTCTATGCGGCCAAGAAGAAAGTAGGCTTATGCGGCTAGAACGCAAGGGCCTCATGCTACTGGCTGAAAGTAGGTCCATACGGCTCGCGGGAAATTCGTACTCGTGCGGCTGAATATGGCGGGCACACATGCGGCTGCATAGGCAAGGGGGCGCATGCGGCTAAGTGGGGAGAAGTCCATGCGGCTAGAATACAAGGGTCTCATGCGGCTGATAGCGACTTGCCGCATGAATGTTCATGCGGTCAATTACTGCCATGCGGCCAGAGAACTGTTATTCTTCTCCAAAATTTCCGAGAAGAAGAACACCATGAGAGCCAAGTTCTCAAGCTCCATAACTCCATCATCCGGAGCCCAAATTCGAACTTCCATAGGTCAAAATGGGACAGAACAAAATTCTCTACAACATGGAACCATCAAAACTTAGAAATAACAAGATTAAGTAGATCAAAACCCAGGTAATTCGAAAATAATATAAACTTAGATCTACAAGAATCTGGTCTTGGAATAGTAAAAATGCCAAGTGCTAAAGTATGTTAAAATACTGCAAAGAAGAGAATGGAACAATAAAATTAGAGTTCCTCCATGAAGCAAGCTGCACTTGCCTAGACCTCTCTCTCTCTGGTAGGTGAAGAAGTTGATGGAGGAAAGAAGAAGAGTAATGAAGAGAGAGAAGGAAGTGGGGGTTAATAAATGGTAGTAGTGGTGGTAGGTAGGTGGTTCTCTCCTTGGTTCATAATAAACCAAAGAAAACCAAGCCTAGCCGAACCCAAACCAAGAATAAACCAAGCCATGAAGAAAAGCTAAGCAAGGAAATCATGCAATACAAGATAAAAATACGTACACGTATTCCAAAATACGTAATACGAACCACATGCATTACAACTCTACCCACCTTAAAAGAATTCCGTCCTCGGAATTTAATTAAGTGGCTAGAGAGACGAGGACAAGCTATATTAATCACATGCAAGCTATAACTAGGCAAGCAACCACTCATTCAAGCAAGGAATCGAAGTCATGAGGCATAAGGAAGACATTATACCTCACGAGTCAAACAAGTCGGGATATCGCGATCGGATATCATCCTCGCGCTCCCATGTTGACTCACCCAAAGAGTGATGACCCCAAGCAACTCGGACTAACTTGATAGTCTTGTTCTTGAGTATCTTCTCTCTCCGGTCCAATATCGACACGGGCCTCTCCTCATATGAAAGGTTGGTACCAATGACCAATTCCGAATGATCCAGGATGTGGCTCGGGTCCGGGATATACCGTCGTAATTGGGATACATGGAACACGTCATGCACCTCGCTTAGCGACGGCGGAAGAGCGAGACGATAGGACACATCTCCTACTCGCTCCAAAATATCGAACGGCCCTATATACCTAGGACTAAGCTTTTTCCGTATGCCGAAACGAATGACGCCACGGTTAGGCAAAATTCTCAGGAATACATAGTCGCCGACAGGAAACTCGAGAGGACGCCGATGAGAATCGGCCCAATGGTGCTGGCGATCTTGGGCAACTCGAAGATGATCCCGAACTCTTCTGACCACTTCAACTGTCTGGGCAATCATTTCTGGACCGAGCATCAGCCTCTCTCCAACATCATCCCATGCTAACGGGGATCTGCACTTTCTTCCATACAGTGCCTCGAACGGTGCCATCTGGATACTGGCTTGGAAGCTGTTATTGTACGAGAATTCCACCAGGTGCAGGTTATCTTCCCACGAACTACCGAAGTCAAGTGTGCAAGACCACAACATATCTTCAAGAGTCTGGATTGTGCGCTCCGACTGACCATCTGTTTGCGGATGATATGCTGAACTGAACTAGAGATGAGTTCCCAAACTCTTCTGCAGGCTACGCCAAAAGTGCGACGTGAATCTTGAATCTCGGTCCGAGGTGATACTAACTGGCACTCCGTACAACCTGACAATCTGCCTGAGGTACATCTCTGATAACTGAGCTGTCGACTGACCGACTCTGAACGGGAGGAAGTGAGCTACCTTCGTGAGCCTGTCAACTATAACCCAAATAGCATCTCGACCAGCTGGAGATCTAGGTAATCCAGTCACAAAATCCATGGTCACATGTTTCCACTTCCATTCTAGAATCGGCAAGAGCTGAAGAAGTCCAGCAGGCCTCTGATGTTTAGCCTTAACTTATTGGCAGACTAAACAACGAGAGACAAACCGGACTATCTCCCTCTTCATGCCATTCCACCAAAAGTGTTGCCGGATATCACGGTACATCTTCGTACCACCCGGATGAATGGAATACTGAGAACTGTGAGCCTCTGCCATGATCTCCTGTCTGATATCTCCACTGGATACACAAAGACGCTTACCATGCCTAAGTGTACCATCTTCATGAATATACAGCTCTGGTCTTCGCCCTGCCTCACACTCTGCTCTGAGTCGCTGAAGCTTGGAATCTGCTGACTGCGCCATCCGGATCCTCTCGACTATGGTGGACTGAACTTGCATGCTGGCCATCAATGCCATACTGGAAGGGAGAACAACTTCAATACCCATCTTCTGAAGATCTGCTAACAGCTCTGGTTGCGCCGTTAGGAAATAAACTCCGGCTCTCCTGCTCAATGCATCTGCAACAACGTTGGCCTTCCCGGGATGATACTGCAAGTTGACATCATAATCCACAAGAAGCTCCAGCCACCTCCTCTGACGCATGTTAAGATCCTTCTGGGTGAAAACATACTTCAGGCTCTTATGGTCGGTGAAAATCTCCACCCTATCTCCGTACAAGTAGTGCCTCCACAACTTAAGTACAAACACTACTGCTGCCAGCTCCAAGTCATGGGTTGGGTAATTCCGCTCATGATCACGAAGTTGCCGTGACGCATAAGCTATTACCTTCCCATGCTGCATCAGAACACATCCTAGGCCTCTGCCTGAAGCATCACAATATACTGAGAATCCTTCGGTTCCATCTGGAAGTGCGAGAATGGGAGCCGTCATCAAGCCTCACTTCAACTTCTCAAAAGAATCCTGACATTCTGCTGTCCAAGCAAACTGTACATCCTTGCGGGTCAACTGGGTCAATGGCACCGAGATCCGGGCAAAGTCTGAAACAAATCGTCGGTAGTAGTCGGCCAATCCGAGAAAACTGCGAACCTCTGCAACTGTGCTAGGCACTGGCCATGACTCAACGGCCACGATCTTCTGGGGATCTACTTCTACTCCTCCTCGAGTAATGATATGACCCAAGTATGAAATGCGATCGAGCCAGAACTCACATTTACTGAACTTGGCATACAACTGGTGCTCCCTGAGAATCTGAAGAACCACACGGAGATGCTGCTCATGCTCCGCTTCGCTCCTGCTATAGACCAGGATGTCATCCAGAAACACAATCACGAACTGATCCAAATAAGGCATAAAAATACGATTCATGAGATCCATGAATACAGCCGACGCATTGGTCGCTCCAAATGGCATCACTAGGAACTCCCAATGCCCATACCTAGACCTGAAAGCTGTCTTCGGGATGTTCTGCTCTCTGACTCTGATCTGATGATATCCTGAGTGCAAGTCGATCTTCGAGAATACTGCTGCCCCTTTGAGCTGATCAAACAAGTCATCTATCCTCGGGAGAGGATATCTGTTCTTGATTGTCACTAAGTTCAAGGTACGATAATCAACACATAACTGGACGTACTATCCTTCTTTTTCACAAGAAGCATCGGGGCTCCCTAAGGCGATCCACTAGCACGAATGAATCCTTTGGTTCGAAGTTCTTCAATCATCTTGTACAAGATCTCCAACTCTGACGGCGCCATCCTGTAGACTCTCTCTGATACTGGGGCTGTCCCGGGAATCAAGTCTATGGTGAACTCGATCTCCCGTTCTGGCGGCATACCTGGAAGCTCTTCTGGAAAAACATCTGGAAACTCTTCGACTATCCGGGGTAACTGCACTGCTGCTACTGCCATCCGCAACACTGGAGGAGAAGGCTCGACTTCGCCCCAGGAAAAGGAAAACTCCGGCTCGCCTGGAATGCTAAAAACAATTCTACCAACATGGCAGTCTATTCTAGCATACTGGTTCCTCAACCAATCCATCCCTAAGACCACATCATAATCGACCATCGAAAATTCTATCAATCTAGCGGGAAATTCTCTACTGCTAACTACGATCCGACACAAGAAAAATACTCTATCGACTCCCACAAGACCGTTACCAGTAAGTATGTTAAGCCTTACTGATAATGACTCGGGCTCCAATCATATCCGTGTCGCAAATCGTACAGACATAAAAGAATGCGATGCACCAGAATCAAATAAAGCTGAAGCTGAAAAGGAGTTGACGAGAATAGTACCTGCCACTACCTCTCCTGGTGCCAATCCTTCCTCTGCGGTCATCACCATAGCCTGACCATGCCCTCGGGGTGCTTGTCCCCTCTGCTGAAATCCTTGCTGCCTATTCTGACTCAAGGCTTGGGCTTGAACATGCTGCTGGGGGTGTTGTTGCTGGAACACCTGGGACTGAGGCGGCAAGGGCCTCGGCAATGGATACTGCTGCTGCTGGACCGAAGCTGGTCCTATCACCAAAGAGCTAGAAAGGTTGGATGATGATGAACCACCCCTATTTGGACAGGATCCAACCCTATGGTCTGCTGCTCCACAAGCCAGACACAATCCCTGTGCCCTGCGGCACTCTGCCACTACATGGCCTTGCTTCCCACAATGAGAACATCCCACTGCGGAAGACTGCTTCTGCTTCTGCTGCTGCTGAGGGTACGTCGGGGCTGAACGCTGAACCGACGTCACTGAGGCAGCTCATCTCGGAGCTCCAATAGTCAAGGCCCTGGCTGCCAGGGTTGGGGCTGAAGACTGATTCATCTGGCCGTGGGATCTCTTCCGTCCTCCGGCCCTATCCACAATCCTCTGGGAGGTATACTCATGCCTCCTAGCTGCTCTCAAGACTGCATCAAAAGTCTGATGCTCAAACTGCTCAACTGCCAATAGAATCTCCAGGTGAAGCCCTTGCTGAAATCGTTGGGCTCTATCATACTCGGTTGCCACCAAGGTGGGAGCAAACCGACTGAGCCTCGAAAACTCGACCGCATATCCGTCGACCGTTCTGCCCATCTGCTTTAGATTGATGAATCTCGTCTGTAGATCGTACCGAGCTACAACATCAAAATACTTGGTCTGGAATCTCTCTCTGAATACTGCCCAAGCAATGGGTGCTGCTAATCCAACGACCTGAGCCGCCCACCAGCAGCGGGCAAGATCTAACAACTGCAGGCGTACCACGGGTACCTTCTCGTTCTCTGGGGTCCTGGCTGCTTCTAGAATCACCTCTGTGTCCTGAAGCCAAGCATCTGCGACGATCGCATCTTCACTGCCGTCAAAGAATGGAAGGTTTAAGCGCTTGAAGATGTTGGTCGCGCTGTTACCCTGATGACCTCCTCTGGTCAAAGCATCCGTCACTGCCTGGTGCAAGGCATCTCCTCGACGATCTTGGGAAGCTATCAAGGTCCTGACGAGACCTACCAAAGTGCCATCATCAGGCTCGGCAGGCTGAACTGGCTGGACTGGTGGCTCTCCGCCAGAAGACACGACTCGGAAGGCTACTCCGGAATGCTGGGCTTGATCTCCGGGTTGCTGCTGATCCACGGGAAGTGCTCTGCCTTGCTGACCGACAGATCCAGGAACGATGCCGCTAAAGAAGACGACAGGGGGAACAATAAGGAAGGACCAGGACAGATCAACGATATAAGCATATGATCGGGACAAGAATCCAGGAATTCAGATGATACGAGCAGAGATCAAGGACGAATACTGATTGAGACATCTATTCGGTAAACCCTCACATATCTTGATTTACAAGACCTGTATGGGCCACCACTTAAACCATGTCACGCCCCAGAACCAGAATACTGGAGAGCGGGGGCAGACATAGCCATCTACGTTTATGAAATGGAATCCATCTTGCTATACGGTCACGGCTGTCTAGATACATGAGGGTTTACTACAAGCCAGCAGTCTCCTATGGTCAAGGACAAGCCTAGTGTCTCAATCATAAACAAGTAGGTAAAAGTTGCAAGATGTATGATCATTAAATATACAATAATAAGGCATCCCAAATATTACATATTCAGCTGATCATGAAGCTAGTCGTTACAAAATGTTAGGACTAGCAAGAGTTTAGTCATACATGATCAACCCTAGGATCTGTTAATCATGTTACAGCCCGTAGGCAGACAGTAAGTAAATGCAATCGAGCTAAACAGGTGCTCATCGGCTAAACGCCTTAAAAGAATATTTTTACAATAAAGTGGGAGATCAAAAATAAACCCACTCGTTGCCCTGGTTACGTCTAGTCGCCACCATCGGGCTGGAAAGTCGGTAGATCTTCTGGAGCTGCTCCGAAATCTGGCCATACAAAACCAGCTGGGTCAGACCCCAGAAAGAGCAAGTGCCACAAAGGAAGCTTCACTTAGGAACTAAAACCAGCAATTAGCACAGAAGATAATAATATATAGTAAAACTGGAGAAAATATAATATTACGAGGATATACGGTAAGATAACCATGGGACCATTCAGATAACCAGGTTACAATCCTTAAACCAAACAAGGACCGGGATTGTAACCCTTCGTCTGAACCGAACTTGGTTTCTTCCATTTATCAGCAAGATAAATATAAGAAAATTAGAACATGTAACAATCTTATACCAGATCAAGATAAGACTAGACTGATTATTCCCTATTCAAAAATCACGGCCAAGCAATAAGTACGGCTTGATACTTTAACTAACTAGGGTTATCACAGGCCTAGTTACTAGCAAGATGCAGTAAGATTATTCCACAGCCACAAGCCCTGCAGACCATCTAGGTTACCCAGGTTGAAAATTAGGGGTTGAATTCAGGTGGATACATCGTCCAGGAAACGCATGTACCCTTAGATAGCTTGAAGGGTGCAACACATGACAGTGTGCTGGAAATGTTCCCTACTCGACGACAGGCTACAGATCCCAAGCGTGCCCAGGTAACGGGATTGCCTGTAGCTGGGAGATCTCTTTATGACTAATGTATTAATCTAGTTATTAGCCTTAGTCCATTTCAGTAGGTACTCCTGACCGTGGTACTCAGGAGTCCCCTCCTAGACATGATGCAAGACAGGACTGGATTATTTGTATAAGCACAATCGCCCACGGCGTCCAGGTTACTTATACAGGTCATGTCATGCCAGGCAGCCATCGCAACAGCTTATTAAGGTGTATCATGTCAGGTTATCATGTCAAGTGTACTTGTCAGGAGTGCGCCACGACGGGCCACTATCAGGTCATATCATGTTTACTTGTCAGGAGTGCACCATGACGGGTCACTATCGTGTTCAGGTACATGTGCAGGGCATCATAGTACAAGCATTCAATTATGAGATCCAAGTTATGCTGAGGTTACAAGACATGAGTTATCAGTAAAATCAAATAATAAAACATAGAATATAGTCTATGAAAAAGCCATGCGACTCAGGCACATACGGCCAAGGAGGGAATCCATGCGGGAGCAGCTCATGCGGCTGAGGGCGGGAACAGCCCATGCGGCTATGTTCAATCAAGGGCGCATGCGGCCAAGGAGAAAATAGGTGTTATGCGGCTCGCAGGGGAGGAATCCATGCGGCTAGAATGGGCCCGGGCTCATGCGGCTCGCAGAGCAAAGGTCCATGCGGCTAGAAAAGACTAGGTCTATGCGGCCAAGAAGAAAGTAGGCTTATGCGGCTAGAACGCAAGAGCCTCATGCTACTGGCTGAAAGTAGGTCCATGCGGCTCGCGGGGAATTCGTACTCGTGCGGCTGAATATGGCGGGCACACATGCGGCTGCATAGGCAACGGGGGCGCATGCAGCTGAGTGGGGAGAAGTCCATATGGCCAGAATACAAGGGTCTCATGCGGCTGATAGCGACTTGCCGCATGAATGTTCATGCGGTCAAGTACTGCCATGCGGCCAGAGAACTATTCTTCTTCTCCAAAATTTCCGAGAAGAAGAACACTATGAGAGCCAAGTTCTCAAGCTCCATACCTCCATCATCCGGAGCCCAAATCTGAACTTCCATAGGTCAAAATGGGGCAGAACGAAATTCTCTACAACATGGAACCATCAAAACTTAAAAATAACAAGATTAAGTAGATCAAAACCCAGGTAATCCGAAAATAATATAAACTTAGATCTACAAGAATCTGGCCATGGAATAGTAAAAATGCCAAGTGCTAAAGTGTGTTAGAATGCTGCAAAGAAGAGAATAGAACAATAAAATTAGAGTTCCTCCATGAAGCAAGCTGCACTTGTCTAGACCTCTCTCTCTCTCTGGTAGGTGAAGGAGTTGATGGAGGAAAGAAGAAGAGTAATGAAGAGAGAGAAGAAAGTGGGGGTTAATAAATGGTAGTGGTGGTGGTAGGTAGGTGGTTCTCTCCTTGGTTCATAATAAACCAAAGAAAACCAAGCCTAGCCGAACCCAAACCAAGAATAAACCAAGCCATGAAGAAAAGCTAAGCAAGAAAATCATGCAATACAAAATAAAATACGTACACGTATTCCAAGATACGTAATACGAACCACAGGCATTACAAAGTTGTTCTAAGAGTTTATACCTGAATGATACTAAGTGTGCTAATATTTAAGCCAAATAAGATATTATCACAACACAGCTTCTATTAACGAAAGTAAACAAGTGTTAAAAGTTATTACACTTCAAATGTATGAGACTGGAGACAAAGTCCAGTATCCAAATATAAGTTCAAACCAAAGTCTAATTAGTCTCAAAATACATGAAAGATATCTAAGCAAGGTTTCCCGCTGGGGCCTCTTATGGAGCTAAGGCCAGGTCCTCAAATGCGGTGCCATAATATGTATCACATAACATTTCCTCCTCGGAAAGTGCACCTACAACGTTATCCTGTCAGGACGGGAGTAAGTACTTGTACTACAAACATATAATACTGATCATAAAATGGTAAGAGATGAAATAACTGTAATTCTGACATGGCACAATCTATCATTTAATATCACAACTATCATGGCAAGGATACATTTGTCATGGCGACACATGCATATATATAGTGTAAAACTGGAGCAGGTACGTGATCGGTCAATAAGTATAGAATGTACTGATGTACAAGCCATAAATCTGAAATATACATACGAACAAGTAACAACCATAGGTGTACATCCGTACAAAAATGCGGGATAAAATCTACGATAAGGTATGCATATAAAATGCGACCTTGCTCGGTACATACGTACAAATAAGGGGGCATGATCACGTACTCAACTATAAATTTCCCCCATATCCCAGTAACCATCATGTGAGATATATAAAAGCTCTTCTAAGCATGTAAAGATACAGAGAATCCGTATAAAGCATGTAATGATAGGACTTTGCAGTTTCCATAAAGCAATATTTTAACATGGTTCATTCACAGTTCATTATCATATGCAGTAAATAAGTTTGTAGGGGTACTTGCCTCGAGCAAAACAAGGATAAGAATATGTAGCTATAGATGTCTGGTATCCTGTCAAAATGATATACAGTCTCAGTCTCTAAGTTATGATTTAATATTTATACTAGTGGTGTGACACGGCTCCTAATAGGATACTAGCTAAGTAATGCTCTAGCAGTCCAATGTGGGGTGTTACAATCATCTAGACCAATAAGTAGGTCTCTACACTAAGGTAGGGTAGAGTTTTGATACTAAAATACCCCAAAACCCCACAAAAACACACAAGTCAATATTAATTAATTAATTATTCAGACGGTACATTGTGTTCCAATAATTATTAAGATAGTTATACAGTCTTATTTTATGTGAAACAATAAACCAAATTGATCCTTGTTAATTATAGTAATTTAATATAAATTTTATGGAATTTATAATCCAGTGTAAATATCTATTAAAAATCAGAATACAATTGTACATTGAAAATGAGTTCTGGTTTACTATTTTTAAACAGTGTCAAAACAGTAAAATAAATCATGCAAAAATTATATTAAATTAGATTAATTAACATAGTATTTTATAGTAATTTTTCTAGAATTTATTCAGCATTAAAAAGTTGTCTGAAAATTCAAAGTTCATAAATCACAGATTCTAAAATTAAATAAATAATTATTTAATGTATTTGTTCGCGTATTTGAAATTGAACCGAAGTCCAGATACAGGACCCAAAGCCATGAAACAAATCCGATATAACTTGTACAGACCTTGAATATGTGTAGGCTCATCCAAGTCCACTCAACCCATGTTAAGTTTGGACTTAGAGTGGTCGTTTGCACAAAGTACATAAAATCGTCAATAAATACGTAATTTAAATACATGTAATTTAAAGAAATTTAAATTACAGAAATTAAAAGCGTACATATTACAGTATAGGCACTATATTTATAAAATACATATTACAGTATAGGCACTGTATTTATTTACATATTACAGTATAGACACTGTATTTATAATGACATAATTTAAATGACATAATTAAATGACAGAATTTAAAATACATATTACAGTGTAGGCACTGTATTTATAAAGTATATATTTAAATATTATAGTATAGGCACTGTATTTATATTGACATAATTTAAATGACATAATTAAATGACTGAATTAAATAACATAATTTAAAGGACAGAATTTAAAAATATATATATAATTAATATGAGGTGTTCATCAAAAACACAAAAAAACCAATATTATGTTTAATATTATTTTATCATAATTTAATGAGAGAAATTTCATATATACATATGTATTTAAAACATATATATATATATATATATATATATATATATATATATATATATATATATATATATATATATATATATATATATATATATATATATATATATATATATATATTTTTTATACATATATATATATATATATATATATATATATATATATATATATATATGTATGTATTTAAAATATATATATATATATATATATATATATATATATATATATATATATATATATATATATATATATATATATGTGTGTGTGTGTGTGTGTGTGTGTGTGTGTGTGTGTAAATATATATATATATATATATATATATATATATATATATATATATATATATATATATATATATATATGTGTGTGTGTGTGTGTGTGTGTGTGTGTGTTTTAAATACATATGTATATATGAAATTTCTCTCATTATATATATATATATATATATATATATATATATATATATATATATATATATATATATATATATATATATATATATTATATATATATATATATATATAACCATATAGATATATATATATATATATATATATATATATATATATATATATATATATATATATATATATAAAAAATATATATATATATATATATATATATATATATATATATATATATATATATATATATATATATATATATATATACATATAAAAAAATAATATATATATAGTATATGTATATGTATATATATATCTATATGGTTTTATATATATATATATATATATATATAAAAAAATATATATTAACAAAATATATAAAATATAGTTTCCACAGAAATTATTATTCAGAAAATACCAAAAGCAGGGGGTTACAGTACGGGGCAAGTTGCCTCTGATCGGGCAAGTTGTTAACTTGAACCTAAACACATTCACGCAGTAGCTTGGCCATATTTTTGCAGCATAAATTGGTCCCTTAGCTAGCGTTCTAATAGACTCATTCTCAAGTCTTGCGTATGGACGATCGACCTAAATACCACGAAAAAAGAAATTAAGCTCATTCTCAAGTGCATATACAGAAAGGTAATTACAGAGTTCTCAAGTCTTACATATGCACTCAACTATGATGGAAAATAATACCTCATTTCTTGTTCTAGTTCTTCTTCTGTTATGTGTGGCCTACCTGACCTCATATTATCATTAAATATGCTGAAAACAACATCGTTCAATTAATGTAATAGTATAATAATCAATATTATTAAAATAATATAGACATATTAATTACTTACCCCTCCAGCTTCTCTACTTCATCCTCGTCACAGTTGAGTAATACATACACCTGAGCAGCCCTTAGCTCATCATTGTTCAGATATTTCTTCTTCATTTTACCCGATGGCTTTCCTGGAGCATTTAATACCTTCAGTATTGTATCATTACATTCATGATCTCCGTCGTCATTTCTGGAAGCTCTCGTTCTATTAGTTGCAACATGAGGCTTAAAATACATCGAACAAAAGTTTGAAATCTCCTCGAGAACATAGGCTTCACAAATAGAACCCTCGACCCGTGCCTTATTTTTCACCTTTCTTTTTAGGTGATTCAAATGTCGCTCGAACGGGTACATCCATCGATATTCGACGGGTCCACCAATACGTGCCTCATAGGAAAAATGAATCGACAAATGCTCCACAGAGTCGAAGAATCCAGGAGGAAACACCCTCTCTAGCTTGCACAGTATTACCGCAATGTCCTTCTCTTGCTTTTCTAGACGATCAACGAGCAATTTTTTAGAACAAAGATCCCTGAAGAATATGCTAAGCTCCGTCAATGGATCCCAAACTGCCTGCGGTAAGAATTCTTGAAATACAATCGGAATTAACCTCTCAATGAATACGTGACAATCGTGGCTCTTCATACCCGTCAATTTGTTTTCCTTCGGATCAACACATCTTCTCAGATTTGACACATATTCGTCTGGAAATTTTAGGCCCTGGATCCACCAACAAAGTCTCACTTTATCCTCCTTGTCCAGTGAAAAAATTGACTTCGGCAAGAACTATTTTCCATTCTCCTCTATCAAATGCAACGCAGGACGTTTGTATATTTTTTCTAAGTCCAACCTGGCCTTTGGATTGTCTTTTATTTTTTTCTTTACGTCCATCACAGTATTAATTATGTTATCAAACATATTCTTCTTAATATGCATGACATCAAGATTATGTCTGATCAGATTGGTACTCCAATATGGCAGATCCCAGAATATGCTCATCTTTGTCCAGTTATGATCTCTATCAAATCCATCGCACTTGTACCCAGTTGTAGGATCTTCGATAGCACTTGGAAAATCTCTAACCTCCTCCCATATCGTGGCTCCGCACCACCTTGGCGGTGGATCACCCTTCTCTACAACGCCGACACGGAATACATTCATGTTCCTTCTAAACAGATGATCTTTTGGCAGAAATTGTCGATGACAATCAAAGAAGCATGATTTTCCTCCGTGTTTCAAGCGAAATGCCTTAGTACGGTCCATGCAATACGGACATAAGAGACGGACATGAGTGCTCCATCCAGATAATATTTCATAGGCCGAAAAGTCGTTGATGGTCCATATAAGGGTTGCCTTCATCTAAAAATTCTGCTTACTGAAAATATCGTACGTGTTAGCGCCTACTTCCCATAACTGATTCAACTCATCTATCAAAGGCTGTAAGTACATATCAACGTTCCTCTCGGGATTGTTCGGACCAGGAATTATAACGGTTAGAAACATGTACTGAGTCTTCATGCACATCCAAGGCGGTAGGTTATACGGAGTAATAATCACAAACAAGCACGAATACTGGAATCTCGAAAGACCAAAAAGAGTAAAACTGTCAGAAGATAGCTCCAACCTGACATTACGCGGATCTGAAGCAAAATCAGGATACACTCGATCAAAGTGCTTCCACGCTTCTCCATCGGATGGGTGATCCAACACTCCTTTAATCTGTTCTTGCATGTGCCAACTCATATTTTCAGCCGTCTCTTTCACCATAAATAATCTTTGCAACCGCGGCGTTAAAGGCAAGTAGTGCATTGAATCGGTCGGTCTTCTTGCACCGGTAGACCTTCCTGTACTAGTTGTCTTATAGCGATCAGCACCACAAAATCTGTACACATCTGCGTCCTTGTCGTCTTTGTAGTACAGCATGTACCCATTACGATAAGAATCGATTTTTTTGTATCCCATCCAGAGCTATCTCACCATCCTCTTAGACCGGTAGAAGTATTTAGGTAACTTAGCGCCCGCCGGCAAGATCTCTATAATCAACTCCAACACTCGGTTGCAGCATTCTTACGACATGTTAAAATCTGACTTAATGCTCAACAGTCTTGTAACCACCTCCAACGGTGAATGATCCTCACAACCAGGATACAATGGAGTCCTTGCATTCTCCAGCAACTCCATGAACTTTGCAGCATCGACATTGGGTGCCTCCTCAGCTGCATCATGAACGAAACTAGGTCCCGCAGCGTCGAAAACCATGTTCATGCACCCGTCGTCGTATGCATGATTATCTAAAACAAAATTAGGTCCCCGCATGCATATACGGCTCAACATAATGCTCTGGCTCTGATGCTAAAGACACAAGTTCTCCGTGTGCGGTCCACTGATAGTAATTTGGCGTGAAACCCCTCGAGTACAAATGATATGTCACTTCCACTTCTGGATAATATTTCACGTTATGACATTTCACACACGGACACTTAATTTTGGTGTCGTCCATGTACTGAGGGAACGCCTTGGCAAACTGCAGGAACTGCTCTACTCCCGCTATGTATTCATCCCGCACACCGCACATATTATCAGGACGATGATTGTACATCCATGAATGACACCGCAAGTAGTAATTCATATCCATTTGGAAATAATTCTGCAAAGATGGACACACAATTATCCAATAGGCACAAATTCGTTTCATAAATACCTACACAAATTGGACACCTGGACATGAACCACTTGACACAGAGGTGGGAGCAACCACTGACAAGCCCTGTCACAACCCGCACCCTTTTTTTTTAGAACGGATACGAGACGTGTCCAAGCCAGCCTACGCCGCAGTGTCGACGGTAGTACGCTGTCACGGCCATGAAGATCCAAAATCACAAATAATGCTCATTCATAAAATTAATTTAATTTACAATGATCACAAGTTTTACATTTTGCAGAAAAATATAAACTTATATATATAAAAGAATAACTACAACTCCACTATCTAACTAGTCTCTAGGCTTTTGTCTGCAAGTATTTCTGTCTCTCCCCAAGCTAAGTGAATCCACTGCTAACCTGAAAATATTGGTTTTCAGTCAGGAATGGAATGAGCACAATTCACTGAATGCAATTTCAAATAAAGAAAATGACTATAAAACAAAGTTTAGACATCAATCATGAGTTTTGAAAATAAACAGTAAATATGGAAAACCAATAGCAATAAATAGACACAAAATACTTTCCCCAACTGTTAGAAGTACCTTTGATATGTGATCAGTCTGGGGTACTATACCGCACGGTCTACGAGGTCTACTTGCATGAAAAATAAACACGGGCTACAATGTCTACTTGCAAAAAATAAACACGGGCTACACTACTTGTAGAAAATAAACACGGGCTACACTACTTGCAGAAAATAAACACGGGCTACACTACTTGCAGAAAATAAACACGGGCTATACTACTTGCAGAAAATAAACATGGGCTACACTACTTGCAGAAAATAAACACGGGCTACACTACTTGCAGAAAATAAACACGGGCTACAATGTCTAACACGGGCTATGGTCAGATCACATATCTTTGGTACTTCTCATTCCCGACTCAACAATTTATAATAGAAAATAATCATAACCAATAGCCAACCAATAAAATATAGTGAAAATCAATATCGAAATGCAGACAATAAACTGTACTCGCCTGTGGTCCTCTGCTGGTGAAACCGACAGTCTGAACTACTCAATGTGCCATAATAGTCAAAACCCGTACAACAGTCCCCGAAAGCTGAAATAAACATCACCAATATTCTCAGAATAGTCAAATTAGCTAGGATTGCCTGTCCTTAAGTCCAATTCTGGACACAGGAGCAAAACGGTAATTTCGGGCCAAAACGATGTCCGCCGTTGGACCCGCTTTGCACCGAAAAGTATGCCAGAGTCAACGGTCTCTAAAGTCGTCAAACTACATGTCTACGGATCCAGTTTTTTTGATACGAACCCAACCGTATGTCCAGAGTTGGATTCCGGCGGACCGTGCACAAAATCGCCCGTTGAGTGGAATCGTGGGGCCCGCAAACGACGTTCGATTCGACTGTCTCAGATTTGGACCAAATTTGGCATGCAGGACCAGAAAAACGATACGGTTCTGTTGGCATAAGTTTCGTCTCGATCTGACGAACGTGCACAAAGTAATTGGAGATTTTACAAAGTGTACGATACGAAAAATTTCGACAGATACGCATCAAATTCGTCGCGCACACGCGACCAATTTAAATTCCGTCAAAGCCCATACGACCACGAAACTGTTACGCAGCTTTCGATGCTTTCGGTTCGCGATCACGTCGTCCCGATTGGCGTGACGTACGTCGTGTGAAACAATTTCAATATTTTTAAAACAGGTTTTTGGGAAACTTTGGGATTCGATTTCTCGACGCTCAGTCGATGATTTCAAATTCTACAAGAAGGGATTCGAAGCCCTACATGTTGTTAATGAATGCCTTCAAGTGGATTTCGAAATTGATCGAAGGTTCGACCGAAATAGGCCTTCAAAGTCGGATTTCCGGGACAGTCTAAAACGTTTAGAAATCGAGTTTTTTTCCTCGATTTCGTGTCGAATTCTCGACCAATTGATGGCTGTTACCTACTAACTAAAAAATCAAGATTAACAAGGGTTATATTAGGGTCATACCAGAGTTTGCGGATCGACAAACGATCCTTTGTGCGTCGCAAAAATGCGTCGCGAAGTCGGCACGGTTGCTGCCGTTACTGCTGTTGCTGCGGCTTGCTTGTGCGCGCGTGGCCGACTCCGGCCGGCCTGGCGGGTTTCCTATATATACACAGAGGTCGGGTTGCTCGGTTTCATAGCAGAGCTTGGATTCTGTTATTCAACAGAACCAAAGGGGTCGGGCCTGGCTTTGAGTAGGGGGATTTATTAATAGGGTGCTACTGTTACTTGTTTTGGTTTCTTTCTATCTACCATTAGTATATATATATATATATATATATATATATATTATCTCTATATATATACATGAATACTCATGCATATATATATATATATATATATATATATATATATATATATATATATATATATATATATATATATATATACTTATTTATTTATATATTCCTACACATACAATATATATATATATATATATATATATATATATATATATATATATATATATATATATATCTTCACCCACATACATTTATATATATATATATATATATATATATATATATATATATATATATATATATATATATATATATATATATATATATATATATCCGTTAATAGATTAGGAAAAATATATATACATGCCTATATATTTATACCTCCATAAAACTCTAATAAATCCCACTAGCATCCATTCCTAGTGTAGAGTCTATTATATAAATATGACCATATATAATAACATTTATTGGATAACGAAATAAATATGACCCAGAATAATAAAGTAATATTATATAATAATATCTTGATAATCTCGACAAATAAAAATAATAATAAATAGTAACAAAATTTGATAAATCATTAATTGTGTACATCCCATGATATACCGTCTAAGAAATTCCATAATGTGCAAAGACCTATTTTATACCACTGTCAATAAATATCAACTAATAATGATAATTATAATATTTAATTATGAGTACCAGAAAATATTCATTAAATCATTTAAAACGAAATACAACACCCTCATACCAAATTTTATCAACACGACTGTCATTGGACGTACCGCATGACTACATGGACTTGGGCTTGTCTTGGGTCCTCTCTGGACTAATTCGGTACAACCGGGTTCCCTAACGCTCAATAATATAACCAATAAATAAATAAGTATTCGATTAGGGTTAAGTCGCAACTTGGTCTGGTCTTCCTAGTTAGGACATCACTATGGCTCGGCCTTTCCTACCGGAGCTAATATACTAGCCAAAGCACGCCATGGCACTATCCGTGCCACGATTTCTAATCACAGTGTACTCCAAAACTCAATCATGGCTAAAATCATCTACCGTAATAATTAATTAAATAATTAATTATAAAATTATAAAAATCACCATTTAATTTAAATTAATAAATAAAATATTATAAAAAAATTCTGGGAAGAGGGGCTACAAGACCTCCCCTCAAGTTTCGTGTCGGCTGGATGCATGTCGGACACGAAATCGCACGTGCATGGGATTGGACTGTGCGTGCATAATCGTAAATTCGACTCTGATACGCCTTGGTTGGACACACGACTTGTGGACCCAATTCAAGGTGATAGACACGAAGCCCTACCCCTACTCTCCACGTGGACACAAGCACGTGGCCAATGGCACACTGTGTCGTATCCAATTCGACCCGACCCCATTGCACGATACTAGTTTTCTGCTATGTACTGATATTCTGTTATTCTCTGTTTGGACACCTTTGTGTCCAATGTTACCCACATGCCCCCCTCTGACACGTACACATATGGGGAACACTTCTGTACAACTATTTTTAGGTTTTATTGAGTTTGGATTTTAATTTGGTATTTTTGAAATGAATTCACTAATACAGTCTGATACTCGAAGAACTGGTTTCAAGTTCAAATAGAGTTTGGGTTTGATTTTTGAATTTGGTTGGGGTTGATTATGAAGATGTGGTTTTGTCTGATACTTGAGTTTTGCAATGTAATGTGAACTGTT
This sequence comes from Iris pallida, assembly GCA_029216955.1. NCBI lineage: Eukaryota > Viridiplantae > Streptophyta > Magnoliopsida > Asparagales > Iridaceae > Iris > Iris pallida. Next base: position 9,383,269 of record JANAVB010035219.1, read on the forward strand.
CGGATCTTCATTTGATTTTTAGTTTTCAAATTCCTAAATTGTTTTCACTGATACTCGAGTATATAATCTGAGTTGAGTAAAACTGTAACTGAGTTCATATGTGTTTGAGTATGGTTTTGAATTTCGATTTTAGTAGATATATAAAATTGTTCACTGAGATACCATGTTAACCTGAGAACAAAATGTTTAACTGCCAAAACTGAGAATACTATGTTTATTTACTTCATTTTTCCTTTCACTCTTCACTGCTCGCTGTCCCCACACACACCTGTCCACACTCACACACACATTTCCCTGCTGCCCACATGTTGCTTCCATTCATACTTCACAACAGTATGTTGACACTCACTATATGTTGACACTTCACTACTGTACACCCATCTATATGCTGCCACATCTCTCTCTCTTTATACACACACTTATACATATGTTGACACACACCATAAACTGTCACTCTATACACACTCACACATATATACTTTACTGCACACATGTCTTGACACACCCCACACACACTCATATATACATATGCTATTTTTCCTTTACCTTTATATATACATATGTGGTTGTGCCTATATATATAGATTTACCTCTCTATAGATTTACCTCTCTATATATATGTATATGTTAAATGTATATGAATATATATATATATATATATATATATATATATATATATATATATATATATATATATATATATATATATATATATATATATATTTTATATATATATATTTTTGTTTTTGTGTCTGTGTCTGTGTCTGTGCTAGGGTTAGGGTTAGGGTTAGGGTTCTCGTGTAACCTAGGGCTAGGGGTAACGCCCAGTCCCAAAATACGTAGGACTAGGTACATCGACATGCCAGCTGTATTCATACGAAGTATACCCAATATATGAAAGCCTCGTATAAATACATAAGCTGTAAAATGCAGTAGAACCATAACTAGTCTCATCCACACAGAATAAATGAATATAAGATATCATATAATGAGAATAAATTTATCTTGATATAATATGTTGGGCGGAGACAAATCCACTACCAACAAGTAAAGAAAAAATACATAAGAAAAGATATGAATTTGGCGAGCGAAGCGAAGACGATCCAAGTGCAATCATCCTCGAAGAAATAGCAATGAGCACGACTAGAGCTAGAGCACCTGCGAAAGACAATAGCACACACCTGGAGAGATAACCAGGTCCTCAGAGGGACGTAACAAGACATATAATATCATGCCATATAAACTGAATAAATATTGCTCAATAAATAAGTCAATCGAATTTATAACATGGTCCAATACGCACCTACTGAACGAGCATACCATCCCCCCAACCAAACAAGGACATGAGATGGTAAACTAATTCACGACGACGTATCTTTCCATGCTATGAATCCAATATGGTATCCGGACCCCAACAAGGTTCAATACCTTCTCATCGAAATAGTAAGTCACACCTACAACCAAACAAGGACAAGATGTGACAAACTAATCCGTGACAAGTTATTGTTCCAAGCCACGGTCAGATACAAGTACCCAAACCAAAAGTACTCATACCTAACGGATAAAGGTAGCCTACCGTTCTAAGTAAAATATAGTTAAGAACAATCCTTCCTACGCATGGGCCCTGGCTAAATAGGATCGGCGTAGTCCTACTTGGGCACCAGAGGCCCCATCAGTAAGAGCATGACATTCCGCAGAATCGTCAGTGGCCGTCAGTAATCATGGGTCATCAACCCCGTATCTCCAGCGGAGAGTCCGGGTCACAAGGAAAAGTGCATCGAAGCCCATACGCTAAGGAATTGTCCTCCCCGTCCAATGCCTACTGTGTTGTATCCACAACACAAACCACTATAACCGCTAAGTCAAACTAGCATGCAACCTCTATTAGCGGTTATTCCTATCGCACGGCTTGTACGTACTGGCGGCCAACCAATCACGCACTTCCGTGTTCTATATGCGACACACAACTTTGTGGTACAACGTGTCAAGGCCATAAATGCAACACACAAAGGTGGTCCCTTAAATCTAGGTTTAATGTGTATGAAAAATAATACATAGCAGGAAATATAAGTGAACAGTAAGTTCTAACAGGTTATGCCATGTATCACAGTTTATTTTGCATAAAGAAAATAAGTAATGCATGAAATATGAGCTAGAATAAATAAACAGCTAATGGCAAGGTGTCTTGCCTGGTAGTGACGTCTGGTGTATTGCGATGATGAATGTGGCACGAACTGCGACGTCGATGTAACAACTATACAAGATGACCTCTAATGGTGGCACGGACAGTTCCATTGGGTCCAAAAGGGTCAAGTTAGTTAGGGTGGACATATGGTAGTACGAAATTGTTGAGGAAATGGAATAATAGGGTTGGTCATGGTCTGGACGATAATCGAAAGAATTTGATCGAATAATATGAATTTAGAAAATTATTTATAAGCTTGAAAACCGTATTTTATTATCTCAAAATATTTCGTAAGTGGTAAAATCGTTTTAAGTCCAAAACTATAGTTTACGCAGTAAAAATATTTTATATAAATACTTAAAAATATATTTTATTAGTCGAAATAGTTTTTTAGATAATTACTTGAAAATATAAAAATTATTAGGCTAAAAATACTTTAAGGTTGTCAAAATAAATTTATAGATAGAAAATTTGCTAGTAAAAATAATTTAGATAAATATCAAAATATTAGGAAACCATTTTACCATTGGGAAGATATGTTTAAAATACCATAAAAATTCTTATAATAATATATTTCGGGCTAAACTAAATTTGAAATAAATGTAAGCCAAACCGAATATAATATTTATTTATATATATAATTCTAATTGGTGACAGTAGTATGGAACTAACATTATATATGCATGTATAATATAGCTATACCTAATATGCCTATACTGTTATACATAAAATAATCATAATAATAATAATAATAATAAGTATACAATATAAAACAAAAAAAAACAAAATAGAAATAATAATCAATAAAAAATATAAAAAAAATTATTACAGCAGTACACTGCTGCTCTTCCTTTTGTAAAAAGAAAGAATGAAAGAAGTACAGAAGGAGAGGAAGAGAAAAGAGCGGAGGAGAGAGAGAAGTAAGGGGAGAACGAGCGGCCGCGTGCGGCGGGCGCTGCTCCGACGGAGCGCTGCGGTGGCAGCGGCCAGAGGCGGCTGAGAAGAAGGAGAGAGGGCGCGAGAGAGGAAGGAGTCGGAGGGAAGAGGAAGGGGCGGATCGGAGGAGAGGGTTCGGCTAAGGCGGGCGGCTCGTCGGCCGGTGACGGAGGCGGAGGGAGGTTTCCGGCGTGGGGGTTTGCCGGGGCGGAGCAAGAGGCGGCGAGGGCTGGAGAGAAGCGAGAGGAGCGGGGGATTTGGCCGGGCTGCGCGCGGCGCGGCGGGGGTTTTGAGGAGAGGGTGGCGGAGGCGGTTCACCGTGGGGCAGGGTGCGGCGGAGCTGATGGTGGTCGACGCGCGGTGGCGCGCACGGCGGGTCGTCGTGCGGCCGGCGGATAGAGACGAAGAGGGGTCGTCGGGAAAGAAAGCGGACGGCGAGGAGGGTGTAGTCGAAGGGTTCGATTCGGCCGCTCAGGCGTAGACCGCGGCGGCGCTGGAGGCGGAGCTCCGGTCGGCGGCGAGGTGATGCGTGTTTGTGTGTGTTTTTATTTTAGGATTTTTGGGTTTTGGTCTGTCGGTGGTGGCGACGATAACGGTGGGGGTTTTGTTTGTGGACGGCCGGTGGTCAGTGATGGTTGTGAGGGTCTTGGTGTGTTTGATGGTGCCACGATGGTGGTGGTAATAGATGGTCGGAAGTAGGAGTGGATCGAGAGCTCTGTCGGCGGTCGACGAAGTTGGTAATGGCAGTAGTGTTGAGGTTGGTCGTGTAGAGGTGCGGTGGACTGGAAAGATGGGGAGGTATCATGGTGGGTTGCAATGGTGGTCGGTGGTGGTGTGCTGGGTTGGCAGCGAGGTCGCGGTGTGGCCGTGGCGGGGGAGCTGGATTCCTGGGTTGAGGATGGCCGGTGGGGTCAGTCCCATGGTGTTGACAGGTCATGTGGTGGTCGAGATGGAGGATGATGGTGACGGGGAGAAGAAGGAAGACGACGTCTATGAGGCGAGGGCGACGACTGGGTTAGGTTAGGAATTTAGGGTTGGAAGAAGTGTCCTGCGAGACACGGGATGGATTGGTATCCGGGATTGTCGGACACGGAGATTTTGTATATGTAAAGGAAGATAAGTAGTAGATGGGACACGGACACGGTCATGGACACGATGCACTCACGGTTGATTTTGTGGAGAATTTGGAGAAAATTTGTGAAGAAATAATGAATGATAGAAATTGGAGGAGTACCTGCCTATTTATAGGATGTGGGAATTCCCAATAAGATAAGGATTAGGATATTTAAACCCAATTTAGATATTTCCTAATTTAATTTAAAAATCAATCCAAATCCAAATACAAATCAAATTTAAATCTAATTAAATTCTTGGTTTAAAATCAAAGGAATAAATCAAATTTCAAATGTTAACTATTTAAATAAATCCATAAATTCAAATCAAGATTTAAATCTCCACAATAATTTCGAAATATATTTTCCAAAAATACCAATAAAAATAATTTCGAAAATAATAAATATTTTTAAATATCTTTTTGAATAATAAAATATTAATATTAGTAAATCTCGAAAATTACATTTTTATTTAAAATAAACTAATAAATAATTACGAAATATATGTATGCACAAATAATGTATACATGATTATGCTTTTTCTAGTATACAATAAAATATTATTTATGATTAATAACTGCTAAAAACAAAAGGCTTTTATAGCAAGAATAATAATTATATAATATTTTGAAAGTGTATAATAAAATAGAAAAATAAATGTTTTTCTAAAATATGTACGCTCGCACATATTCGCACTCGACGAGCAACTACGAAAAATAAAATTTCGTGCGCGACGTATAATACAAAATTTTAAATCAGCACCAAATTTAATAAATAAAAAAAATTAGTAGAAATTTAGGGGTTTTACATCCTACCCAACTTAAAAGAATTTCGTCCTCGAAATTAAGAATTCGTAGGGGGGGTGAGAGGACACAAGGGGGTTTCGATGGAAAACAATCGAATACAAATCATGTCGTAAGAAATCACGATCTAGATCATAGAAAAAAATAATACGGTATGGTCACGGGTAATGAATGAGGGTCGCGATTAATAGAACGAAAAAGATTCACTTAAATTAAGCGATTAGAGGGTCTTAATAGAGCCGAGAGAATGACGAGTAGTTTAGGCTGAAGATATAACAACATCGAGTGAGAATGGTCATAGTAGATAGAAGGTTCTAGTATAACGCCTTCGTCCTCCTAAAATAGGTGAAGGCGAAAGCAATATAGAGTTCGAAGGAGGTGAATACGAATACGTGGTTCAAAGGCGACCGAATAATTTCAAAGGGATTGTCAAGGCAGTCGTGGATGGGACTCTAAAGGACAAGTTTAGCTATGTCCCTATCCACGTAGAATAATAGACAAAAGCGAACCAAAGTGCACTCGGTTGATCAGACCATCATGCACCGGTTCTGATTAGACAATATGTTAGTGAGCGGTCGCTCAATAGCATACACTACTAAAATATGATCTATTAGCGACGTAAGTTAGCGACGGCGTTAAATTACGTCGCTATATATGGAATTCAGCGACTCCTTTATATAAACATCGCAAAACGTCGGGATTCAGCGACGTTCAGCGACAGATATAAAATTACGTCGCTGAAGAGCGACGTTACGTCGCTGGATTATTAAAATATGTCGCCAGTTTACGACGTTTAGCGACGTCCTCATGTGACGTCGCTAATATTTTTACTTAGGGCACAGCGTTTCGTTTTTCCCACTCACTCGAAATTTCCAATTTTTCCTTCCCCCCCTCCGGCGATTCCTTCGGCGACCGCTTCCCCCCCCCCCCCCCCCCGGCGACTCCCTCCCCCCCCGGCGACTCCCTCCCTCTCCGGCGACCCGTACCCCCCCCCCCCCCCCGTCGACCTCCTCCTCCTCGAGCTCAGGTAAACCCTAACCTCCTCCTCCTACTCCTCCTCCTCCTCCTCCTCCTCCTCCTCCTCTCCCACGGACACACACCCACACACGGACACACACGCACACACACACAGAGACACACACACACACACACACACACACGGACACACACGCACACACACACAGAGACACACACACACACATGGACACACGGACACACACACAGATGGACACACACACACACACTGGACACACTGTGTCATGTTGTGGTGGACACGAGACACTATGTTGGACACGTACACATAGCCTAGATCCTTTACCAACCATTTATTTTCCATTTTAACATGTTTAATTAGGTGTACTCACATGTGAATTTTGCACAAGGCGAAGCTACTGTGTATATTGTATATTGTATTGATGTAATAAGCTTTGGTACACCTAATTGAAGTACCAAAGCTAAAAACATGTCACGACCCGATCCCAATTTCTTGGGTCGACTCGGATCATGCCCAGCCTGCACCGTTGTTGAGACGGCGGCAGTAAGCTGTATTCCATATGCAGGTACAATCAACAACATTTGAAACTATAATTGCCACAACATTTAATTAAACGATAATATAAACTTGTCCATTACAAAGCTTGTCCACAACTTTAACATAACATTTATTTTATGTAAAAGATAAACTAAAACTCCAACTAAGCAGAAGTGTCATCATCATCTCCATGGACTTCGTCTGGGAGCACAGCAGGGTACAGCTCCGGGTCGTAGTAACTACTAATCAGTAGCTCTGAGTCATCAATAGAACCTATTGGGTGTGGGGGATCCAGTCAGGAAAGGAGCAAGTACAATTATGAAAATTAACAATTTGCATAATGAATAGAAACTTACAATATTAAATAATTTTGAAACAATGATTTCCAACTATAAAACAATTGTGATTTGAGTAAGCAGTATCTATGACCGGTTTAGGATGATTCAATTGTATCCTATTGATACGGTCCGGCCTAACCCCGTGTGAAGAGGGGTAATTAAGCTCGCACATTCATTAACTATTTGGCTTTGATCATAGATAACTACGCTACTCCCCATTATCCCGATGCAATGATTGAGTATATTACTCTAGGAGAGAGTACGTGTAACAGTTGTGTATTTAACATGCAAAATTTCTAATATTAATTAAACTGCAATTAAACACAACCGTACTTGTCTTGATTTAAACTGGACTTCGATGGATGTTCCGAAAAGGTGCTAGTTATGCCTTCGTAATCCTACAAATGGAGCATCTATACTTATCAAACTGCTTCAACCAACTAAGTATGCTAATTTTCAATCTCTATTATCTTTCCTAATAAATTTTATCCTTTTTATTCTAATTAGAACACAATTATCGGATGGTTTACTAAAAGAAATATCAATTAATCCTTTTCTTTTTGGAAACTTGCAATTTTTATTATTAAAACTTGCATTTTATACATAAATTAATATTTATTTAATAAGTGAGAAAATCACTAATTTCTAATCTTTATGAAAATATGTAGATGTAGATAATTATTCTACTTTTTACGTTATACTACGACATCCAGAAAAGAAAACAAAATAAATCCTAACTATTTCATTTTTCAGCACGAGCAAATGAGTAATTGGGCTTATGCCCTTACAACCCAATTTACATGAATTGAAATAAGACGAAAATATAGTTAGTCTCAAAAGTACAATTTCTAATTATATAAAAATTTGTGAGTCTCAGACTCTGGTCCATTCTTCACATTCAGCTACTCTGCCTCAACGTCCGGTAGAACCGGTGCGTTTGCATTTCGCTGGGGCCCAGTGACCGTTAAGGTCGTCGCCCAAAAATATTATTATTAAAATAATATTTTTATATCGAAAATCATTTTTATTATTTTGTAAAATTTTCGGCAGCATCTCCTCTGTTTTTGGTCAACCCAAAAACTGGGAATGTGCCGTAAACCTGCAAAATAACTCCAAAACCCGAATTTTATATAAACAACCATATAATATTTATTTAATAAGTCAACCAGTACTGAAACCAATATCAGAACCAACTTCCCAAGGGAAAAACCAATATCAGCATAATACCAAAATCCCAAAATACCAACAGAATCAACAACAGAACCAAAATTGCAATTATTCGAAAATTCCGAAGAGGACAATTTCTGAAACTAATCCCAAAAATCTCGAGATCGAATAGTAAAACTCAGAAGTAAGAAATCTAATCATTCTCCAGAGTTCCTTCCGAAGGGTTCTTGGAAATCCGACTTTCCGAAGAAACTTCGGAATCAAAAATAGTAACGTAATTGTTACGTTGCTGGAAATCCCGAATTCCCACTAGAATTGGGTTGGACCAGTTCATCATAGACTAAAGATAATAATTGGGTCAGAGTGTACCGACAATAGAAACCGACGGGAACGTCACATTGCGAAGACGGAACCCGAAGACGTCGTCGAACAGCGAACCAGAAGTGTTCGGGACGAACAGGGGCGGTCTCCGGGGTGAACGCCGGTGAGCGGGTGGTGCTGGGCGGCCTGGCCGAGCTATCGCCGGCGGTCGTGGGTCGCCGGGAAGCGGACGGTGGCCACGGGAAGGGGCGGCGACAGTCGGGTACGGCCCAGGGGTCAGGGCTCGGCCGGATCTGGGTCGGATCGACTCCGAGAAGCCTCGGAAAACTCTAGATCTCACCGAAAATGGTGGGATCTCTCAGAAATTTGGAAATGAGTGGAGATGTGTAAGCCCCCTGAATTTCCCGAATTATTTTTTGAATTTTCTAATGAATTATTTTCAATAATTCATTTCTATGTAATTAAATTTTTTATCATTAATGCTCTTTACCGTGACTTGGAATTCTAGAGCATCAGGGATGCCAGTCTCTGGAAACTTCCTTCTTGAAGTTTTTAGTAGACGAGATTACCTTCACGTCAATATATCATGTCCCATCCAAACTCGTTCCCTTGTGCTCCTTTTGTATCGCGCAAGTTCGGGTCAATATTAGACCATTTAATTATTAATTGAATTTCCACTCTTTTCCTTGCTCATCATATGCGCGTTACCGTGACTTTTAATCTAGGAGGACCAGACCAGTCGTTTTCTCAGAACCAACTTGTCATGTTTGACCTACTCGAGACGTTCTTCACCCATGACCTTTGTGTCCCACTCAGACACTCCATTTTGTGCTCCATTTCCTTCGCACAACTTCCGGTTCAATTTAGGCCAATTAATTATCTGCCGTAAAATCTGATTTAATTTCTCATTTAATTTCCGGGCCCGATATCGGTCCAATCCAGTCGACCCCAAATAGGAACATGGCCCACACGAAGCCTACTACCCACCTGCCACTTGTGTCCCATTTATTTGAATCCCCATATGTTATTTATTTGCCCATGATTATAAACACCTATTTTAATTCGAATATTACACCTTGTCCGATTTTGGCCCGATCCGGCTCTACCGAACCCGAACCCAGCTCCATGTTGCCCTCCATCGTGATTGTCCATACCCCACTGATATTTTTTCCTCTACCCTAAATATCTCTTTTTATGTAAATATCTAATTCCCTCATTGTATATATATACACATATATATACATAATATATATATATATATATTACACTCATTCTCTCTCTACCTACACTCCACACCCCATCACCAGCACATTAACTCCTCCCTCCCCCCCATGTGGACCGACTACATCTCCCCCCCTATTTCTCTAAATATCTCTTTCTCTCTTACTCTTTATATAAATATATGTACACCCACATATATTATATATACATATATATTTCTCTCTCTCCTCCCCTCTCATTTAATACACACAACACACACACCCCAACCCATCCACCAGCACACCCCCTCCCTATTTGGCCGGTCCTAAATTCAACTAGGATAGGATCTCTCTCTCTCTCTCCAAATATCTATCTCTCCTTCTCTCTCTACTATATTTAATATACACACACATATATATTAAATATCCCTCTCCTCTCCCATCACTCTCTCTCTACCAACACCTCACCCTCCCCTCACCTGTACGTGAGCGACCACCCTCCCCCATCATTTTTCTTCATCAACTCCTCCTTCTTCCTCACTTCTCCTTCTTCTTCCTCAACTCCTTCTTCTTAGTCTTCTTCTTCTTCAAAGGAAGAACACAACCACCATCACCATTATCATCATCCTCACCACCACCACAAACCATTACCAACGCCACCACCATCACCATAACCGCCCCCACCCCCGCGACCACGCCGTCGGGCAGCTGCCGCCGTGGCCGCGCCACCGTGTGGCCGACGACCCCCGCGGCCAGTGCAGCCACGCCGCTGCAGCAGCAGCTCGCAGCCAGTGCTGCGATGTGCGCGCACACCGGCAGGCCGCGCGGTGCAGCGCCGCCGCCGCCGGCCGTGGCCGGCCCCCCATGGCATGGCGCACCCCCGGGCGACCTCCCCCTGGCCACCGCCATCCTCCCCGGTGCAACGCACAGGCGATTCGTGTATTTTGCACGAAATCCCGTTGGCGCGAGTAGTTGTGCCCTCATTATTGGACTTCATGATGTTGCTAGCTGAGGTGGATCTCACTATTATTCTATGTGAGTTGCCTGGTAGTTATCCTTAGTTAGTCTTGTTGTTCTTTCTTTATCTTTCATGTCTTATGATTATTATAGATTCTAGTTGTTCTAGTGATATTGTTATTATTTCTTGTCTTATCTTCCTTAGTTTTCGTGATGTGACATGAGTACACTTCTAGTTATGGATTCTTAGATGTTGAAGTTAGTATAGTATACTTGACAGCGTTCTACCGCCGATACCGCGACGTAGGCTGGGCGTGGCCCACGTATTCGTACCCGTATATCCGGGTGCGGGTCGTGACACGTTTTTAGTGGTGGCCCATGCAGGTCAGTCTTTGCAGTTAATGCGAAGTCGTAGTAGTGCTTGAGCTTATCTGTACTACTACGAGCCTGCCCTAGGATTAAGGTTGAGTCATGGAATATTTTAGGAATTGGTACTCAGTCACGTATTAGGAACTCTTGGTAGATTCCAGGGATGACCCCTGGGAATCTTATTTCGAAGGCTTTCAAATCTTTTCCCACTTGTTTCCATTCGTCCTGATTTCTGAAATATCTGTCCGTATCAAACTTTAATCCTTCTTGGGATGGGTTGTGGACCCCAGAGGAAGGTATAAGTTGGACTTGTATATCATCTAGGTTGGGGAGAGAATATGATTTATCAACCTCGTATCATGGTCGAGGTTTGTTTTAGATTATATTCTACCATTTTCTATCTTGACCTAGGTAGTACCCTCTGGACTTTTCCTGAGATTTTTTCTCTGAACCCCATCTCGGAAGTTGTTTCTGTTGTTTCTATTAACTTACCCTTGACTTGTTGTTGAATTTTAAATCTTAATATTCGTTGTTGACCTTTGATTTTGTTTTGGATAATTCTTTTAAGAATTGAGTTAAGATATCCTGATAAACATATTTTGGACAAGGACGTTGAGAACGGTAAGTGTCTACTTTATTTATGGAGTTTAGAATTCATTGCAGTCATATTAGCTAGCGAGACATGGACATAGAGCCTGATTTTGGATATGCTATCCTAGTTATGTCATTTAAGTTCTCTTGCAGCCATACCGGGTGGCGTGGTAAGGAATCTAGGTGACGTGATTATAGGATGTATACCATAGTTATGGACTTTATTGTTTATTACCGCTATGCTTACTGGCGTGGCGAGAATTCTGGCAACATGATTTGGGATAGACGTGTATGGTTATCAGATCGTATCTTAAATTGATTCACTTGTTTTAACCTATTGGGCAAGAGCAGTTCCTACTATTACTTCTGTTTTCCATTCTTCTCTTCCTCATCGCATGATGATTTTCTCACCTTACCCTTACTTCCTCCGCCTTGATCAATTATGTCTTGGTTCCACCAATCACCTATCTCATATCTACATCTGTCATCTACACTAGAAACCTCTGAAAATTTTAGAATTTTCACATCTTTTATCTTGGAAGAAATCGAGGAAGTATCGTAATCATCCGTCTCGGAGTAGACATTGTTGGTAGTAGTCGAAGCAGAGCGAGATGATTACCCGGCTTCCTCCTATGATCCCATATTCTGGTTTCTATGATAACAGAAGCAATTCAATTCTACATCCTTGATTTGTTTATTATATTTTGATATCGTGAAATTGATCCTCTCTGATTGACCAATCGATTCTGGTTGTCTAGTTTATCGTGCCAAAGGGTCTTGATTGTTGATTAAACTTAAATGGTTTCAAATTCCATTGTGATATGATTTCCTTCTTAGATGTTCGTGTCCAGACTTCGTTGAGTCTGTTCTCTATCTTACCCAAATTCTGATTTACTCAAAACTTGAATAATTTCAATCGTGCTGAGACTAAATTATTATTTTTATCGTGAATGGACAATGCTATCATCACTCGTGCTTTAAACTTTCGATTCAATTCTGGCAAATGACTAAATTCTATTCCAATCACGATTAGGCTTCAGACTATCCTTGATTTTGCCGGAGTCTCATTTTCTGAATCGTGTCCCAATGATTTAACTTATCTATAATCGTGCCTATATGATTCTGTTCATATTTTGATTCCATCGTGCGAAAAATTTTTATCGTGCCTGAATAATTGTGAATTGAATATCTCAATCGTGTAAACTTGTCATTCTATGATCGTGCCTAAGTTTTTGCCTAAAAACTTTCTATCTTGTTTTACCCCTACTACAACCTTAATTTCGAGGACGAAATTTCTATAAGGTGGGTAGGATGTAAGCCCCCTGAATTTTCCGAATTATTTTTCGAATTTTCTAATGAATTATTTTCAATAATTCATTTCTATGTAATTAAATTTTTTATCATTAATGCTCTTTACCGTGACTTGGAATTCTAGAGCATCAGGGATGCCAGTCTCTGGAAACTTCCTTCTTGAAGTTTTTAGTAGACGAGATTACCTTCACGTCAATATATCATGTCCCATCCAAACTCGTTCCCTTGTGCTCCTTTTGTATCGCGCAAGTTCGGATCAATATTAGACCATTTAATTATTAATTGAATTCCCACTCTTTTCCTTGCTCATCATATGTGCGTTACCGTGAATTTTAATCTAGGAGGACCAGACCAGTCGTTTTCTCAGAACCAACTTGTCATGTTTGACCTACTCGAGACGTTCTTCACCCATGACCTTTGTGTCCCACTCAGACACTCCATTTTGTGCTCCATTTCCTTCGCACAACTTCCGGTTCAATTTAGGCCAATTAATTATCTGCCGTAAAATCTGATTTAATTTCTCATTTAATTTCCGGGCCCGATATCGGTCCAATCCAGTCGACCCCAAATAGGAACATGGCCCACACGAAGCCTACTACCCACCTGCCACTTGTGTCCCATTTATTTGAATCCCCATATGTTATTTATTTGCCCATGATTATAAACACCTATTTTAATTCGAATATTGCACCTTGTCCGATTTTGGCCCGACCCGGCTCTACCGAACCCGAACCCAGCTCCATGTTGCCCTCCATCGTGATTGTCCATACCCCACTGATATTTTTTCCTCTACCCTAAATATCTCTTTTTATGTAAATATCTAATTCCCTCATTGTATATATATACACATATATATACATAATATATATATATATTACACTCATTCTCTCTCTACCTACACTCCACACCCCATCACCAGCACATTAACTCCTCCCTCCCCCCCATGTGGACCGACTACATCTCCCCCCCTATTTCTCTAAATATCTCTTTCTCTCTTACTCTTTATATAAATATATGTACACCCACATATATTATATATACATATATATTTCTCTCTCTCCTCCCCTCTCATTTAATACACACAACACACACACCCCAACCCATCCACCAGCACACCCCCTCCCTATTTGGCCGGTCCTAAATTCAACTAGGATAGGATCTCTCTCTCTCTCTCCAAATATCTATCTCTCCTTCTCTCTCTACTATATTTAATATACACACACATATATATTAAATATCCCTCTCCTCTCCCATCACTCTCTCTCTACCAACACCTCACCCTCCCCTCACCTGTACGTGAGCGACCACCCTCCCCCATCATTTTTCTTCATCAACTCCTCCTTCTTCCTCACTTCTCCTTCTTCTTCCTCAACTCCTTCTTCTTAGTCTTCTTCTTCTTCAAAGGAAGAACACAACCACCATCACCATTATCATCATCCTCACCACCACCACAAACCATTACCAACGCCACCACCATCACCATAACCGCCCCCACCACCGCGACCACGCCGCCGGGCAGCTGCCGTCGTGGCCGCGCCACCGTGTGGCCGACGACCCCCGCGGCCAGTGCAGCCACGCCGCTGCAGCAGCAGCTCGCAGCCAGCGCTGCGATGTGCGCGCGCACCGGCAGGCCGCGCGGTGCAGCGCCGCCGCCGCCGGCCGTGGCCGGCCCCCCATGGCCTGGCGTACCCCCGGGCGACCTCCCCCTGGCCACCGCCATCCTCCCCGGCGCAACGCACAGGCGATTCGTGCGTTTTGCACGAAATCCCGTTGGCGCGCGCGCGAACGAATTTCAGAATTCGCGTCTCGGGACAGCAAGTTCGCACGTATTTTCTGGGAGATCCGACCGTTGGATCGGCGATTTCTTCACTCCGTCTCAATCTCGGTATATACCCCTTCATCCCTCTCAAATTTCATCTGTTAATTTCGTCGTTTGATACATCAAAACCGGCCACCAAGTTGACGTTTTAAATTGTGCTATTTTTGGACAGTTTTGCGACGCCAACTTCGCGGGTTCGTATCTTCGTCGTCGCAGCTCCGTTTTGCGCGCCACCAGTTCCGGTGCACAGCTGGTATAACCCTCTTCCTGCCCCCTTTAGATTTCATTTCAGTTTGAGCTAGTTAGGTCGGTCGAATTCGACGCCAAAGTTGGTCGTTCGAATTTTTTAATTTGCACTAGTTAAATTCCATTTTTGAACCCGGGATTCCGGATTCAATTTCTGACACCACCAGTAGACTCGTGGCGTCGTTCTGGTATGTTTTCATATAAAGTTTGTTAGATTTGGAGAACGTGGGCCCGGGCACGCATTTCGGTGCAAAGCGGGTCCCGCTTTCTGAGTCAACGGGTCATTTTGAGATCGACTCATCGAAATCCAATTCCAGATATACCGTTGAGTTCGTATCGTCATTCTGGACTCGTTGACATATAATTTGCTAGATTTTAGTGAACATTGGTTCCGGCACGCATTTCGGTACAAGTCGGATACCAATATCCGGGCCAACGGGTCATTTTGAGATCGGCTCATCGGAATCCAATTTCGGATATACCGTTGAGTTCGTATCGTCATTCTACACTCGTTGACATATAATTTGCTGAGTTTTGAAGACATTTGCTCCGGCACGCATTTTCGTGCAAACCGGATTCCAAATGTCCGCGTCAACGGACCAATTTGAGATCGGGTCAACGGAATCCAATTTTGGACATACCGTTGGGTTCGTATCATCATTCTGGATTCGTGGACATATAATTTGCTAGATTTTGTAGACTTCTATCCTGACACGCTTTTCGGTGCAAAGTGTGTCCAACGGCAGACATCATTTTGGCCCAAAATTACCGTTTTGCCCCTGTGTCCAAATTGGACTTTTGGACAGGCTATTCTAGCTGATTTGACCATTCTGGACACGTTGGTGATGTTAGTTTCATCATCCGACAACATCTGTAGATTTCTTCCCTTTTTGTGTCATCCTATTATTATAATATTTTTTCCTTTTGGTTGTTTTAGAGACCCGTCGATTTCAGTAATTCCTAAATCACTGAAATTCATAAGTTGACCTTGTAGAGGTTTATAGATACTAGCTTGACCATGGTTGACTACTTTGTCCAGACGTCGAAGTAGAGTCAACAGTTGACCTAGGTTTTATCAGATTTGACCAACGTTGACTTTTTGACCAAAGTCAACTGTAGGTCAACCATTGACCTATTTAACCTAGATTAGACTTAGAGTTGACCGAAGTTGACCAGTTGACCAAAGTCAACTGTACGTCAACCTTGACCCAGTTTGTCTTAGTTTGACTTGGTTTGACCTAGATGTTAGTATGTCATTTGACCCTGATCAGCTCTTGTATTATTTCATCTTTAGGTCTGTGGCTTTACTCTGAACCCTGATTCATATTGACAGCAGGACCCCAGGCGAGTACATTCTCTGATAACTTATTCCCAATTTATGATAACTGTTATGATTCATGTAATTAGTGTTGATATGCTTATCCCTGACACATGGTTCTCATGGATTGGTATTCTTGGATCCCGACGAGAGATGTCTCTCCTTCTTAGGTTGGGATGTATTGTGCAAGCACCCTTGTAGCTCTTGCTCGATATATGGTCACTGATTCTAGAGCAGGTTCGCGACCTTCTCATTAGAATCCCGTGCAGTGACGTGTCCTGTTTGGATCCATTCTACCAGTTGGGGTAGGGGGAGTAGTAGCGTATGCCTGTGATCATATCCATCCCGATTCCCGAACAGTGTGAGTCATATACCGCACATATGACTTGCCAGGCCGATTCTTGACAGTTTCCCAAGCCGATCATAAGTTGAAACTGCTACTCACACACATTGGATATATAGCTTACCTTGATTTGTGTACATACCATGATTCAGTTCTACTTTCTTGTTCTAGCTCTAGCTCTACAGCTTACCGTGCCATGATACATATATGTACACTCCATGATTTCATTGTATATGCTCTATTTACAGTCTTATACCTTTTATTCTATCTTGAGATCTGTTATGAGATATATGTACTCGTTCCATCCTGACCGGATATGTTGAAAAATTTTAGGAGTAGTTGTGCCCTCATTATTGGACTTCATGATGTTGCTAGCTGAGGTGGATCTCACTATTATTCTATGTGAGTTGCCTGGTAGTTATCCTTAGTTAGTCTTGTTGTTCTTTCTTTATCTTTCATGTCTTATGATTATTATAGATTCTAGTTGTTCTAGTGATATTGTTATTATTTCTTGTCTTATCTTCCTTAGTTTTCGTGATGTGACATGAGTACACTTCTAGTTATGGATTCTTAGATGTTGTAGTTAGTATAGTATACTTGACAGCGTTCTACCGCCGATACCGCGGCGTAGGCTGGGCGTGGCCCACGTATTCGTACCCGTATATCCGGGTGCGGGTTGTGACAAGATGGAGATAGAAGAGGGGGTTTAAATAGGAGTAGAAATTGGGGGTTACCGGACTTGGGAAGGCGAAGGGGTGGCCGACCATCAAAACACCGGCGGCGGAGCGTTTGGAAAGCTTCGGGAAGAAAACCGAAATTCCTTCGGTTGAAGGAATTCCAACCAACAGAGCAAATGAAACCATTAATCTCTCTCTACAAGTGCTGTAGACACTTAAACAAAGTTTGGGTTTATAAAGTTAAAAAGGTTAAAGGGTTTTGCAACCCATTAAGAATATGGGTTGGGCCCATATACAAGGCTTGGGTTTAATAGCTTCATGGCTTGTAAGAGTCAAGTAAAAAAAATTGTTTTGGGTTTTTTAGAATAAATGAAAAACTTTTGGTTTATAAAAATTAGAATTTGGAACTAACAGGATTTTAAAATAATTTTCCTCTTTTAACAATTTAATCAATATTTGTTTTAAAAAAATTAAAGCCCAAATTTATTTTTGAGTTCGGGTCTGGCTAACACTCAAAAATCCTTGTTATTAATATTGAAAATAAATTAATTTTACACTTAAATAAACATTATAAATTTTAACTAATTATCTAACATTATTCTAGTAAAAAGCAATTTAAAAATTAGAGAGAAAAATGCAATTTAAAATTATGGGTTTCACAACCTTCCCTCCTTGGAAAATTTCGTCCTCGAAATTAAAGAGTTAGGTTAAGAAATTACCTCAGGTCTCAAACAAGTACGGGTACTTCTCCCGCACCTCATCCTCTCGCTCCCAGGTAGATTCGCCTGGGGAATCATGCCTCCACATTACTCGAACAATGGGAGTCACTGAGGTTCTGGTCTTCTTCTCGCCTCGGTCCAAGATCGCCACTGGCTTCTCTGGCAATGTGAGACTTGGTCCAATCTCCAACTCTGAATGGTCCAAAATGTGGTTCTCATCAGGTACATACTCTCTGAGCTGTGAAACGTGGAAGACGTTGTGCACGCCTTCTAGATTAGCTGGTAGAGCTAACCTATACGCCACTTCTCCAATCCGGCTCAGAACTTCGAACGGGCCAATGTACCTGGGACTCAGCTTCCCAGCTCTGCCAAATCTGATAGTACCTCTGGTAGGAGAAATCTTCACGAAGACTTTATCTCCTTCTTCAAATGCCAGTGGTCGACGACTGCTGTCTGCCCAGTGCTTCTGTCTGTCTTGAGCAATCCTGAGCTTGTCTCTGATAAACTTCACCTTCTCTGCTGCGTCGGTCACCATCTCTGGACCCAGCAGTACTCTTTCTCCTACGTCGTCCCATGCCAATGGTGTACGGCAACGACGTCCATAAAGAGCTTCGAATGGGGTCATACCAATACTGGCTTGGTAGCTGTTGTTGTAAGAAAATTCTACCAAGTGCAGATGGTCTTCCCACGATCCTCCAAACTCCAAGACACAAGCTCGCAGCATATCTTCAAGTGTCTGAATTGTCCTCTCCGATTGCCTATCTGTCTGGGGATGATAAGCTGTGCTGAACTTCAACTGGGTCCCCAAGCTGTCATGCAAACTTTTCCAAAAATGAGAGGTAAAACGAGTGTCTCGGTCAGATACAATGCTTACCGGTACTCCATGAATCCGGTAGATGTGTCGCATGTACAATGCTGCCAATTTCTCAGTGGATAAACCAACTTTGAAAGGAATAAAGTGAGCTGACTTGGTTAGTCGGTCCACTATAACCCAGATGGCATCCTTTCCTCCTTAGGAACGAGGCAAACCTGACACAAAATCCATCGTGATATGCTCCCACTTCTACTCTGGAATGTCCAGTGGTTGTAGAAGTCCTGCAGGTCTTTGTCTACTAGCCTTCACTTGTTGACAGATCAAGCATCTAGCAACATACCTGGTGACATCTTTCTTCATTCCACTCCACCAGACAATAGTGCGCATATCTCGATACATCTTATTGGCTCCAGGATGTATGGAATATTGAGACTGATGCGCTTCCTTCATCAACTCGTTCCTCAGTTCGCCAGACGGTACACAAAGCCTCGTACCATTCTTCAGAGCTCCATCACTGGCGATTGAGAAACCCTCAAGTGTTCCTGCTAACACTTGATCCCTCAGCTTGCAAAGTGCCTCGTCTTGAAACTGCGTCTCCTTGATCTTGTCCATCAAGTTCGAGCTCACTTGCAACTTCATCAACATAGAATCTGAATCCCGCTTCTTCTGTCCAGGCAGTAATATCTCCAATCCAAGCTTCTCTATGTCCTCCAGCAGGTACCTCTCCTTGGTTAAGAACATCGCCACTGGGTATCGACTAAGTGCATCAGCGACCACATTAGCCTTACCCGGGTGGTATTGCAGGTCGATGTCGAAGTCCTTCATTAACTCCAGCCATCGCCTCTGCCTCATGTTTAACTCTTTCTGAGTGAAAACATACTTCAGACTTTTATGATCTGTGTATATTTCCACTCTCTCTCCATATAGATAATGCTTCCAAAGCTTCAACGCAAAGATGACTGCAGCAAGCTCCAGATCATGAGTGGGATAGTTCTTCTCATGAGTCCGTAATTGCCTAGATGCATAAGCAATCACTTTCCCATGTTGTTGAAGAACGCAATCCAGTCCTTTGCCCGAGGCGTCACTGTAGATTGTGAAACCACCGGATCCTGCGGGTAGCGCAAGGATTGGTGCAGTGGTAAGCCTCTTCTTCAACTCCTCGAATGCTGCTTGGCAATCTTCCGTCCAGATGAACTCTTCATTCTTCCGAGTCAGCTTTGTCATGGGTTCAGCAATTCTTGCAAAGTCCTTCACAAACTTCCGGTAGTAGCCAGCCAAGCCCAAGAAACTTCTGATGTCAGCAACTGAGCTTGGAGTAGGCCACTTCTCCACAGCAGCTATCTTCTTCGGATCTACCGAAATTCCTTCCCCTGTGACAACATGGCCAAAAAAATCCACTTTGTCTAGAAAGAATTCACACTTGGACAGCTTACCGTACAGCTTCTCCTTCCTCAAAGTTTCCAGAACTTTTTTGAGGTGCTCTTCGTGCTCCTCCTTCGTCTTCGAATAGATCAGTATGTCATCAATGAAGACGACAACAAACTGGTCTAAGTATTCATGGAAAACCTTGTTCATAAGGTTCATGAACACCGCAGGAGCATTCGTCAGACCAAACGGCATGACCAAGAATTCAAACTGCCCATACTTGGTGTTGAATGCCATCTTGGGAATGTCTTCCTTCCTGACCTTGATCTGATGATAGCCAGACCTGAGATCAATCTTGGAAAACACCTTGGCTCCACTCAATTGATCAAACAAGTCATCGATCCGGGACAGAGGGTACTTGTTCTTGATTGTGACATTGTTCAGCGCCCGGTAGTCGATGCACATCCGCACCGTTCCGTCCTTCTTGGGCACAAACAAAACAGGTGCTCCCCAGGGTGAAGCTCTGTCTCGAATGAATCCCAGAGACTTCAGTTCGTTGATCTGCTCCTTCATCTCTTTGGCCTCCTTCGGGTTGACTCTATAACATCCCTTAGAAATCGGAGGAGAGCCAGGGACTAAATCAATAGTGAATTCTATGTCCCGATCTGGGGGTAGCCCAGGAAGACTATCAGGGAAAACATCCATGAATTCCGCTATGATAGGATGGGGTGGTCCAGGTTCTTCAGTAATAGAGTAGACAATACTCTCCATAACCTCCGGAGCTCTAGAGACTTCAAACTCTGGCCCTCCAGGTGGGCTGAAGATTACACATCCTCTGTGACAATCTATCAGCGCATGCTGCTTGTTCAACCAGTCCATTCCTAGGACGACATCATAGTTGGGTAAGGGCATGACAAGCAAAGGTGCTATAAATTGGTGCTATAAATTGATATTTCTTTTAGTAAACCATCCGATAATTGTGTTCTAATTAGAATAAAAAGGATAAAATTTATTAGGAAAGATAATAGAGATTAAAAATTAGCATACTTAGTTGGTTGAAGCAGTTTGATAAGTATAGATGCTCCATTTGTAGGATTACGAAGGCGTAACTAGCACCTTTTCGGAACATCCATCGAAGTCCAGTTTAAATCAAGGCAAGTACGGTTGTGGTTAATTGCAGTTTAATTAATATTAAAAATTTTGCATGTTAAATACACAACTGTTACACGTACTCTCTCCTAGAGTAATATACTGAATCATTGCATCGGGATAATGGAGAGTAGCGTAGTTATCTATGATCAAAGCCAAATAGTTAATGAATGTGCGAGCTTACCCCTCTTTACACGGGGTTAGGCCGGACCGTATCAATAGGATACAATTGAATCATCCTAAACCGGTCATAGATACTGCTTACTCAAATCACAATTGTTTTATAGTTGGAAATCATTGTTTCAAAATTATTTAATATTGCAAGTTTCTATTCATTATGCAAATTGTTAATTTTCATAATTGTACTTGCTCCTTTCCTGACTGGATCCCCCACACCCAATAGGTTCTATTGATGACTCAGAGCTACTGATTAGTAGTTACTACGACCCGGAGCTGTACCCTGCTGTGCTCCCAGACGAGGTCCATGGAGATGATGATGACACTTCTGCTTAGTTGGAGTTTTAGTTTATCTTTTAAATAAAATAAATGTTATGTTAAAGTTGTGGACAAGCTTTGTAATGGACAAGTTTATATTATCGTTTAATTAAATGTTGTGGCAATTATAGTTTCAAATGTTGTTGATTGTACCTGCATATGGAATACAGCTTACTGCCGCCGTCTCAACAATGTTGCAGGCTGGGCATGATCCGAGTCGACCCAAGAAATTGGGATCGGGTCGTGACATACTGTGTATATTGTATTGATGTAATAAGCTTTGGTACTTCAATTCTGGTTGAAACTCCACCTGTTATTAGCTTTCTTCATCAATGCTACTTGACTTGTTTGAAAGACAAGTGAGGGACATTTTTGCTCTTATATCCTCTTATTGATTTATATGGAATAAAGAACTGCCTCAATTCTTACAGCCAAGGATATTTACTGCTTATGTAACATCTTTAGTAGCACTCTCTCTTCTTGTGATGACAAACATTATGCATTTTCGTGCTTTGTTTATTGTGTTGGTTTTGAATTATTAATTCTACACATGGACTAAAATATGGGCATGTTGATATTTGAGTTGATTCTGGACTGAAATCTGGGCATGTTGGACCCTCAATATGGTGGCGTAATATTCTAGATCATAATATGATATATCATATACCGTAATGTGATATACGTTTATTACTTTGTATGTTTTCCTAAAATTGCTATCTTCAGCTCTAGACCTGTTTCAGTTTTGATGCTCAATGGGTTCTTTTTTCCTCTTGAACTCTCAATATAGTTTCAAGGAGTCAACATTTCAATATACAATATGTCGGCCGATACTTTAAAATTATATGAAATAGTAGTCACCCCCAAGGTTGACTATTTTTACTGAAAGTCAAAGTAGAGTAAACATCTGACCTAGATTGGACTAAGAGTTGACAAAGTCAACTATAGGTCAACCCTTGACCTAGTTTGACCTTGTTTGACTTTGTTTGACTTAGCTTGACCTTGTTTGACTTTGTTGTCTTCATGTTTGTTAAATGACACCCAGATACTAGTTTTAGTTGTTTAAATGACACCCAGATACTAGTTTTAGTTTCAGTTTGCTTTGGTAACTCACTATTGCTCATTACTTGGTACTAGTTTTAGTTGATTGTGTTTTTTTAAGTCTAAACAAATGACACCCAGATATTACTTGTGTGTATGAGATAGCTTGAGTTGACACTGGTCATTATTGGTACTTGAATTATAGGTTAGGCTTGTATAGCCTTGAATGGTGTGTGCTAACTAGTATTGGGATACCAATAGCGATAAGGTAAAGGGTACCTTGGTAGGTCATGACTAGAAATAGGATATTTGACTTAGATTTGACCTTGTTTGACCAAGGTTGACTATTTGACCTAGTTTGACCTTGTTTGACTTTGTTTGACTTAGCTTGACCTTGTTTGACTTAGTTTGACCTAGTTTGACCTAGTTTGACCTTGTTTGACTTTGTTTGACTTTGTTTGACTTAGTACAACCTAGTTTGACCTAGATTGTATATCATTGTTATTAGTAACTGTTCGCTACTAATGTGTGTCCCATAATAAGACATAATATACGAATTTGTGCCTGTTGGATAATGTGTGTCCATCTTTGCAGAATTATTTTCAAATGGATATGAATTACTACTTGCGGAATCGTTCATGGATGTACAATCGTCGTCCTGATGATATGTGTGGTGTGCGGGATGAATACATAGCGGGAGTAGAGCAGTTCCTGCAGTTTGCTAAGGCGTTCCCTCAGTACATGGACGGCACCAAAATTAAGTGTCCGTGTGTGAAATGTCATAACGTGAAATATTATCCAGAAGTGGAAGTGACATATCATTTATACTCGAAGGGTTTCATGCCTAATTACTATCAGTGGACCGCACACGGAGAACTTGTGTCTTTAGCATCAGAGCCGGAGCCTTACGTTGAGCCGTATATGCATGCGGGACCTAATTTTGTTTCAGATAATCATGCATACGACGACGGGTGCGTGAACATGGTTTTCGACGCTGCGGGGCCTAGTTTCGTTCATGATGCACCTGAGGAGGCACCGAACGCCGATGCTGCACAGTTCATGGAGTTGCTGGAGAATGCAAGGACTCCATTGTATCCTGGTTGTGAGGATCATTCACCGTTGGAGGTGGTTACAAGACTGTTGAGCATTAAGTCAGATTTTAACATGTCGCAAGAATGCTACAACCGAGTGTTGGAGTTGATTATAGAGATCTTGCCGGCGGGTGCTAAGTTGCCTAAAGACTTCTACCGGTCTAAGAGGATGGTGAGATCGCTCTGGATAGGATATGAGAAAATCGATTCCTGTCGCAATGGGTGCATGCTGTACTACAAAGACGATAAGGACGCAGATGTGTGCAGATTTTGTGGTGCTGATCGCTATAAGACAACTAGTACAGGAAGGTCTACCGGTGCAAGAAGACCGACCGATTCAATGCACTACTTGCCTTTAACGCCGCGGTTGCAAAGATTATTTATGGTGAAAGAGACGGCCGAAAATATGAGTTGGCACATGTGAGAACAGATTGAAGGAGTGTTGGATCACCCATCCGATGGAGAAGCGTGGAAGCACTTTGATCGAGTGTATCCAGATTTTGCTTCAGATCCGCAAAATGTCAGGTTGGGACTATCTTCTGACGGTTTTACTCCTTTTGGTCTTTCGGGATCCCAGTATTCGTGCTGGCCTGTGATTGTTACTCCGTATAACCTACCGCCTTGGATATGCATGAAGACTCAGTACATGTTTCTAACCGTTATAATTCCTGGTCCGAACAATCCCAAGAGGAACATTGACGTGTACTTACAGCCTTTGATAGATGAGTTGAATCAGTTATGGGAAGTAGGCGCTAACACGTACGATGTTTCCAGGAAGCAGAATTTTCAGATGAAGGCAACCCTTATGTGGACCATCAACGACTTTCCGGCCTATGGAATGTTATCTGGATGGAGCACTCATGGCCGTCTCTCATGTCCGTATTGCATGGACCGTAGTAAGGCTTTCCGCTTGAAACACGACGGAAAGCCGTGCTTCTTTGATTGTCATCGGCAATTTCTGCCAAAAGATCATCCGTTCAGAAGGAACAGGAATGCTTTCCGTGCCGGCGTTGTAGAGAAGGGTGATCCACCGCCAAGGTGGTGCGGAGACACGATATGGGAGGAGGTTAAAGATTTTCCAAGTGCTATCGAAGATCCTACAACTGGGTACAAGTGCGATGGATTTGGTAGAGTTCATAACTGGACAAAGAGGAGCATATTCTGGGATCTGCCATACTGGAGTACCAATCTGATCAGACATAATCTTGATGTCATGCATATTGAGAAGAATGTATTTGATAACATAATTAATACTGTGATGGACGTAAAGGGAAAAACGAAAGACAATCCCAAGGCCAGGTTGGACTTAAAGAAATATGCAAATGCCCTGCGTTGCATTTGATACAGCAGAATGGAAAACAGTTCCTTCCGAAGTCAATTTTTTCGCTGGACAAGGAGGATAAAGTGAGACTTTGTCGGTGGATCCAGGGCCTAAAATTTCCAGACGGATATGTGTCAAATCTGAGAAGATGTGTCGATCCGAAGGAAAACAAATTGACGGGTATGAAGAGCCACGATTGTCACGTATTCATGGAGAGGTTAATTCCGATTACATTTCGGGAATTCTTACCGCAGGCAGTTTGGGATCCATTGACGGAGCTTAGCATATTCTTCAGGGATCTTTGTTCTAAGAAATTGCTCGTTGATCGTCTAGAAAAGCAAGAGAAGGACATTGCGGTAACACTATGCAAGCTAGAGAGGGTGTTTCCTCCTGGATTCTTCGACTCTATGGAGCATTTGCCGATTCATCTATCCTATGAGGCACGTGTTGGTGGACCCGTCGAATATCGATGGATGTACCCGTTCGAGCGACAATTGAATCACCTAAAAAGAAAGGTGAAAAATAAGGCACGGGTCGAGGGTTCTATTTGTGAAGCGTATGTTCTCGAAGAGATTACAAACTTTTGTTCGATGTATTTCAAGCCTCATGTTGTAACTAATAGAACGAGAGCTTCCAGAAACGACGAGGGAGATCATGAAAGTAATGATACAATACTGAAGGTATTCAATGCTCCAGGAAAGCCATCGGGTAAGATGAAAAAGAGATATCTGAACGATGATGAGCTAAGGGCTGCTCAGGTGTATGTATTACTCAACTGCGACGAGGAGGAAGTAGAGAAACTGGAGGAGTAAGTAATTAATACGTCTATATTATTTTAATAGTGTTAATTATTATACTATTACATTAATTGAACGATGTTGTTTTCAGCATATTTAATGATGATGTGAGGTCGGGTAGGCCACACATAACAGAAGAAGAACTAGAACAAGAAATGAGGCATTATTTTCTATCATGGTTGAGTGCATATGTAAGACTTGAGAACTCTGTAATTACCTTTTTGTATATGCACTTGATTGAGAATGAGCTTAATTGCTTCTTTCGTGGTATTTAGGTCGATCGTCCATACGCAAGACTTGAGAATGAGTCTATTAGAACGCTAGCCAAGGGACCAATTTATGCTGCAAAAATATGGCCAAGCTACTGTGTTAATGGGTTTAGGTTCAAGTCAACAACTTGCCCGATTAGAGACAACTTTGTGGATCTCGATTCCACCAAAAACAGCTGTTTGTGTATCAGATCTTCGAACTACAAAGATGTTGATGCGGGCAACGATTTCTATGGCGTATTACGGAAGATTGTGGAGCTGACATATAGTTATGGAATAGAGCCAGATAAGATTGTGTTATTCAGGTGTGATTGGTTCGATCCGATTGAAGGTCAAGGTTGGAAAGTAGACAAGCACGGTCTTGTTGATATAAACTATCGACGTCGATATCAAGCCTATGAACCATTTGTCCTATCAAGTCAGGCTCAGCTCGTGTACTTCACAAGTTATCCTAAACGGGGAACAACAAGGTCGGACTGGTGGGCAGTATGCAAGACCAAAGCTAGAAATACCTTTGAGGTTGATGATATAGCTTATCAACAGGATGAACTACCTCTTGTAACAAATATTATAGAAGTAGACACGACGAAAGTTTCCTATTACACATCTAATTGTGTAGAAGAAGTAGAATTATCTGAAGAGAAAGATGCAGATGAAAGTGAAGATGTAGAGGAGGAAGAAGAAGAAGTAGATGAGCTAAACGAACTAGATGAATTTTCAGAAGAGGATTAAATCTGTACGTTTGTTTTATTATCATATTTGACACTTTAGTGACACTTCTATCATATAAATCTGTGACACTTCAGTGACACTCTATTGACACTTTTATTGACACTTCAGTGACACTTTTTGACTATGATATTTTTCAAAAATCTGTGATGTCTATCATATAAATATGTTTTTTTTTTTATTGTCATATGTTTTATTGTCAGGTATGACTAGCCATTTGGACGACGCGGAGGATTATATATTAGGCAGTCCCGTCAGCCTCGGCTGGGGATGGAGAGGCAGTTTCCGTACCCTCATCCTCATCTCCGAGTACGCCAGTGTACCATTCTGTTCCCGGTCCATTACCGGGACAGGCTAGTTCTAGCAGGTTGGCGACTCCTCCCTCGTCGTCCAGCCTTCCTGTTCCCGGTCCATTACCGGGACAGGGCAGTTCTAGCAGGTTGGCGACTCCTCCCTCGTCGTCCAGCCTTCCTGATCCCGCGTCCAGCATCCCTGATCCCCCGTCCAGCATTCCTACTGTCGACGGCTCTATGGAGGGAGCCCACGCCGATCATATGGAGGACGGCGATCAGACTGATCCTGCCCAGGCAGGTGAGAGCGACCCTCCATGCGCTCCCCCGGGCGAGACGCGTATGGAGATTTGGACGGACGGGCCTATGAAGTAAGTTAATTAATTATTATATATTCTCAAATGATTATATGTACATATATATTCATGAAAAATTATTATTGTATAGATATCGGCCTTCTGCAGTACAGAGACCGCTGGGGACATTTGTGAGGCAGAACTATGGTGGGCCTTGGCTCAACTACTCAGATGCTCCCGCAGATAGGAAGGCCTTTTGGTTCGCCCACTTCAAGATAAAAATTTGTTTATTTTTAAATTTTAATAATCATTTGTGTATATTATACAACTTTTGTATTTTTTCTTGTAGAGGACCTATTTCTATCCACCACACCGGGCGGAGGATCGAGGGCCAATTTTCTGCCGTCATAGCCAAGCTCATCCGTGATGCGATCGACGACCAGAAGCGTCGTGATCGCGCCGGACGTCCGATCCAGGGTTGGATTACGCCAGAGCAGTGGACTGCGATGAAGGCTAGATTCAGCGAGCGCCAGTACCAGGAACGGTCTGAGAAGGCCAAGGTGGCACGGTCGAGCGCCGGTAAGTGGTGGGCGGCTCCATTCCGATGACGGAGCATTTTTGTCGTCTGGTACGTTTCTATGACGGACATTAATTTATATATAGTTCGATATAATGTTTAATACTAATAATAGATAATATTTTAACAGGTAAAGAAGGGTGAGGACCCGAACATGGTGACCGTCTTCCTGGTCACCCATCGGAGGGCTGGGGACTTCATTGACGAGAGGGCGACGCAGGCATATGTAAGTTCTATTCAACTAATATTAACTGACTATATTTAGAAAACAGGAAAATAGATATCAATATAGACTTTAGTAAACACTTACACGTTAGCAATGTTCTAGGCCGAGTTTGTTCGGCTACAGAAGGAGGCGGCTGATGCTGCTGCTGCTGCTAGTGCGCAAGCAGAGGGAGGGGCTGGTACTTCCTCCCAGCCGCCTGCAGAGCCATCGCCGGACGAGCTCTGGATGACCGCCGTTGGCGGTCTTCAGAAGGGTACGTACTACGTACGGGATCCTACGGCGCGTATTTGGCTTCGGAGTCATCCCGGGCCCCCTCTGTCAGTGCGCAGTCTCCGGCTACGCAGGCGTCGTCACGAGCTGAGGATGTTCGTCGTCAGATCGAGGAGCTGCGTCGCGAGTTGCAGCAGCAATTTCTGATGCGGTCGAGCGACGATCCCCGACCCTCCGATCGTCACCACGATTTGATGCGGTCGAGCGCAGTATACAGGAGCTGATGAGTCTGCATCAGGCTGCAGCTGCCAACTTGCAGACGCTCACCGAGTCTACGCAGCGCACGGAGCGTAGACAGCTCGAGCTGGACGGATCAGAGGAGCCTTTCTCTCTCAGTCGCTCAGTATACTGAGAAGGTGGTGAGTGCCCTTTGCGCATGGTGAGCGACTGCGAGAGCTGGAGCAGGTACGTCCTCCGGGTCCATCGACGGCGCCGACTCCAGATACTGCACTGCCTCCGGCGCCGACTCCAGACATTGTACTGCCTCCTACTGCCCCTACGGTACAGCTCACCCAGGAGCAGTATGACTACATTCTATCCCAGTTGCGCGGCAGGGGTCCGCAGTGATTTTATTGGTTTTTTTATGACTTGTATGTATTGGCCCTATGGGCAAATTGTTTATTCATACACTGTTGTTTATACACTTGGTGGGAGACTTTTTATCATCTTCCATTTTTATTTGACTCTATTGGATGTTTGTGAGGATGTGTGTCTTTGATATTTACTTTGCACTGCCTCCTATTTTTATTGTGATATTACTGTGATATCTGCGACGGGATGACAAATATACCTACGCTGGGTTATAAGCGATGATCTGATATACAAGGAGATGCTGCGAAATTTTAAAAAAATATATTGTGTATTTTTGTTATGATGTGTCTGTGTTTACAGTGTGTGAAATACAGTGTTCGGAACCATCGACAGTTTCGATTACTGTTGTATGTTTATCTTGGATAGAAATAGCAACAGTTCAGGGTGCACTTCTGAGAGCTTCAATTTCACGTCCTTCACTTTCTCGGACGTCGTAAAGGTTTCCGAGAAGGTGAAGGACGTGAAGAGGAAGCTCTGAGAAGTGCACCCTGAACTGTTGCTCTTTCTATCAAAGATAAAACATACAACAGTAAGCGAAACTGTCGATGGTTCGAACACTGCACTTCACACACTGTAAACACAGACACACAGCATAACAAAAATATCAATTATATTTTTTAAATTTTTTTTATATTAGCGACGTATAGCGACGTTCTGCGACGTACTGCGACGTCACACAAACGTCGCTATACGTCGCTAACTAGCGACGTTACGTCGCTCGACGTCGCTAATATACGTCGCTACGATGCCCACGTGGCCACGTGGATGCCATGCCTCGTCATCATTTACAAACTTTTGAAGCGTCGCTAGTGGTCGCTTTACGTCGCAATGTTGGCGACGTACTTATACGTCGCTCTCTGTCGCTCATTTGGCGACGTCTAGCGACGACAATGGACGCCGCGTCGCAAATAGCGACGTTCGGCGACGAAATTACCATCTGCGACTTGCCTATAAGCGACGTAGGTTTTTCGTCGCTAAATACGTCGCAAATTAGTGTTAGCGACGTACTGCGACGTATTTAGCGACGTCTCCTGACGTCGCTAATCTGGGTTATTTTAGTAGTGATATGCCTTGAACAAGCTTGATAAAGAATTAGCTTGCAAATACTAGGCTATATTAGCATCATTAGTCTAGCTAGTAAAATATAGGCACGAGGGTATATGAAATAAGAACCATTATGAATAGTCTAAGTGTCATAAGGATCTAAGTCTTGTTTATTCATATACCATCATTCTATGGTTTTATTGACCAAGGCTTGGTTGACAAAATAGGTTAAATTCTTCTAGTCTCTATGGTCTAGGTAATACTATTTGTATTTCCTTAATGGTCAAGGGTGTGTAAGGTCATGGGGTATTCTACCCAACTTAAAGAATTAAGCTATGGGTGTTTGGGACATCTAACTAGTAGGGTCAATCTCTAGCAAGCACGAAGGGAAGATTATGAATAGGGACGAAAGGAAGCAAGCAAGATGCAATTGATGAGTTGAACGGTAGATAAAATCAAGGAAAGAGGTCAAGTATGTGGATGAGATCCTAGACTTCTAATCCTATTCGCAGGCTTGCTTGGCACGGTAAAGTAACCAAACAATTTATCTGACCTGCATGGGCCACCACAAAAATATGTAACGCCCCAGTCCCAAAATACGTAGGACTAGGTACATCGACATGCCAGCTGTATTCATACGAAGTATACCCAATATATGGAAGCCTCGTATAAATACATGAGCTGTAAATACAGTAGAACCATAACTAATCTCATCCCACAGAATAAATGAATATAAGATATCATATAATGAGAATAAATTTGTCTTGATACAATATGTGGGCGGAGACAAATCCACTACCAACAAGTAAAGAAAAAATACATAAGAAAAGATATGAATTTGGCGAGCGAAGCGAAGACGATCCAAGTGCAATCATCCTCGAAGAAATAGCGATGAGTACGACTAGAGCTAGAGCACCTGCGAAAGACAATAGCACACACCTGGAGAGATAACCAGGTCCTCAGAGGGACATAACAAGACACATAATGCCATATAAACTGAATAAATATTGCTCAATAAATAAGTCAATCGAATTTATAACATGGTCCAATACGCACCTACTGAACGAGCGTACCATCCCCCCAACCAAACAAGGACAGGAGATGGTAAACTAATTCACGGCGACGTATCTTTCCATGCTATGAATCCAATATGGTATCCGGACCCCAACAAGGTTCAATACCTTCTCATCGAAATAGTAAATCACACCTACAACCAAACAAGGACAAGATGTGACAAACTAATCCGCGATAAGTTATTGTTCCAAGCCACGGTCAGATACAAGTACCCAAACCAAAAGTACTCATACCTAACGGATAAAGGTAGCCTACCGTTCTAAGTGAAATGTAGTTAAGAACAATCCTTCCTAGCATAGGCCCTGGCTAAATAGGATCGGCGTAGTCTTCCTTGGGCACCAGAGGCCCCATCAGTAAGAGCATGACGTTCCGCAGAATCGTCAGTGACCGTCAGTAATCATGGGTCATCAACCCCGTATCTCCAGCGGAGAGTCCGGGTCACAAGAGAAAGTGCATCGAAGCCCATACGCTAAGGAATTGTCCTCCCCGCCCAATGCCTACTGTGTTGTATCCACAACACAAACCACTATAACCGCTAAGTCAAACTAGCATGCAACCTCTATTAGCGGTTATTCCTATCACACGGCTTGTACGTACTGGTGGCCAGCCAATCATGCACTTTCGTGTTCTACATGTGACACACAACTTCGTGGTACAACGTGTCAAGGCCATAAATGCAACACACAAAGGTGGTCCCTTAAATCTAGGTTTAATGTGTAAGAAAAATAATACATAGCAGGAAATAAAGTGAACAGTAAGTTCTAACAGGTTATGCCATGTATCACAGTTTATTTTGCATAAAGAAAATAAGTAATGCATGAAATATGAGCTAGAATAATAAACAGCCAATGGCAAGGTGTCTTGCCTGGTGGTGACGTCTGGTGTGTTGCGATGATGAATGTGGCACGAACTGCGACGTCGGTGTAACAACTATACAAGATGACCTCTGATGGTGGCACGAACAGTTCTATTGGGTCCAGAAGGGTCAAGTTAGTTAGGGTGGACATATGGTAGTACGAAATTGGTGAGGAAACGGAATAATAGGGTTGGTCATGGTCTGGACGATAATCGAAAGAATTTGATCGAATAATATGAATTTAGAAAATTATTTATAACCTTGAAAACCGTATTTTATTATCTCAAAATATTTCGTAAGTGGTAAAATCGTTTTAAGTCCAAACTATAGTTTACGCAGTAAAAATATTTTATATAAATACTTGAAATATATTTTATTAGTCGAAATAGTTTTTTGGATAATTACTTGAAAATATAAAAATCATTAGGCTAAAAATACTTTAAGGTTGTCAAAATAAATTTATAGATAGAAAATTTGCTAGTAAAAATAATTTAGATAAATATCAAAATATTAGGAAACCATTTTACCATTGGGAAGATATGTTTAAAATACCATAAAAATTATTATAATATATTTCGGGCTAAACTAAATTTGAAATAAATGTAAGCCAAACCGAATAAAAGAGCGGAGGAGAGAAGAAGTGAGGGGGAGAACGAGCGGCCGCGTGCGGCGGGCGCTGCTCCGACGGAGCGACCCGTGCGGGCGGCGCGCTGCTCCGACGGAGCGCCGCGGTGGCAACGGCCAGAGGCGGCTGAGAAGAAGGAGAGAGGGCGCGAGAGAGGAAGGAGTCGGAGGGAAGAGGAAGGGGCGGATCGGAGGAGAGGGTTCGGCTAAGGCGGGCGGCTCGTCGGCCGGTGACGGAGGCGGATGGGGTTTCCTGCGTGGGGGTTTGCCGGGGCGGAGCAAGAGGCGGCGAGGGCTGGAGAGGAGCGAGAGGAGCGAGGATTTGGCCGGGCTGCGCCGACGCAGCGGGGGTTTTGAGGAGAGGGTGGCGGAGGCGGTTCGCCGCGGGGCAGGGTGCGACGGAGCTGATGGTGGTCGGCGCGCGGTGGTGCACACGGCGGGTCATCGTGCGGCCGGCGGAGAGAGACGAAGAGGGGTCGTCGGGAAAGGAAGCGGACGGCGAGGAGGGTGTAGTCGACGGGTTCGAGTCGGCCGCTCAGGCGGAGACCGCGGCGACGCTGGAGGCGGAGCTCCGGTCGGCGGCGAGGTGAGGCATGTTTGTGTGTGTTTTTATTTTAGGATTTTTGGGTTTTGGTCTGTCGGTGGTGGCGACGATGACGATGGGGGTTTTGTTGGTGGACGACCGTGGTCAGTGATGGTTGTGAGGGTCTTGGTGTTTGATGGTGCCACGATGGTGGTGGTAATAGATGGTCGGAGTAGGAGTGGATCGAGAGCTCTGTCGACGGTCGACGAAGTTGGTAATGGCAGTAGTGTTGAGGTTGGTCGCCTAGAGGTGCGACGGACTGGAAAGATGGGGAGGTATCATGGTGGGTTGCAATGGTGGTCGGTGGTGGTGTGCTGGGTTGGCGGCGAGGTCGCGGTGTGGCCGTGGCGGGGGAGCTAGATTCCAGGGTTGAGGATGGCCGGTAGGGTCAGTCCCATGGTGTTGACAGGTCTGTGGTGGTCGTGAAGGAGGATGATGGTGACGGGGAGAAGAAGGAAGACGACGTCTATGAGGCGAGGGCGACGACTGGGTTAGGTTAGGAATTTAGGGTTGGGAGAAGTGTCCTGCGAGACACGGGGATTGGTGTTCGGGGTTGTCGGACACGGAGATTTTGTATATGTAAAGGAAGATAAGTAGTAGATGGGACACGGACACGGTCATGGACACGATGCACTCACGGTTGATTTTGTGGAGAATTTGGAGAAATTTGTGGAGAAATAATGAATGATAGAAATTGGAGGAGTACCTGCCTATTTATAGGATGTGGAAATTTTCAATAAGATAAGGATTAGGATATTTAAACCCAATTTAGATATTTCCTAATTTAATTTAAAAATTAATCCAAATCCAAATACAAATCAAATTTAAATCTAATTAAATTCTTGGTTTAAAATCAAAGGAATAAATCAAATTTCAAATGTTAACTATTTAAATAAATCCATAAATTCAAATCAAGATTTAAATCTCCACAATAATTTCGAAATATATTTTCCAAAAATACCAATAAAAATAATTTTGAAAATAATAAATATTTTTAAATATCTTTTTGAATAATAAAATATTAATATTAGTAAATTTACTAATCTCGGAAATTATATTTTTATTTAAAATAAACTAATAAATAATTACGAAATATATGTATGCACAAATAATGCATACATGATTATGCTTTTTCTAGTATACAATAAAATATTATTTATGATTAATAACTGCTAAAACAAAAGACTTTTATAGCAAGAATAATAATTTATAATATTTTGAAAGTGTATAATAAAATAGAAAAAAATGTTTTCTAAAATATGTACGCTCGCACATATTCGCACTCGACGAGCAACTACAAAAAATAAAATTCCGTGCGCGACGTACAATACAACTATGCGACGTATAATACAAAATTTTAAATCAGCACCAAATTTAATAAATAAAAAAAATTAGTAGAAATTTAGGGGTTTTACATTAGGGTTAGGGTTCTTGTGTCTGTGTCGTCTGTGCCCACATTTGTGTCCGTGTCTGTGTCTAGATAGCTAGGGCTAGGGTTAGGGTTTACCTGAAGAGGGCGGCTCGGTCGAAGGAGGGGGCGGCGAGGAGGGGGCTTCGTCGGAGGAGGGAGGCGGCGAGGAGGGGGGC
This sequence comes from Iris pallida, assembly GCA_029216955.1. NCBI lineage: Eukaryota > Viridiplantae > Streptophyta > Magnoliopsida > Asparagales > Iridaceae > Iris > Iris pallida. Next base: position 9,418,297 of record JANAVB010035219.1, read on the forward strand.
TTCGTCGGAGGAGAGACTGAAAATTTTTGGGAAAATTTTTGGGAGAAGAGAAAGGAGAAATGAAAGTTTCGAACGGGATATATTAAAACATTAGCGACGTCTGCTTTTGACGTCGCTAAGGAGCGACATAACTTAAGTTACGTCGCTATTCTGCGACGTACTTTATCTCATGTCGCGGAACGTCGCTATTCAGCGACGTTTTGCGATGTCTATCAAAAGGAGTCGCTATATTCAATATTTAGCGACGTTATTTTATTCTGTCGCTAAATTACGTCGCTAATAGAGCATATTTTAGTAGTGTAGTAAAAGGACCAATTTAATGGTGTGGGGCCCAATAATAATTGTCATGAGAGATAGAAAAAAATTTATGGGAGTTTCTACATGTAGAAACCCTCCTAAAAAATTTTATCCTACATCATTGCCACCTATGATAGAAATGATGATAAAAATCACCATTGGGAGAACTTTTTCTAAAATGGATTTCTTCTATAGAAATAGGGGAGATAGAAACCCCCATCGGAGATGGTCTTAGACCATCTCCAATGGGGTTTCTATCTTCCCTATTTCTATGGAAGAAATCCATTTTAGAAAAAATTTCTCCCAATGGTAGTTTCTATCACCATTTCTATCATATGTGGCAATGATGTAGGATAGAAACTTTTAGGAGGGTTTCTACGTGTAGAAACTCTCATAGAAATTCTCCTATCTCTCATGACAATTATTATTGGGCCCCACACCATTAAATTAGTCCTTTTACTATGTGACACATAGGATAGAAATGAAGACCATTGGAGAGCATTTTTTGTATGTGTACAATTTTTATGTAAAACTCTTCCAACTAGGATAGAAATCTCCTTAAAGTACAATGCCATGTAGGATAAGAACTCAATTTTAGAAATCACCATTGGAGATGGTCTTAGTCGTAGGAAAAAAAAAACCTTTTTGTGGGCCCTCCACTAATTAGATGCAATTAGTGATCCGTCTGTAATTAGAGGTAAATCAAATACCCTCTTTGTATTATAGGTAACTTGTGGGCCCTCCACTAACAAGACGCAATTAGTGAACCATCTCTAATTAGAGGTAAATACAAATACCCTCTTTGTATTATAGGTAAGGACAGAATCAGAAAATAGATCGAGGAAAGAGCCAAAGTAAAAGATTTGTGAAACTATCTGCACACAATACGATACGATACAATATAACAAACAAAAAAAACAATAACGTGAGATATATTTTTGTGCCGTATTATATTTTCACGTATATCCAATATACACGACGTAATATAAATGACCATTTTTTAGTGTTCATACTTTCCACCCCATAAATAAATTATATATGTTTTTTTTATAAAATGTCTTTGAAATTAAAAAAAAAAATTGTTACATCTTGGACTAAATATTGTCAAAGTATGTTATTATAGTTAATGAGTTAAATTCCAAGCAAATATCGGTATGAAAAACTAATCCATCCCGATCAAAAAGTTGTCCGACTTTTTTAATTTTAATGTCTCCACTTTTATCAATTTTTTTTCTTCCATTTTTTGTCACTTGAAGTAACTATATCATATTATTGGTAGTTAGCAATTTCGGAGGGCCCTGAACCCGGGGACATATCCAAAATTTTAGAAGAGGGGTCAATCTTAATTGTAAAATTAAAAAAACCAAAAAATATTTGGAAAACTAACATGTGAGGAGACGTATCACAAATAAAGGATCTTGTGTTTTTTTTTGTGGGAACTGAACATGTGAGTATCAAACTTGTTTCTTAGTGTGTCCGTTCCTTACGAGTTTCATCCGGACCTCTCCTGGTCCGTACCGACAAGCTAAGGTAGGTCAAAAGTTGTATAGTGTTGTGGTGGTAATTGAAAGGGGTTGCTTAAAAAAAAAGGAAGTTAGGTCGAATTGCTTTACGAAGGGATACACGCACTGCATTCTCCTCCTTTCCTTATTGGTCTCCTCAAACTTTTGGTGTCATATTCACCTTTAAATACTGTGCATGTTTGGTGTGGGGGTGGTGGAGATGCACTTTCCATAGTTGAACAAATAAGGGTTCGCCCCTAGCCCATGACATGGCGATGAACCTCTCAACACGTCTCCATGTGGTCGACCAGCCATGTCACGCTCGTCATGTCAATTCGTAGGCTAAGTAATTATAGTTGTGATGACAACATCCGAGAGTTCTTACGGACAACGGAGTCGTCTAAGTAAGGGTAAGTTCAAAAAAACTCTTGTTAAATATGTGCCTTTTGCACTAAAAGATTTTATTTCTTAAAATTTTCAAAAGTATGAAATATGTTCATTTTGTCCCCAAATGACAATTTTATCCCTCCCTCCCCCCCCTTCTTCGGCTGTGCTCGCCAGCGACGGAGGCGGAGGGAAGGAGGGTGGTGGAGGTCGGGGTGGGGGTCGGGGGTCGCTCGCATGGCGAGGAGCGGGGTGTCGGGCCGGCGAGAGAGCCGGGGGTCGGGGCCGATGAGGGAGAGGGGGGTCGGGGCCGGCGAAGGAGGAGGGGGGGGGGGGGGGGGGGGGGGGGGGGGGGGGGGGGGGGGGGGGGGGGGGGGGGGGGGGGGGGGGGGGGGGGGGGGGGGGGGGGGGCTCGCGGTGCCGCCGGAGGGGGAGGGTATTTTGGTATAAATTTTTTAAAATTTGGCTGGAGGGGCCTAATCGAGCGGATATATAATCTAAGGAGGGATAAACTGACAAAAAATTCTAAAAGGTCTTTTAGTGCAAAAGACACATATTTAACGAGAAATTTTTTGCACTTTACCCGTCTAAGTAATAATACTAGTAGAGAAATTAAGGGTGCGTTTATTGCAATGTGAAAAATGTGTGAAAAAAAATTAATTTTATAAAATTATTTTTTTGAAAAAAATTTCATGAAATTTTTAAAAAAAAATTTGAAAAACTTAATTTGGGTGTTTGATTGCCATTATTTTCCACGAAAATAGTTATTTTCCATGGAAAATGATATTTTCTATGTTGATAAAGTTTCATTTTCCACCATTTGGATGAAAATATGAAAAATGATAGTTTTTTTGGAAAATAATTTCATGAAAAATATAAGCTACAAACACTACAATTGGTGGAAAATTTGTGATGAAAATATTTTCCATGGAAAAATAGCCCAATCAAACACCCTAAAAAAAACGTGAATTCGAACTCTAATTCAATTCAAGGTTTATATTGGGTCGGACGGCGCGTCGGGCCCGAATTCGATTCGAGTTTGGTCCAATCAAAATCGGACTGGGTCTCAGACCGGTCAACGGGCCAAACTGGCCCGATCCACCTCATATTCGGTTTAGGGTTGGATTTATTGTCGAGGACTACAGGCTCGGTACGGTCGGTTGGGTTATCTTTTCAGTTCCACGAGGCCCGTCCGAATACATGTCCATTAAACCCGGTCCATGTTATTTTTTTTTTTGAAAAAGTCCATATGTTATATTCAAATTCAAGGTGTGTAGTTGACCGAGGGGACAAGATTTCGGTTCGAACTTGGTCCGGTCAAATTCAAACTGGGTTGACTAGGATTAAAGTATTAAACTCTTTATATTTTATAAGTTAAAATAAATGCTCAGGATACAGGTCTGGAAAGAGAGGAGCAAAATAAGTTTGGAATAGGGAGTATGTCAACCTTCCGTATATTAACACTTATTTATTATTTTGAAGTCAAAACAAACGTCCTATATAATTCTAGAATATTCAAGAGATTTCCATCAAAGAATCCTATGACTTGATAGATAGGCTACACAAAATTGTCTTGGTGGAACAAAAAGCACGAATGCAAGTTTTATAACATGAACTTGAATCTCATTTTCTTCGGAAACAAATTTAAAGAACAAACAGAATATTGCTAGCTACAAATTTAAGAAAAGAGAGAATAATTTAAGAACAAATAAGAGTAACTTCAAAAAAAAAATCTGTATATAAAAAAAAACCTCTACACCTTCAGTACATATTTGAATAACTTCAGAGTTCAAAGATCAATCACCCACTAGGAATTATAATAGGAACAGACCCCTAAATAACCACAAGAACAATCCTCTTAAGTAGAGAGGCATTAACCGCGAACAATTTAACGCGATATTCCACAATATGGATAATATGACAACCACCTATTAATGAAAAATACCGCTCCGAGAAACAAGTAGGCTTATATAGAGGTAGACCACACATATAATTAGTTCTACAAACTTCTAAATAGAGTTTTGAGGTTCGTCAACCCTATAAATAGACAAGCTTTAATGTGAAATAGTAACTCATAATAACGTCTACAGAAATTTAGATAAATTGTTCTCTCATAGGATGGCACACTGTTACTTGCGAGCTTCCTAAATTCCTGGGACTCCTCCTGAGCCCTCCTTAATTGTTCTCTGAGCTTGGTAATCTCCTCATCTGATTTCATACGGGCTTCCCTGGCATAGTTCTCCGCTTCCAAGCGTGCGTTCTGTTCCTCTGCCAATTGTTTCTCGAGTCTCTCTATGGCATCACTCAACTTCTGCTCGATCTGCAGAATAATAATTAAAATATAGAATATGCAAATCTATAGCGTACATTCTACTCGAGTACAAGTATACATAAGAGCACATCACACTCCGAAATGATCCAAAGTCATCAAGCATTTAACTGTCTGTATTTCGTGAGAAAGCAACCACTCAATTGACGGAATTTGGAACAAGAATAGAATATGTAGAAGCTTTTGAATTCACTATAACAGAAAGAAAGGGGAATGGGTTTAACAAGGCCATTAAAAATTTATATATTAGGATCTTTAAGATGATCCTTTGAGTTTAAGTTCCTTACTAGTATATATGCATGTATTTTATAAATTATTATCAGGGATACTAAAAGATAACTACTGTAATTATTATGATCTTTATTAAGACTACCTAGGAAGACTAAAAAAACAATTCTCTTTATATAAATCAACAGTATGGAAACGACATTAGAGTGCATAGCATTGATTGTTATTATATAAATCTCAAGAATGTAATAAAATATGACTGATGTAACTAAGGGATCATGCATTAGAATTATGGAACAATAAGCAAATGTCTTCACATATAGTGTGTACAGTAGGCTGGAGCCAGGAACCTTGAACACAGAAGATTGGACATCCAACATGTTTCCATATATGTGTTTCAACAATCGCATGCATGTACGTAGATTAAGATAACATAATAATGTGAATATTTCTGGTGACCCTTCTGGTTGCTGACATGATTAAGTTTTCTAAATATTAATCAGAATCATTATTCTTCATGTTTATTTTAACAAGTCATCAATATAGAACCTCTATAGTGGACCCACTTCTAAGGAGGGCAATTGGATAGTAAACGGCTGTTTTTTCCCACCAAAATGAAACCAAAAGTTACAGTAGGCAGAAGTCTCGACGTATTATAGGTAAACTAGGCAGGAGCCAGGAATCTTAAACACAAAAATGTACATTCAACAAATTTCCCTATATGTTTTTCAAGTTTCAAACATTTGCATGCATGTACATATACATAACAATAATAATGAGGCATTTCTATTACTGACAAGGATAAATATTTTAAATACTTTATTGATCATGTTTATGCAAGTACTCATCGATGTAGAAGATAACTACTGGAACCTTCTAAGAGGGCACTTTGATACTGAAGGGCTGTTTCTTCCTAACAAAGTAAATCAAAAGTTATGTGTATATAAAGCTGCTCGGTCAAATAACTGAGCAACCACATATATAAAACCTTCAGGGCTGATTGTTTTAAGTACTATTTGCCTTTCATTTATAATTTATACCCAAAATTTATGGATAATATTTGTTGACATTTTGTTACCTCTGCTTTTTCTAGTGATGAAATTATACGTTGATATATTTCATGAATTAAATAATAGTGAAGATAATTTTACATGACAGAATTTAAAAATGAAATTTCTTTTTTGTACCATCACACATACACATAATCAGACCAGTACTAATATTTTCAGGTCAAGTAAACTGTAAGAAGACAGAATCAAGGAGCTCAAGGTAAGAAAGTGATAGCGTATAAGACAAATACAGACATGGTATACAGCAAAACATTAAGAGTACCATTTCAGTCACTCGTTTGAGCTGATCCTCGTATGACTTGTGTATTTGTTCCTTCAACTCAGATATCTGCTGCTCTGAGTATCCTTTCCTAGTCTCGACCTCTTTAACTTGATCCATCATTCTTAAAGCTCCTTTCTGGCAAATGAAATCCTTGGTCAACAATCAGGACATGACTACTTGAACATTAAGTATGACAATAATATTAAATGCTACTTCCACTATTGTTGGGCATCCAATGGTCGAATAAAACGACCCTGTTCAGAAAAGGAAAAAAGAAATCCTTGTGTCGACAATGAGGACATGACTATGCGAAGAATAAATACAGAGACGATAATTTTAAGATGTATTATATAATAATGCTAAATGCTACATCCAAAACTTAAAGCAGGAATGAAGGTGTACTGTACCTTAAGCTCGTCAAAGATTTCATTTGAAAAAGGCCTTCCGCCATTATCTGCGACAACCGAGTCTACAAGAGAAAGTAAGTCATCTACCTGTTTGGCTTTCTTAGTTTTGTCCTCAGTAGTGTTATCAAAAAGCATCACTCTGTTTTTACATAGTTTGATTATATTCTGCAAGAGAAATAGAACAACAAACCTTTAAGGCAACTAGATAAATATATGAATAATTTTTAGCACTCAAAACAAGCCAAAGCATTGAACACCCAGCCCCCCTCCCAACACACACACAAACGCCCCACAACCAAATCAGTTGTAGTTTCGGTGGCAGTAACAGTATCAAACTAGATTCCAAGTTAAGGCACCTTCATTTAATTGTTAAAAGATTCTTAATAATATAAAGAAAATGACAATTTTGAAGTTTGAACATAATTTCATGCATTATCCATATAATTGGTGTTGGTTCCGGGAAACAGATGGGTTTGAGTCAGATAGATCTAAAATGGCCACATAATTTCATGCATTATCCATATAATTAGCGTTGGTTCCGGGGAAACAGTTGGGTGGTTTGAGTCAGATCTAAAATGGCCCAGACAAAATTTCAATACGTAACAAAATTCTAACCCATTATTAAAGATCTGGGCTTGACAAAATTCTACGGTTATGTTGTTCGTGTTGTGTTTCACAGTAATACATAATGTCTTAACTTGGACAAGTTCATGTTATTCAACAGTACTTAAAACTAAAGGAAAATTGTTTCTTTCAATTAGGTCAAACAAATTGGTTGAAAAAACTATCCATTGATGATTCTAGGCACAATATATTATGCTCTATACTTCTAGTTTATAAAATTCTTTTTCTTTGATAAATCTACAAATTAGAGAGAACAATTGTAAACAAGAGAGGAAGAGAACAAAAATAAACTTCGCAGTATCCAGGAACTAATGCACATTTCCTTGCTTTCATTGACTCGTGGACAGGTGCCATCTCGTCGAAATCTGAGAAGAGAACGACTACTCCCGCCAAGAACATACCAAGGACAAGACGGGACCCAACAAATGCCTTTAGACATGGAGCTTCAGAGCTTTTGGTGTCCATCGTTGATGACTATTAGGCTTGTGGAAGTCCGATTTTTTAGGACCATGATATTTATGACTTAATTCTATTTGTGTGCTGTACTAACTAATGTAGTGATATGGACTTTGTACTTCACGGTTTCATTAGTCTCTTTAATGAAACAGGGTGGCTATTGCTACTTTTCCTCAAAATAAATTGTAGGAAAAAATGTACAGAGAGAACAAATCGGTTTAAGGATCAGTATAAAAAATCCTCATCTTAAGAGAAAAAGTGTATACTAAGTGGCCATCCTCTTGATTTCCCTCCATGTTGATGATCCTCAATAGTGATGGCAGCAGTTTTTATATGCTGTCGCCTGCCATCCACTGTTCTCTTCTACATTCTCTATTTACAACATAGAATGCTACTAGGATGATAGGATTCGTATGGAATTTCTCAAGATTCCTAACCTGAGCCCAGAGTATTATCAAGTTTCTATAGACTGGTGCCTTCATATACATAGCAGGTTGTCTTGAATAGTGGGTATTTCTTCCCAAAAGAATTTGGCTAAACTTCCATTTCTTGTCGTAAAGCCAGCTGGCTACACTGATTTGCACCGAGCATTACAAATATCTGATTGAAATAAAATTTTCACCACATCAAATAGCCTTAGATTTGGCATCTTCTTTATCTATATTCTGCATCTTTAGTTTTTTATCCTTGTCTAGAAACTGTTACTACTGTATACATTTGTAAGATAAGCAGCATATGTTTCTTCCTTGAATAAGCATTGATGAGAAGTATTTAATCATCTATTTCTGATTGTGCTACTTTTGTACAAACAATATATTCTAAAAATAGTGTCTCATCTAGAAACTGTTACTCTGTAGCATCATACTTTTGGTCCCTTTTTTCGAAATTTTACCTAACACGTTCGTTACTTCATCTTGTAGAATTTAGTAGTTCTTTTCCACAGAGAGAAACTCAAAACCAAATTATTTCAAACAACGATTCTGTCCAATTTAATAACACTTTCAACATATACTGCCCTCCCACAGCCAACCACCACCATCCCCACACCCACACAATCGACCCACTCATAAGGAAAAAAAAAAAGAGTGCAGTATAACAAGAGTGTACATAGCATCTGAGATAGTAATGACCCATCAATCTTCAGTCATGCAAATACAGGACGAGTCAAACTTAATGTGCAAGGCATAATGCAGAAATGTAGATCAAAAGCAATTGCAAAGATATAAAACCAAACCTTTAAAGGCTCAGGGCCACGACTGACATAATCCTTCAAGGTCTTTCCTCTAGCTTCAAAAGCATCTCCACCCGTAAAAACTATGATCATGTAGTCAACGATTTTCTCACTAAAAAAGGATTTCATTTTCTGAATGGCAGCCTCTTCTTCTTTTGTAAAGCGTGATGTAATGGAGAAAACCAGAAGTACAGCATGGATACCATCCTTAGCCAAACTTATACACTTAACTATCTCTTTACCAGTGACCTCAGACTCGGTTGCTAAATCAAACAGTCCTACAAAAAATAAACATGAACAAGAATTACGAAATATTAAACAGAAAATTAATTCGCAGCTCTAAGTATAATTTTAAAATAAACCAAATATATTAGCTTCTACATGTTAGATGCACATTCCTTGAGATGACTAAAATTGTTGTATTGAAGTAGCTTATTGGACTACCCAGCAGTTATATAGCATATCCTTGTTGTAAAAAAGATTACAACTAATCGGACTATTTGGCTACACGGATTTAATAGACCTCCCTGGATGTCATATATATGGATCTACGATCCATGGATGTTAACATTCACAGAAATTATGTTTGGTAATATTGATTGGCTAGGTTGCAGTGGGACGTACGATGAGGAAAGGAGCACAAAGACCAATAGGCCGACAGGAGAGAGATAGTATGGATTGAAATTGTGATGCCAATGCCCTGATCTCAGTTCTGAGGTCCTTTGGAATGTTGCTAAGGTGACATGGGGCCTCGGATCAGAGATCTAAATTCTCATCCAGACAACCAATCACAAAATGTGCCACAATTGAGATCCAGGACGATCTCTGCTGCCAAAGAGGCCTTAAAGAAAATATTTTGGTCAATTGTAATCCTAGTGGATCATAATTTACGATATAAGGTGCGTCAAAGTTAGGCTGAGCACAAATGGTGTTTCTCACCACATTCATGACAGGAAATGAGCCAGATTTGAGATCCAGGGGAGATCTCTGCTGTCAAAGAGGCCGTAAAACAAAAATAAATGGGTCAATACTATCCAAATGGATCATAATTTACGACATAAGGTGCCATCAAAAGGAAGGTTGAGGGCATATGGTGTTTCTCACCACCTTTCGAGGACATGGAGCAAAACAAAAAACAGAAGTACAAAAGTTCGAATGCTTGCTTTCCTACAATCTATGTAAAGGTTTTAGAATTTGTAGACCTCAATCTTAGGCTAAAGTTATTTGGAACCCACAAAAGTTGATCCCAAACGTGATAGCCCTCGTCTAGCATCTAGGCATGTATCTTCAGAATGCTGCTAGATTCATCACTTAGGGAAAGGGCATAAATAGCAGTGCGATTAAAAAAGAAGTAAACTGCTCATCGACCTCAGTCAAAGTCCACATTTTAATCATCTAACCCTCCAATACCGATTAACGGACGACAAAGAGAGAACAAAGGAGAGTTGAGGAAGAAAACAACCATTAATATACAGAAATACAGTTAATAGCTAAACATGCTCTGTGGTCAGGATAACATTGAAGAAAGGAAAACCTATAAGAATAGCTACATGACTGAGACTGACCATGCTTTGTGGACTAGAATGTTGAACAGATAAGAAAAAATATATCCAGAAAATAGCGTAGCTGAAATCAAGGATGGAGTCAGGATCGAGTGGTGAGGGGGGCAAAAACATAAGTACATATTCTCATAAAAAGTTAGTGAATGCTAAGATAGATGAGTGACAATACATTAAAGATATGATAAGAAAAGAGTATATTCATGGAAAGTTAAAGGTGGATCCAATTGGAGAGGAAAAAAAAAACAGAGCTGCTATTTTGACCGCCCGGGGGGCTGGCCCGCGCTGGCCCGCCCCACGTGGCAGGCGCCCATTGGCTCCCCAGCCTAGGTGGGCCCAAGATAGCAGGGGGGCAATGGTTGCCCGCCACGTGGGCGCGGGCCAGCCCCACGGGCGGGCAAAATAGCCTTTTCCAAAAAAAAAAACCTTAGGTAGTTTGGACATGTACAATGTTGCCCAATAGATACAGCGGTGAGGAACGATAAGATATTAGTTAACAGAATGAATGGAAGGATTCAAGCTACCGACCCCAAACTCAGGATAAAAGCTTTGTAGAATAATTCGAAATCGAATGTTATACGTTGTAGTTCGATGAAAGTATTAGATTTCTCAAAATGAACCAAACTTCTTAAAAAAACAACTTGAACTTATTGTATACTATTCTCTTAATTTCTTTCTAGTTATAAGGCTATCAATACCGAAATCCCAGAACACATCAGCATTATATTGAGGTCTAGAACTATTAGAATATAATGGAAAGATATGAGATTGGGCTGCATTTACCGGGAGTATCAATAACATTCACAGTGCGTCCATCTTTCAAGGTCCTACTTTGCATTTCACAAGTACTCGTTACGCCACAAGGGTCGAAATCTGAAACAAACGCCTCCCTGCCCAGGATGCTATTCCCGGTAGCGCTCTTACCGTTTCCAGACTTTCCGAGAACAACAATCGTACTGACACCTTTCCCCGAAGGAGTCAGCTCCCAGTCATCTAGCAGACCACCACCCATTGTGCAACTAAAATCAACGTCCTGAAAATGGAAATCAATTATTCAAAGGAAATAATAGATAGCATCCACATTTCTCCGTAAAAGTCCATGGCAAGGATTGATGAAAAACTGTCCAGCAACAACATATTATATTAGGAAAAGGGACGTGGCTCCGATATTTTGACCTTATCAGAAAGCTGTGTTTGATTGGGCTTTGTTTCATGGAAAATATTTCCATCGCAAATTTTCCAACAATTGTAGTGTTTGATATCTTATATTTTCCATGGCCGAAAAACTGTCATTTTCCATATTTTCCTACAAAATGGTGGAAAATGAAACTATCCCAGCCCATAGGAATATATCATCTTCCACTGAAAATAATGACAATCAAACACCCAAATTAAATTTTTCATAAGAAAATTTAAGAACTCCATGGAATTTATTTTTTTCCCTATAAAATAATTCCGTAGAATTAATTTATTTTCCACATATTTTCCTCCTTGCAAACAAAGGCACCCTTAGTCGCAAACAAAAACAAAAATTCCTATAACTAAATTAAATTTTTCATAAGAAATTTAAATATTCCATGGAATTTTTTTCCCCCTAGAAACTAATCATAGGGAATTAAAACAAACGCCCCCTTGGTCACAAACAAAAACAAAAATTCCCTATAACTAAATTAAAGTTTTCATAAGAAAATTTAAAAGATCCATGGAATTTTTTTCCCTAGAAAATAATTCCAGGGAATTAATTTATTTTCCACATATTTTCCTCCTTGCAACCAAACTTCCACGTATTTTCTTCCTTGCAACCAAACGAACCCATAGTCACAAACATAAACAAAAATTCCTTATAACTAAATTAAATTTTTCATAAGAAAATTTAAAATTAAATAAAAAAAATTCCCTAGAAAATAATTCCGTGGAAATAATTTATTTTCCACATACTTTCCTGCTCCCCCAATTTTGGGCTCTCTCTTAGGAAGCTCAAAAAGCAGGTGTAGTATCTCCGTCACGTGGCGCCGGATACATGCCGGACACGGCAAGGACGCTCCAAAATACACTACGACACACCAAAGCCGGTGTCCAACCCGTGTCCGCGCATTTACACGGGCCCCTTATGGTACAACTAATTAGACTATCTAAAAAAACCTAAAATCCGTCACAAATAATCACATACAACATATGTTTAGATCATATCATTCAATTTTGAACATGAACATATCAACTGTAACATCACATAATCATAAAGGTTTACTAACATCAACCAAAGAAACCAAATAAAATTTTAAAAAAAATTAATAAATAACCCAAACTATAACTAGAGGATGATCGAAGAACCGAGTATAGGAATTGAGAGCAGGAAGTGCTTACCAGAAAAAGAAGGAAGGGAAGTGGGGGAGTTTGGAGTAGACGAAGAAAGAAGGGGACTATTCTTCTTTTCTTTTCTTTTCTTTTTCTTCGGAAAGAAGAAAGAATATATATATATAAAAAAAATCTGTACAATATATTTTCTACTTCACCTGTGGGGCCCCCTCGTGCAATGTCAACCATATCCTCAGGACTTCCTTTTGATGGCTTAAAATGCAATTTTGGATATTTATGACTCTTCTCCTTTCCCTATAGGCTATATCTACTTAGAGCTGTCAAAATGGGCTAAGCCCGTTGGGCCGGCCCGTCCCGCCCGCCAAAAAGGTGGGTTGGGCCGAGCATTTAGGAGTCCGCCAAACAGGCGGGCCTAGGTGGGCTGGCCCACTAGTAGCCCGCCCCGCGGTGGGCTAGCCCGCGGGCCAAGTGGGTTGGCCCGCCATCTATTTTTTATAAATTTTTAATTTTTTTATTTAGCACATATATAAGATATGTATTATAAATGATAAAAATTCTCATTTAATGCAAGTAATGACGTATAAAATATTAAATTTGGTCATTTATTTACATGAATGAAGGTGTTTTAAAAAATATCTACTATTATAATGTTTCTTCTATTTTACTTGTAATTTGATGCATATGAGAGCGAGTAGAAAATATTATATATATGATTTTTTTTCTTTTAAGAAACTAAACAATAATTAAAAAAATTAAAAAATTAAGCGGGCCGGCCCGCCTAGCCCGCGGCCCGCAGGTGGGTTGGGCTGGGTTGGAATTTTTCTAGCCCGCCAAAATGGTGGATCGGCCCGTCCCGCCCCGCCAAATGGTGGGTTACAGACCGGCCCGCCCCGCCGGCCCGTCTTGACAGCTATAATATCTACTCGTTTAAAATTATTAAAAAATTTAAAATGATCTAATCCAATATATAAAATCTCTTGACACCGTATATTAGTTAATAAAATACTAGCAGTCAATTTTTTATAAATTTTAAATTTTAAGTTATTCCAAATATAATTTCATCCAAATATAATTTTTTATATTTAATATTTAAACAACTTTAATCTTATTTGAATATAAAAAATAGATTGTAAAAGGTGAGGTTTATCTAAAATCTAAATTTTACTTTTTCTTTTTTTTTTCTTTTTTTTTCTTTTTTTGCGATGCCCGATGTAATGCACGCGACTTTGTGCATACTGCATTGCATGCCATTTGGGTCCACTGTCCGCAATTTTCACACACGCACGCACCCGTGTCCGCGCATTTACCCGTGTCCGCAATTGACCACAAGAGCCTATGTTAGATATTTTGCACCTTATCCAAGTCTAAGATTTTTTAAAAATTTATCATTATTAAAGTTGTTGGGTTTTAAATTTAATAAAACTGGAGAAGCATTTCCAAAGGCGATGGACTTCCTCGGTTTGTGTGTCCCAGCAATCTATTGCCGCAACAACATGAGTTTGTGATGGAGCATGAAGTTGTCTGGTGGACTTTTGAAAGGTTTAAATTAATATGCAAAGTTTAAGCATGTAAAGTTTTAAACATGTTCCGTATAAATTATTGAAAAATTGGGCACACAAAAAAAATGTAGTGGGGACCTATTTAATTAACCAAACTTGACAATCTGTTTAAGCTTGTAAAGTTATAAACTTAATATCTCCATTTGACAAATATTTGTCGTTCCGAATTTTTTTCGTTTGCCAAATTGCTAGCGAAGATCGCAATTAAAGAATTATACACTGAAGTTTGAATACTCGTAGCCCCAAACCGACCGAGCCCATATATTTGAGCAACATTTTCATTTATGGAGATGGACTAATTCATTAATTACCTTTGAGGGGTTTGTCTTGATGCCCAACTAAAAAGAGTATGGGACTTTAGGTCCGTGGGATTGTCCTAAACAGAACTATGAAAGAGACGGTCAAAGTCAAAAATATTATCGGACTTATTTCTGGACCGACCCTCCTCACTACTTTTTTTTTAATGACATATGATATAGGGCTGCTAATCTACTATAGCCACCAAGGCCATGGCCATTGGTTGGCCAGTGGTTAGGGTTGGTATGAAATATAGGGTAGGTCCTAGTCTCAAGCACAAGCCTCATAAAAAGGGAAAAAGGAAATTAGAAGGAAAAAAAAAGGGCTTCTACAATATCAGGTTTCACTGGAACTCGAGTTTGGTATCCATTGTTGGATGTAGAGTCTGATCTGTTATAGTATATTACAAAATATCTAAGATTTAATAATTCAAACACTTCCTCTATCTCTTGGCATTGGATATGTCCTGAGATTGAGTTATAAAACTAGCATATATGTACGTGTTTTGTACGTATTTTAACTTTTTTAATTATTATTTTTTGTATTTAGGAAGAACAAAAATCATCATAATAGTAAACTATATTTAAAAACAAATACATAATAACCTGGTTGCTCTCATATATTTAATGAACATTTTTAATTAGTAAAGTTAGGTAATGACATATCTAGAGAAAAAAAATTCACGGTACAACTAATTTTTCTTATTATGTAGTAGTATAGATTTACGTGAACTTGAATCCTACCATTTGAGAATTGGATTACATTTTGTGTATTTGACTCTACCCTCGCAAATTGAGTACGAATCATGTCAAATGTGGTCAGTTTCAAGTTTTAGCGGTGTTATAAGCATTACGTTGAATAAATATTTATTTATTTGTGTTACTGTATTTATTTCTTTGTAATTTTATTATAATTATTACATGCGCCAACAATTGAATAAATATTTTGTCCTTAGAGGTGTAGTATTTGACTTTTAAATTATAAGCATTACGTTTTTTAAATGACCTTACAACATCAATCAATTCTAGTATCCTTACGCTTCGGGGTTATTTGCTCACATGAACTCATGTAAATGTAGTTTGAACTCACAAACTTGTGTGTGATTAGTTCAATGTATAATTTTAATCCTAATAGAATTACAATTACATTAGCATTAGCAAATGTTTGGTTGGAATATGTATCAAATCATATAATGTGATATCTACTAGGTTCAAATATTTAGTGTAATATAATGGAATATTAAATATTAATTGTCTATTTTGACAAGTATATTCTTAACATTTATATATTTTTGTTTGACCAACCTCAGCAGTTACATAAAAAAAAAATAGAAAAAAAATTAAAATTCTAAATACAAAATTATATAATTTTGAACATAAAAGTAATATATATATATATATATATATATATATATATATATATATATATATATATATATATATATATAACTATATAACGTTAGAAAATGTAAGTTTAAGTTGTAATGTATTTGCGATTACATGCAATTTGTTCTAAAATAAGATGATATAATGTAACCAGCCTTGTATGGCCGCTATATTACATCCTAATATTTTTTATCCTAACCAAAAACTTAAATTAGATATATAATTTAACCTAACAACCCTCAAACCAAATGCACTACTAAGTTATTTTCATTGATTTTTTTAATATATTTTTGCTTAGTCGAAGACCTTTGAAAATTGCACCTTTGGTCTGAGGTCTCTAGCCTGGTAGTATTAGAACGGACACCCGAAGGGGCCGACAAGGTTCGAACCTCCCAATTGTGTCTTGTGAGTGTGGGATTTTTCAAAAAAAAAAAAAACACCTTTGAAGCAAAATCGTGGGATCCACCTTCAACTAGAGGTGAACATTCAATTTATTCGATTTAAACCAAAATAGTCAAAATCGAAGAAATTAAATTTCTAAAAATTCAAACCGAAATCGAACAGAAATTTGTGATAGTCGAAATCTAATCGAACCGGTATTAGTCGATGTGGTCTATTCGATTGTGTTTATGTTTATTCTTTAATGAATCAGACCCAAAGTTTAAACTATTATTACAACTCTTATTTGATTTCTGATTTTTGAATGAAATCGTAACCAATTGGATAATATTTGTTAGTATTTTGAAACCTTGGTCTCCTGTGGCTGTTCTAATTTAAAAAAAAAATTGTCCAACCCAAGAGTATTCTTTACACACAAAAAATGTTCAACCCATGGATATTTTTCTCAATATCTACGTTGTTTGAAAACGTCTTTATTTGGACATTTTAGTTCTCAATTCACAATTCTGAAAAAATACATGCTCTCGGCACAATTTTATTAAACTTTAATTTTCTTTATAAAAAATTTCGAATATAAAATTCGGTGAATGAATATATAAACATAAATTGCAACTCCTATGATCCTTTCCGACCAACCAAACCGGGTTATCGGATCTTACCCGCTCTCCCAAGTCCCAACCACTTAACCCAGATATAGTCACCACCACCGGCGGTATCCTCACCTTCTCAAAATCAAAATAAATTAGCGTATCGATCAAAAACCTAGGGTTCCCGAATTTTTTTCTAGGGTTTCCCATGGACTCCGGCCCCATTTCCGGCGCCGCCATGGCGAAGAGGCTCGCCTCATGCAGCTCCACCACCCGCGACCGCGCCATTCGCCTCCTCTCCTCCTGGCTCCCCTCTGCCGTCGCCTCCCTCTCCGACGCCGAGCTCGCGAAGATCTGGAAGGGCCTCTTCTACTGCGTATGGCACTCCGACAAGCTCCCGGCGCAGCTCGCGCTCATCAACAGCCTCTCCTCCCTCGTCGTCTCCCTCGACCCCCCCTCCTCCCTCCGCTACTTCGACGCCTTCCTCGCCACCGTGCGCCGCGAGTGGAGCGGCATCGACCAGCTCCGCCTCGACAAGTTCTACCTTCTCATCCGGAAGTTCGTCAACCGGTCCTTCGCCTTCCTGAAGAAGCACGGCTGGAATCGCGAAATGTTAGAGAGTTTTGTCGCCGTCTTGAAGGAAAAATCGTTTCTTGCGAACGACAAGTTTCAGGCGAACGGCGTTAATTTCTTTATAGCCGAGGTGTTTCTCGACGAGATGTCGGGGTCCTTGCCGGTCGCGCCGGAAATTTTCGGTCTTTTGCTGGATTTGTTTGTTAGGGTTCTGGAGAGGACGAACGATAGGGTTTTGGTGTACAAGATTAGGGTTAACGTGTTCGAGAAGTTGGTTGAGTGCGGAGGGAAGTTTTTGGGCGGGGAAAGTGACGAGCTTGGGAAGATTGCGATAGTTTTAAGGCTTTCGGAGAAGTTTTTGATGTCGGCATCGGATCCGGAGACTGTTCAGGGGAACAGGAAGGTGTTGTTTGGGCTGAGAGATGGTTTTCTGAAGCTGGAGAAAGATTTCGAGAAATCTGGACTCGAGATCGCGTTTGAGAATGTGGACAGTGGAAATGTTGCCTCAGAGAATGCTGGTGAGGGCTACTCGGTATCGAGTGACCGTCCGGCTAAGAAGAGGAAGAAGACGAAGGTCTCTTCGGACGGTGGTGAGAAAAGAGCAGGGGGAAGAAAAATAAGAAAGAACTGTCGGCTTCTGCTGTTGAAAGTAACAGCGAGGACGTCGCAAGTAATGGCGGTGAGAAAGAGGCCGAGGTGAAGAGCGAGGTGCAGACAAAGAAGTCTAGTTCTGCTGTTGAAAGTAATGGCGAGATCGTTGTGAGTAATGGCGGGACTAAGACGAAGAGTAAGGATAAGAAGAAGAAGAAGTTGCCGGGTTCGACTGCAGAAAGCAATGGTGAGATCGGTGACTCTGCTGCCGGGAAGAATGCTGCCGGGGATTCGACGAGTAATGACGAGGTGTTAGCTTTTGACGAAACTGTCATCTCGAACCTTCAGAAGCAGTTTGAGAAGGTCGCTGCTGAAGCCGGCATGTCCTCGCCTGCAACGCCAGTCAACGTCACCACGACGAAGAAAAGGAAAAGAGCTAAGAGTGCAGACGGTAAAGTAAATGGGGTTGGTGTGGTGGAGAAGAGCGAGGGTGAGAAGAGTGTTAAGAAGGTGAGGTTCTCGATGAAGAACAACTTGGTTTGGAAGCCTCAAACTCCTTTGCCTCCCCAGAGTCTGAGATTGCCACCATCTGCTACTCCGAGAGGTAGCGCACTGAAAAAAGGGGTTCCTCCTGGCCCTGTTAAGGGAAGTCCTGCCACAATAAAGAAGATCAAAGTAAAAGGAAGCTCGGTGAAGAAGGCGATGAAGAGCATGAAGAGGTATCTCGCCAGCCGTTAGGAGCCTTCAGAAGTTGCAAGGGTTTCGGTGTAAACTGGCGGTCTCGCTGTGCTCTAGAGTTTGTATTCCTTCACTGCAATTGTTTCTTATGCTTTTGAACTGTACCTTGAAATTTGTTAGCTCCACTTGAATCGTATTGTAGTGTGAAAGATACATTTGGAGTTTGAATTATTTCTGTTAGGCGATATTCCATTTACTTTAGTATCTCTTTTCTGGTGTTTCTTTAGTGCAAGTAGAAGTGCTTGGCTATTTTTGTGACACTAATTGCAACACTTTGGATTATAGTAGTCAACATACTTGTTTCACTTCTTTCATTGCCTTTGCTTTCTTGATGCTTCTCTTAGTGGTGCATGCTTTTCATAATTTATGTGACCAAGAGCCTTTTGGAATTTGCAAGGGCTTTTGGTGTAAACTGGCCAAAGTATAATGATGATCTCTCTTTGATTTAGAGTTTGCATTCCTTCATTGTTATTGTTTATTATACTTTTAAACTGTACCTTGAGATTTGTTAGTCCATTTCAATCATATTGGCTGAGGGAAAGCTACATTTGGAATTTGAATTATTTTTATTACGTGATATTCTTTTTATTACGTGATATTCCTTTACTTCGGATATATTTCTGGCGTTTCTTTGTGCTTATGTGTGACTCATTATCATTTCAGCAATGCAAACATTGCAAAGTCTCGCACGTTGCTCTTAGTGCAAGTATGCATTTAGCTATTTTTGTGACACCAGTTGCAACACTCAGGCCCTTCTTTTCCTTTATTACAGTAATCAATACATGTTTCTCTTCTTTTATTGGCTTAGTTTTCTTGATCCTTGCTCTTAGTTATGCATGCTTGTCATAGTTTATCTCGAGTCCAATTTTGATCACCCACCAAAACTAGTGGGGATGTTCACCCTTCCACTCAATCGTTGCAACAAGTGGCCAAAACTAGTGTGATGTTCACTAAACCACTTCTAAAGTGGTTTTAGGTCGGGTAAAAATGATACGTGGCAACCATTGAGTGGAAGGGTGAAACATCCCCACTAGTTTTGGTGGGTGAACAAAACTGGACTCGTTTATGTTAATATCTGCTACTGCAGTGAAAGTTAAACTTGATTTATGTGGTAGCTGGATAATAACTTGTATATCATGATGTCTTTACTATACCCGAATTTCCTTTTATTCATTAGTACTTTGAATTCGGATTCCCTAATTCCAATATCTGGTAATGCCCCCTAATGTCAATGCAAATAGAAGGGGACTGTACGATATATTGAGATATCTTCATGAGATATTGGTCATGAGAAATTGACAAGTATCTCATGCAGCCTCCCTATTTGCCTGGGCATTACGAGAAATTGGCACTAGATTATCCAAGTACTTTAACGAAAATCCTCAAAGCCTAGGAATAGTTTGTTGCACAGGAAACACAAATATCGCTATACAGGATTTACTGGTGCACAAGAACAGTTTGACATAGTGACTGAACACTATAGGCTGCAGATCTCTGCCTCGTCGCCATATTAGAATTCCAGTTACTAGGTTCTCCGAGTGTAAGCATCGTGCCAGTGTCAAGTTTGGAAAAGCCTAGAATTCAGACCCTAGAGTTTTAGATGTGAACTTTCGTACTTTAGGGGGTTCTTTTTTTAGGTACAGAACTTGTTTCTAATCGCTTCCCCAATCATTGGGTTAGGATTCTCTTTTGTGATTTGTCTTTGAAAGCTGGTTACTTGTTATGTTTTGGATCAATTCCAAACATTTTTTTTTCATATTAGGCCTTTTTTATGGTAAATGCTTCTGAAAGAAACAAGCATTTTCTGGTTTCAAAGGTTTATGATTTTGTTTAATTGCAATTTGATCCAGGTCAAAACTGCTGAGTCTTGTGTCACTTGTGTATTGCTTCAAACAAATTGATCCACAAAACAAGACTGTTTCATAGCCCCATAAAGAGTAAGTAAAGAAAACTAATTAGAGATTTCTGTAAATTAAGATGCCAGTAGGCCCAATACTCAGACGATCATTAGTAAAACATTGCAATGTAGGCGACTGACAAGTATCAGACTTTGGTTACTAAATTTGTATCAAATTACCAGGGGTTCAGGACATGGAATTTGGTGAATAACAAATCACTTGGTGACAATTTGGTTTTGGTTGAATTCTTAGACCTTTCTCTGGGCCAAACGTTCAGCGATAGTTTTTTCTTTCTGTATCAGGTGTATGTGTATTGTTCAGAATAAAATGAAGGATACACTTTTTAAAAATTCAAAGAAAAGGCAAAATAAAGAAGTTAAACATATAGTTAGTAGAAATTGGGTAGAAAATGCAATTTTTTGTAGCACTATTTGTCTTGATGGCAATAAGGTTTGTTATAAAACTTTCTTTATAGTTTGGAAGTGCATTGAGAATTGTTCAATAGGAAAGGATTTCTTTCCATACTGTTGATGTGGATGGATTTAGGCTTGGTTTGGGATTGCTGCTGCTTTTAAAAAACTGCAAGTGGTAGGAGGCTGTTGTTAAAAGTTGCCCCAAAATTGAATTGACTTCCAAAAGTCTTGGTAAGTTGTTATAACCAAACAATCTTGGACCACTTTTCAAAAAGAGAGCAGAAACAGCGTTCGTCTATCCTCAACTTTCTGTACTACATTTCTCAGCACAGAATGAACATCAGCAATAGTTGATATCTTTCGGACACACAAGAAACAGTGGGTGCTCCTGTCTCACTAACTTCATGGTATTGTATTTAAAATGGACCAGATTCATTTGTGTTAATTTTACTGTGACAAAGTTCTACAAGTTTTGTTGTTCTTGTG
This sequence comes from Iris pallida, assembly GCA_029216955.1. Classification (NCBI taxonomy): domain Eukaryota; kingdom Viridiplantae; phylum Streptophyta; class Magnoliopsida; order Asparagales; family Iridaceae; genus Iris; species Iris pallida. The sequence continues at coordinate 9,439,888 of JANAVB010035219.1, forward strand.
CATGTGGACTTGTATTTGGAAAACCCAACTTTTAGATTGACATTTGGAGTATTATGAATTATGTGAGAAGTAGACATCCAGATTGGAGTACCCCTAGATTGTTTTTTTCAGTTTATGTAGTGGTCGCGCCTTCTCATTATGTGGGAGTTCCATAGTTGCACTGAGGTAGACCATAGTTGTTATCGACTTTTAGTTGATACTGGTGCTTAAAGCAAGTCCCATACATGAACTTTCTGCAGTATGATAAATGATAATGTTCTTGTATCATCATTTACTTGATATTTGTTGCATTTGGACAATCATGTTTGTTCATGTGATGCAAACTTCACATCCACCCCCTTACATTTGCAGATGCTGAAATTGATCTCTTTTGCTTTTGATAGTAGATTGAATTGAAGGCTGTTTGATGCCCCCAAAACAGACTGATTACATTCTTTTAGCAATGATAAAAATGTATCACTATTCTTTTATACGTCCGTCTGTAATGCTTTAATATCATATATATATATTTCATTTGCTATTCTGATTTCTGGACGTAGCATTTACGCATTAACTATTTTTTAGGAGGATTTCTATAGTTTCCTTATATAGGTTACCAGAATTTGTGGTCATGCATAGGTTGAGGAGTTTCACATATCTTGAAGTAGTAGCACTACCATACCAGTTTGTTTGACCAGCAAGGGAACTAATGTTGTCTATCAGCTCTCTCTTTCTGTGGAAGTATATGTTGATGAATTTTGTCCGAAGCTGCGAGCTCTCTAGCTTAGTGGTATTAGAGCAGAGGGGCCGGCGTGGGATTTCAAAAAAAAAAAAACAATGTTGATAATTTTTTGTCTAGTCCGTTACGACAAACAGCAACGGCTCTCTCTTTTGTCAAAGCTGATAATTTAAGTAAATTAATTTTAGTTAGCAGCTGCGCAAATCACCTAACACAAATAAAAAGGTTGAACAAATTTCAAGTTTTGAAACAAGATTGTGACAGTCGAGTATCTTCCTCAGAGAGAGAGAGAGAGAGAGCGCAATAAATGGGTGTTGCTTCATAAATCAAAACCTCTGTTCAAAACAACAACGTGTACATGATGAAAATGGAGAAGCTGGTCCATGTACATAGAACAATGGTATCAATCACTGAAAATGGAGAAGCGAGTAAGTAATATATATATAATTTTTTATGTATAATTGTGAAGGATTGGGAGGAGATCCTTCATTTCTCGGTCATTATATATAGTAAATAGACAAATATGAAACGAACATATGCTATCCGTTGTAAAATATATCAAACTTAAATTAGAGTTGAAAAAGATTCAAATTTAATACAATTGGATGATATCCATAATTGGGGATCCATACCTTGTATACCGTCGCTAAACCCTTAAAAAAGATTGATTGAGACATTTTTTTTCACGTGTGAAGTAATTAAAAGTAATATAACAAGTAGTTATTAAGAATTCACAATTTTAAACCTAATAGAGTCAAATTTAAAATCTAACCCAATCTATTTAGATATATCTTATCTAATTAGATATTTATTTAATTATGTAATCTGTATTTAAAATATACTAATCTAATCCAAAATATATGTCCTTTAAGAACATTGAACATATCTCATGTTACATCGCATTTAAATTATAAATCAGATTTGATTTTAAATTTAATTACATCTAGTTGTATTCTTAAATCCATCACTATCCAAATTAACAACTATATTAAAGATGAAGAATAAATAGGCCAAAAGCTAGAGAATCTCTATTTTCATTTTCACGGCAAAACACTAATTGTTGCCGTGCAATAATGAATCCAATGCCAAAGAGTAACAAAGTTTGCAGGGTGAACTACATGGCGATGGCTTGGCCAAGGAGAATCTTAGTTGGTAGCCTAGTTTTCATCATTCTGTGGTGCAGTATTCCGTCCCGTTTCATCGATAAGTCGTCCTTTATATTTGTCGATAATGTGAATCATGGACATGAATCCGAAGAGAATTCATCCCAAAAGATAACAGAACCGAGTAAGTTTTCTTCCTTTGTCATTGTTCTCTAAATTCTAGATGTTGTGGGATGTTTGGTGGGGATGGTGGTTTGTGTGGAGGGGTGTTAGTCATGAGATGCTAATGTATTAGCAATTTAAGGTAGGTATAGCAGTATCATAGTTTAAGGTATTGGGATCTAGTATCAGAGTTTAAGGTATTGGATGAGGTAAGGTATTGGGATCAGGTAACTCAATATCAGAGTTGAGTTTAAGTTAATGGGAATTTAAGTTATTGGGATCAGGTAACACAGTACCAGAGTTAAGTTTAAGGTATTGGGATTAGGTAAGGTATTGGGATAGCAGTATCAAAGTTAAGTTTAAGGTATTTGGATTAGGTAAGGTATTGGGATTAGGTAAGCTATTGGAATAGCAGTATCAGAGTTAAGTTTAAGGTATTGGGATTAGGTAAGGTATTGGGATAGCAGTATCAGAGTTAAGTGTAAGGTATTGGGTAAAGTATTGGGATAAATGTTGGCTGTGGTGTTTAATTATTTGGTTCTTGTTTGTTTCAGGAAAAGTATTGGCTTGTTGGTTTAATTATTTGGTTTGTGTTTATTTTTAAGAAAATACTATATGTACCTCCAAAATTCCATTCCTCCATGCCCCTCCGCCACGTGGCCCTCTCCTATTCGTTCGTGTCTTCCCCCACCCCCCTTTATTTGCTTCAGTCAATAAGGGAGTGCCACGTGGCAGAGGGATAAGATTTTCGGAGGTACATATAACATCACTCTTATTTTTATTTGGTTTGTGTTTATTTTCAGGAAGTTGTGACATGTTGCTTGGGAAGTGGATGTATGATCCTGTTGGGCCATTGTACACAAACAACACATGCAGTTACATAACAGCACAACAGAATTGCCAAGGTAACGGCAGGCCCGACAGGAGCTACGAGAACTGGAGGTGGAAGCCCCATGGCTGCGACCTCCCTCGATTCGACGCCGGGAAATTCCTCGCGCTGATGAGGGGAAAGACGCTGGCTTTCATCGGAGATTCGGTTGCTCGGAATCAGATGGAGTCCCTGCTCTGCATTCTTAGCCAGGCAAGTCGATTCCTCAAGTTGTACATAACTAAGCTAAGCATGAACTCTAACTCGTAAAAATGATTACAGTTCGAAGTTCCTAGAAATCGTGGCGGCCGTCGCATGCAACGGCTGATATTTGGATCCACCTCTACGACGATCTGTCGCGTATGGTCTTCCTGGCTAGTCCGCAGTACCAACGAACCCGATGTTACGAAGATCCACCTGGACACACCGGACGATAACTTTCTCGAACTCCTTCCGGGATTCGACGTGGCTGTCGTCTCCTCCGGCCATTGGTTCAGCAGCCGATTCACGTACGTCGTCAACGGCGCAATTGTCGAGATCGACAACGTCGAGGCCTACGGCATGGCCATGGATACAGCTCTCGGCGCAGTTGCAGCTCTGCCCGGCTACAAGGGTCTAACTGTCGTCCGGTCCTACTCGCCCGACCACTACCGGGGCGGCGCCTGGAACACGGGGGGAACATGTTCCGAGTTCGTGGCGCCGCAGGACGAGCTGACGGCGAACGGGTACGTCGACGCGATGCACGACACTCAGGTCGCGAGTTTCGAACGCGCGAAGAAGAAGGTGAGGAACGGCTCTAAGTTGAGGCTGATGGACGTGACCGAGCTGTCTGGGTTCAGGCGTGATGGGCATCCAGGTCCGTATAGTAGTAGCCCTGACTCGAGTAAGAATTGGTCGAGGGAGGGAGGAGGCAAGAAGGGGGTGAAGGAGGACTGCCTACATTGGTGCATGCCGGGGCCTGTCGATACGTGGAACGAGATTTTGTTCGAGATCTTGAGGGGAGAGTTGTGAGAAAGCTATGTAGGTTGTGTAGACAGAAAATTCATAGATTTTGGTTAGGAAGATCAATCATTCTATTTAAATCTTCAGGGACATGTTATCATCTTATTATGGTTTATTGGTATAAATTCATAGGTTTTTGTAAGTTCATGTATGGTTTATATCTGATATGTTAATCTTAGTCCAGAGTGTCACGCCCCGCGCCTGTATGATCGGGTACGGCTTATGAGCGCGTCCAGTCCGCAGAATCGACGGTAGTGAGCTGTCTAGACCTCGATAATAAATATTAAATTATGCTCAACCACAAAACTAAAGCAAGAACATTACACCACTCACGCACGATAATCAATATTAAATTATGCTCAACCACAAAACTAAAGCAAGAACATTACACCACTCACGCATGACAATCGTTTTTTGTACATAATACATGTTCATGACTATTGCTAATCTGACAACTAGCTAATATGTCATCACCTGTAGACAACTATCCAAGTAAAAGAGACAATATCCCCAATTTACAAAATAATTTACAAAATAAATCAGTAAAAGAAGATCAGACAATATCCAATTTACAAAATAAATCAGTAAAATAAGAACAATCAGCAATCATGAGACAGACCATGAAAATGAAACAAACTTCATTTTGTTGCCATGAAAATGAAATGTCATTTTGTCGGCTTAAACATATTATACCATAGTAAAGTTTATGGTGGATATGTGGATATCCCATTGCACAAATCATCATTACATAAATCAACGATTAGAAATGGTATTTCAAGTCAATCCACTGTGCCATTTAATGCGCACCTTGCATTCGGGATCTTGATTTCGGATTTGATTTCCTCTAATATCTATGATTTCGGATTTGATTTTCTCTAATATCTATTCTATTATGATAATGTATTACATTCACTTTTTCACCAATCATTCTATTGTGATACTGTATTACACTCACTTTATTCACCAATCATCTCTAAATATGAAACATATCAACTCATTCACCAATCATATCTAAATATCAAAATTATTTGTTTTTCATATCAACACATTACGCATGCACTGTTCATACTTACATGATTTGAAATGTGAAAAGTATGCTACATTCCATCACAAAATAATCTTCACAATAAAAAAATGGGTTAGCTACTGAATAGCCAAAGGATAATCAGTTCTTGTTGGATGTCAAACATAAAAATGTTTGCATAATTACAATAGTAGTCATGAAACTTCGGATGTGTTTGATTGCAAAGTGGAAATATGTGGAAAAGAAATTACTTTCATGGAATTTAAAAAAACTTACATGAAAAACTTAATTTGAATGTTTGATTGTCATTATTTTAATTTCCACGGAAAATAGTTATTTTCCATGGAAGATGATATTTTTCTATGGGTTGGACAAGCTTCATTTTCCACCATCTTAGTAGAAAATATGAAAAATGATAATTTTTTGGAAAATAATTTCATGGAAAATATAAGCTATCAAACACTACAATTGATGGAAACCATGGAAAAAAATCCCAATCAAACACAGCCTTCAAGTGAACTTACAAACTGAAGTGTTTCAAGTTTATTATTGACTTTTACATTAACTTAGTAAAATCTTGATGAGAAGAGAGAATTATCTCCTTCCGACAAATGAAAAAGAGAATAAAAAGAGTTGCGAGACTTAAAATATCTGCAAGTCTTGCGAGGTTTATTTTACAGCATATGTATCTCAAAAATCAAGCTTAAACCTTATCTATTGCCACGTATTATTTTGTTAATGATTAATTAGTTTGAATAGTTTCTCTTGCATCAATAAACGTTTGAGTTTATTTTTGTGCATCCACCAAAACTTGTATGGATGTTTATCATTCCACTTGAATTGACACGTGAAACTAAAACTACTATAGTTTTTATCTTTAGTAGAATGGTGAACATCCACGTAAGTCTTGACCAATAATTTCATACACGACAATAGTTGAGTGTAATTGAGTGTAATGGTGAACATTGACACAAGTTTTTGTGGGTGAACAAAAATGGACTCATAATCCTTTGTGTTTTAGAATCAACTCGTTTCATAAAATTAGCTCAAATTAGGTAAGTTTTTATTTATCATTAAAGCAGCCGGATTTCTAGGTACATGAATTTGTTTTAGCAGATTGGAGACTTGTACAAGGCAATATACCAATTTTTTATGTATGCAACTAGAGATTCCATAGACCTATTGAATTATTGGCACACATCCAACATAAGTTGAAAGTTATCCGTGTTTTAAAATATCGGACCGGATCGGCCGGTTCAATCGGTTGACCCGTGAACTGGTAACCATTTTGAACCGGATCAGCGTTGACCCAATATTTTTTTTTTCGAAAAAACAGATTGTAAATGAATATTTCTGTAAAAATTAGTATTCGTAAGGGGTTAAACTTGTACCACTTAGATTAACCCAATGGTTTAACGACTGATTGAACAGGTTTGATCCGACCCGGTGTCTTATCCGGGTCGCTCTCCGGTCCAATTTTTAAAACACTGGTTGAAACTAATAATTTGTCAACTGTGAGTTGAACACTTTAACCTTAACCTTCTAGCTATAGCATTGCTCGTGATTGTTAGGATGGGTGGTTCGAGCTAGTTCTTTACTGCTGATTGTTCTCTTTTGGTCTCAACTTTATATGCAGATCATCTGGAAGGTTAGTATTTAACAATTACAACAGATATGATGTCTTGTGCCACTTACGCATTTGTCACATATTTTGCTAATTTGCAGCTAAATGTTATAAACTTTAACGTGTTTGCAGCCAAATATTTTGAATTTTATTAATTAGCAGCTATATATCTTGAAGTCTTGGGGACATTAATAACTTGCTAGCTTCCCTTAGGGCCTGTTTGGTAAACCGTATTTGGAGTTGAATTTTAGGATTTTATGGATTTGGAGTCAAATCCATGAAATCCTATGTTTGGTTGGAGATGGATTTGAATACGGAAAGTATGACCAAATCTAAAATTTGGATTTGGAAGAAAGAGCTTAGATTTGGGAGGAAAAATTTAGTTATTTTTTAATAATTTTGTTAAAATATTTAATTTATAGTTTATTCAAAATTAACTAATAATTAATTAAAAATTAGTCATTACTATTATTTTAAAAATTATTTTTTTATAAATAAAAATTAGATTTTTTTTAATAAAAAAAATTAACTAATGGTTAGTTATCATAATTATAATCTAAGTTAATAATTTATTAATTATTAATTTTATTATTTATTAATTTATAATAATCTTAATTAAAAATTCATAATTTTATTAATCATAATTATAATAAATTTATTAATAATAACTGTAATCTTAATTAATAATTTATTAATTAATAACCAATTATAATCATAATTAATAATTTATTAGTCTTATTATAATATTAATTAATAATTCGTTAATTACTATTTTATTATAATCGTAATTAATAATATTTTAGTCACAATTATAATCATATTTAATAATTTATAATTTAATAATTAATATATTATAATAGTTTAATTAATAATTGATTAATCATCATTATATTAATTTATAATTACTATTTTTAAAATATTAATATATAGTTAATTAAAATTAGCTAACAGTTAATTAACAATTAGTCATTTAAAAAAAATTATAACTAAAAATTCGTTATTATTTTAACAAAAAATAACTAATAGTTAGTTATCATAAATTATCATCGGAATTAATAATTTACTTTCTAATAATTTAATAATCAATATATTATTAAAATTTTAGTTAATAATTTATTAATCGTCATTATAATCATCATTATATCTTAATTAATAATTTATTAATCATAACTATTGTCATAATTATAATAATAATTTAATTATTAATCATAACTATAATTATAATTATAATTATAATAGCTAATTAATAATTTATTTATTTATTATTTTATTAATTATAATAATAATTTAATTATTAAACATAACTATAATTATAATTATAAATAGCTAATTAATAATTTATTAACCGTCATTATAATCATCATTATATCTTAATTAATAATTTATTTATTTATTTTTATTAATTATAATAATAATTTAATTATTAATCATAACAATAATTATAATTATAATAACTAATTATTAATTTACGATATTTACCAAATTTTATGTTTGGTTGGAATTGGATTTGGAAATACATGATTTGGATTTGGATTTGAATTTCCAAATTCAAATCCAAATCCAAATCTTTTTTTACCAAACAAGCCCTTAGTTTGATCCTTAAAAAAAACTTTTTAAAGACCATTTTTACCCCCTTTAAATAGATTATTGCTTTTTATTATTAAAAAATGAAAAGAAAAAAAAAATAACAGTAAAATTCACTGATTAGTGAAACACACCACTTCACTTTATTACATACTAGTGGATAACCCGTGCCATAATGGCACGGACACGAACCTGGCCTTCTCCACGTAGGCGTGCATGCACCGGGCCAGCGCCAGGGAGTTCCGGACGGAGACGCGGCCTCCGAACCCGGCCTTCTCGACATAGGCGTGCAGGCACCGGGCCAGCGAGGCGAAGACGCACAGGGCCGTCGCGGGGCGTCCGAGGGCGGCGAGGCCAGAGACGGCGGCGGTCCAGGAGACGGCGTCCCTGTGCGGCATTCCGTCGAACACCCACAGGACGTGGTCGGCGGAGCCGCGTCGGGAGTAGGCGGTGAGCAGGACGGTCTGCACGGAGAGGTCGGACCGAAATCCGAAGAGGAGGACGTGTGCGTGGAGCGACCTGGTGGCGGCGGTGGCGGTGGTGGTGTTGAGCAAGGAAGAGAAGGTGTGGGAGTCGGGAGGGACGCGACGGCGGAGCATTTGGAAGTAGATGGAGAGTGGGTCGGCGGAGATGGCGATGGCGGTGGTTGAAGGATAAGGGGTTGGGGTTGGTAATGGCGGAGAAGAGAGAGGCGGCAAAGAAAGGGTCGGTGCAAGAGGAGCTGGAGGCGGGGTGCCGTTGGAACAACCGGTTGCTCCGCACCCAACATGGGACCTCCTCCTCTCGTATAGAGAGAGGAAAAATTTAGTCCTTTCATCATCGTTGAACCAAAGCACATGGGTCGGACCAAAAACCCACTGTGCTTTATATTATAGATACCCCTTCTTAATCCTTTTCATTTTCATTCCAATTGTCCGGACATTTCCAACAACTGAAAAATAATAATTTAATAGAAATTGTAATTATCCAAAGGAAATAAAAGAGTAAATAATTAATTTACTTTCCTTTCCTTTCCACAAATCAAAATAGGCCTAAGGTCTCATTTGGTTCATGGAAAGGAAAGGAAATCAATTCTTTGTAGTTACAATTTTGATCGAATTAATTTTTCGGTGTTTGATTTCCATCCATTATTCTTTCTGGTGTTTAAAAATGTCAAGAAAATTGGAAGAAAAAAATAAATACTTCCATTTTCCCAACCTCATGATTCCTTGAAAGTGTATAAACCACCAATGGAGGTCCGTGTTTTTGGCACTTCGATATTTTTCCTCAGTTAGAAATAGATATGATTTGATAAATAAAATATTTAATTTTCTTTTTCTTGTTTTTATTCGGTAATTGTGAGTGTTTAAAATTTAAATTGCATCCTACCATAATCTAAAAGTACAATCTACCAAATCTTGCATATAATCTAATTGGGAACAAAATTTTGAATCCAATCTGATCTATAATTTAAAATCTAATTAAAATTCAATCTAATCTAAATAGTAGCTCAATTTAAATTACATCCGAAAGGGTCATGATATTACGTGTATGATATATTCTCACTTTTAAATTAACACTCCTTTATCTTTTGGAAGCACCATATATGGATATATTTTCTGAATTTTATTATATAAATGTATTTTTGGTTTAGAAAAAAAAAATACTACTCCGCTTTATTATATGAGCAAGGGTCGGATTACAACCATATAAATTACAATTCATTTACAACCGTCTAAGTGACGGTTGCCAATTAGGTATCTTCAATTGTCAATCGTCACGTACACAGTTGTAAATGAGTTGTAACATATTTGGTTGTAAACTTAGCATTTTTGGTATTATATAGATATGGACACATACGTACTGGCAATCAGCATATGCACTCAACTATCATCCAGTCCAATTTCTGCCAAACTCTTGGGTAATAACCACGAACACCACTGCCACCAAAACAACGGTTTTCCCGCTTATAAAAGACTGGGATTTGGCACAATAAATTTCTCGGATTGGCATAACCACAGTTATTTCTTTCCAACCAACCCGACTAGACAAATTCTCTTTCGACCAAAATTCACTTGACAAGTTTTTCTAGGTATAACAAAAATGAATTGCCGAACCTTGTATTCCCATTACGACGACTTTGGCACTTTGTCATGGCAGCATTCATCTGCAATTTCCAAATAGCACAAGTGTCATCAAAACCCTAGTCTTCTAACAAAGGCAAACACATAATATATATAGAAAATTAGTGTATACCAGACTTAACAGTATACGTAAGTGAAATGAAAATAATTAAATCCGAAGATACGCATCACAAATATATATAGAAGTACTGTTTCGCAGCACATAAGCACATATAAATGGTGCTCAACAGAGGATTGTAATTTGTAAGCATAATAGTCTTGGCAGGAAAAGAACGTCTCAAACTGCGATATCCTGAATCATGTAATGAAGCAGATAATTGACGGTTGACCACAAAAATGTGTTGCAAAGCACTAAATAGTGCTAACAAATTCTTAATGCTCTAGGCGATAATGCTAGGAGGAAGGATAGAAGAACATGTAAAATTATTAGATTTGCTAGACATTGTACAACTTTAGCGGCCACTGTGAAGAACTCAGCCATCTCGATTCTCAAGTTTGAACAATGTTTGGAGGAACTTGAAGAGGAATTTTCAACAAGCTCACGAAGGGGACACACAAATACCTACATTATCGTCTTCTAGTTTATGAAAGAAGTTTAAGAAAGAAACACTATAGCTTTACTTGTTATCGATCCTCTCAATTCCACCCTTCTGTTTTAACCTCCTTCAATATGGCGTGTTTTAGAATAAAAAAAACTCATGTTTGATACGAAGTTGTCTTAGCAGACTATCCAAGCTCGAGCTACACCTAGTTCCACTTGTTTAAGGTTATTTAAGTGTTATTACGTGCCTGTGCCAGTTCATCTGCACTTTAGGCTGGGGTCGTGGTTTAGCAAGTTCTACAACACTGATCCTAACGTCAAGCACAATTTGTAAAAGAGACCTAATCAATCCTTCACTAAATATCAGAGTTACAACTGTACCAGTGTGGCTTATTTATGTCTAAACAAGTTCATATAGGATAAATCAGCTTCTAGATAAGCAAGCTACTAAGTTACATGCTCAAATTGGTACGAATATTACAAAATCCAAATATTATAACGCAATCTCAATTTCCCTACAAACTATATCAAGATATGTTTGAACATATACAGTTTCTTATCTATGCTCCTATGCCACAAAGCAAATTCTAACTTCTAATTAATTACTAAATTAAAATTGCAACAGAGTTTCAAATATAGCCTGCAATGACTTGATGGCTGCTAAAACATTCCACTCAAAATATTATCAAGAAAGATGTCATTACGTACTTTATAGCCTTGTTTACAGCTTGGTATTGTCAAGTTGTTGCTTAATGTGTTCAACCTCCATTCTCGTTTAGGTCTTTAGGGTGATATGGTTCTATGAATTGTGTAGAGGAAAAAAAAAAGAATTGTGTGGAGGAGACAAATATTAAGCAATGATATTTTGAAAGCTGTAATCTATGTAGCAGGAACTTCATTATAACTTTATATTACCTCCAATCATGCAAAACTAAAGCTAAATATGCCATACAATCTAGAAAACCATCATTAGCCATGTAAGATCTATGCTAGGATGCACAGATAATAGAGAATAGCCGACATATCCTTATCCAATACGAATCTGACACTGATGCAACTCCGATATGGCCAGATTCACATAGGTTCGGCTGGCACTATATCTGTCATGGAGAACCACCTAACATGTTAAATGAGAGAGAGACCTCGATCCACTGCAAGTTCAATATATGGTGGAGCTGCCAACACCATTTGTAGATGTAGAGGGGGAGAAGAAGATACGTGATTGATCCAACCCACTTTTTTAAAGTTAACTGAAGAGAAAGGATTAGGGCCACAAGTTCGCTTATCTCCTCTCTTGTTGGTATGTTCCAAACCAGATCAGCTATGAGCACAAGAGGAAATTGCCATAAAACCCAGAAGACCAACTTCTGTGTAGGTAAAACTACATTCTCAACATCTGTTTCCCAACCATTTTAGCTTGAGTTTTTGTTTAGGTATTCAGTTATGAAAACTAAACTAGTAGCATAGTAATTTTCAATAAACCACTTCTCCCTTACAACCGCTTTTCCCAATGATTCCAAGGGCTTACTTGTCAACCGATTTCTTATGGACATGGAAATGATTTCTTATAAACCTCTTATCCCTTACAAAAACTTTTATGCAATCAGCTTATGTTGCACAAACACAAATACAACACAAAATGGACATGGAAACACCGACAAGACACCATTTTTGGCATGCTCTAGTGTATTTTCGAGTGTATGTTTTGCGTCCAATGCATGTCCGACATGAACATGAATGTATGAATAATTGCTACAGATGTTGCATGGACACGACAAAATGGTGTCTGTATTCATACCGTGTGTGTTCGTGTCCGTTATTCAGATTCATGCAACACATAAAATCATATTGTACCTATCTGAAAATGCATGTATCCTGTATCATTATTGTGTCCTTATCCGTATCCGTAATTGTGCAACATAGATTGTAACTAAACTTTTGTACTATACATTTTTTATAAAATTTTGCAGCTTAAGAAAAGCTACTTTCAATCACAGCCCTAATTCCTCACCCCCCCCCCCCCCCACCCACACACACACACACACAAAAAAAAAAAAACTGAAATAGTTTGCAAAGCACCATACAGAGAACAATGTCTTTAATTGAAATTTGTTGATCAACTGAATATTTTAACAATGAAACCCATTGGAAAACCCCAAATTTTCATGGACATCCACAAATATCACCTTACATCAAATTCCAACAAAACTCAACACCATTGCACAAGAACGACCTAGGAAGCACAGGCACTTCAAAAATAAGTGGTGGTAGCGACGTGAATTAACTTAACATTTACCCAAATTTCTTGAACAAACAAACATATTATCCTACAATAACATCAAATTCCAGCAAAACTCGTATCCATTGCAAGAGCATTACCTAAGGAACGCAGCCCACTCAAAATAGGTGGCATGTCCATGTAGCGTTGTGACTTAAGTACAATCGCTGATTTTTTCCTAACAATTCCTAATGTTTCGACGCTGATTTTTTCATCAATTCAGACTAAACATCGCAATGTTGCAATTTTCAACATTTTTAGTCTAATTTCAAGCTAAACTTCAACCAAAACCCGAATTTCTCTCCGAAACGTGACAAAGTAAGAACGCAGTGATAGTTAGTTGAACACTTGACCGAAGAACTCGTCAATCCCTACAATAACATCAAATTCCAATAGAACTCAACCCCGTTGCCCGTTGCACAAGCAACGACCTAGAAAGCACGGAAACTTCAAAAATTCGGTGCCGCGTCCCAGCAGAAACTACATTAGGACACTCCATATTGGTATCGTGTCATTGACTCGAGTCCGGAAAAAAAATAGAGCACAGCATATATATAATAATAAGGGATTCGCAGAGGAATCTACGTACGACCTCTTCGATCCGATCAACGCGACCGCCGGGAGCAGCACCCGCTTGGTCCGGCCTCCCCGTCCTTCTCCTCCGCCTCGTGGCGGTCGTCGTCGTCGTCGCTGTGGTCTTCGTCGAAGGGCTTGTCCTTGTGGAAAATGCAGCACTTCTTGGAGCTCTTCCGGTTGAGGAACTCGTTGTCGACGGTCCCATCCTTCCACGTCACCTTCTTCGCCTTCCTCTTCAGCCGGAGGACTACGGTTTCCGCCGGAGCGGCGGGAGGGCGGTAGGCTTCGTCTAGGGTTAGGGTTTCGGAGGAGGGCCTCGCTAGGGATCTCGACATTGTTGCTGATTTGGGTATTTTGATTTTGATGGATAAAGAGAAGAAGAAGTGGGCGAGTTTTTTTTTTTTTTTTTTTTTTTTTTTTTTGCAATGACAAGTGGGGAATTTATTTGATTATTTATGGTATGTGGCAACTGAATTTGTAAGAGCATCATTAGTAGTTGGGACTCTCCAATGCAATTTGGAGCCTAAAATTTCAAAAAAAAAGGTAAATGTAGAATGGGTTGGATTTGTATGAGAATAGTAGGAAATGATAAAGTGAGCTCCGGTCCCAAAAATTGTGTGGTCAAAAATTAATGTAGGAAAAAAATAATATAAAGTTTAGAATCTAGAAAGTTGGGCTCCAAATTGGAACTTACTATTCTACAAAACGAGTTTCTACAATCTAGAATCTAGAAATTGGGAGGCCCAACCCTTAGCACCCATGGATGGGTTGGGACCGAAATTGTAGAAATTGGAACTAGGGATGAGACTTATTATTCTACAAAATGAGCTCCTACATTCTAAATCTAGAATCTAGAAAATGGGATGGGCCTTACTAATGATGCTCTAACGGATAGTTGCTTCCTGCGAGGTCCGGACGTGGTACATTTACATATGAGTCCATTTTTGTTCACCAACAAAACTTGTATGATGTTGATCATTTCATTCAAATTGTCCACGTGTTAACATAAATTTATTTTAAGGATTTTTTTACTTTTAGTCTTACATATTATTAATATAAATTTATACTTAGATTCCAATTTTTTTAAATTTGATTTATATTACACTTTTTTAGAAAAAGGAAAAAAAATCGTGACAAAACGAATATTTTTAAAAAAAAATAAATATTTTTCGTCAAAGAAAATGGTATATAAGTATAATAAACACAAAATATGTGATTAACAGATTAAGTACTAATCCATATTAATAAGTGGAAGAAAGTCAAAAAACTCCTTTATTTTATCCATTATTATTAGCTAATTATGATAATTTTAGCAACGTAGTGTGGTTCAACGACCAAGATTTAGACGATCTAACATAGATGTCGCTAAACATAAATGTTGCTAAACATCATCAGTGACGCTTAAGACAGTAGCGACATTTTTAGCATCGTTAAAGATAATACCTTTATACGACTGAGGTCTAGGCCGAAGAATAATATATAACATCGTAGTTAAAGGAAGTCAATATTGAGAATATGATCCAGTTAATGGAGAGAAACTGTCACTCCCCATTCCCGGAATACGTAAAATTTTGATTTTTTCTGTATATGGTATCTTGCACCTGTATCTTGAATGTATGTATCATGTATTTGTAACTAGCCGCGGCATGTGACAGTATCTCGTCGCGGATTAGTGTGCCACCCCTTGTCCTTGTTTGGTTGTAGGCGTGGTTCACTATTTCGATGATAGAATTTCTGAACCGTGTTGTGGTTAGAATTTTATTTATTTAATTTAATTAGTTGTATCATGTAGCCTTAACATGTCATTAGCCCCATGGTTAGGAGCATGCTTAAGATTAGGGTTTCTTTGAGTCAACCCAACCCCTATATATATTCTCTTCCTCACTCTCTCTCCTCATTCATTCACTCTTTTCATTTCTTTTCCTCCCAACGTTTAGGCAAGTACATCTTGCACCAAATGGAGAGATTCTTGCACTTTTCATTTCTTGATTTTTCTTTGATATGATTTATCCATATTGTTCTTCTCATTATCCTCTACAAGTTTAGTACTTATCATTTTTGATTTCCATGGATAAATTCTTGTAGATCTAAGTTTATGTCTTTTCGGATTTCTTGGGTTTGATCTAGTAAATCTTGTTATTTTCAAGTTTTGATGGTTTCATGTCGTAGAGAATTTCTTTCTGTCCCATTTTGACCTATGGAAGTCTGGATTCTGACCTTGGATGAAGAGTTATGAAGCTTTGAAGTCATGGCTTTTCTTAGTTCTTCTTCTCGGAAAATGGAGAAGAAGAACAGTGCTTGACCCGTTGACCGCATGAACCTCCATGCGGCAAGTTTCCCCCCTGGCCGCATGGCTTGTAGCAGTCTGGCCGCATAAGCAAGTTTCAGCTGCATAAGCAGTCTTAGCCGCATGGCACTAAGCAGTTTCAGCCGCATGAGCATTCGCAGTCGCATGTGTATTCTCAGCCGCATGAGCCATTGCAGCCGCATGAGTGCTTCCCCAGCCGCATAAGATCCAGCCCCCACTGTCGCATGAACTCTGATTTCTTGAGCCGCATGCGCCCCGCATATCTCAGCCGCATGAGCCTGCTTCAACTGTGCCGCATGAGCCTTTCGTGCCGCAGTCGCATATGACCCGCATGCTCCCAGCCGCATATGCGCCCGTCCATTTCTAGCCGCATGAGCTTACTTACTCCCAGCCGCGTGGGCGCGCGTCCCTTCAGCCGCATGAATACCCGCATTCCTGAGCCGCATGCACCCGTTCGTTTTGAGCCGCATGGTCCAGCTTTCCTGAGCCGCATGAGCCCATCCACCCTTGGCCGCATAGGACCTACTCTGGCTGTTTTGTGTATTTTTGTCCTATTTATTGCATTATGGCTAGAATTTCTCCCAACTTCTGTCACCCTCATTTCTCGTATTTCCCGTATTTCGTATTTATACTCGTATCTGGATTTTGGCATGTATTTTATTTTTCTCAGCTTGTGGAATTTCGGTATTTCTCGTATTTTGGGTTTTGGGCTTGGCCCGGTTTTAATTGGTTTGGAATCGGTTTGGTTTGGTTTATGTGTTGGAACACCATAGCCCTATGCTACACCCTCAACCCACCACAACTCCCCCTCTTTATAACTCCACCAACCTCTTCTCTCTCTTCATAACCACCATTAATTTCTTCTTCTTCTTCTTCCTCCACACAACTCCCCAACCCCTAGGCAAGTGCATCTTGCCACTACATGAGAACCCTCTTTTCTTTGTCCATTTGCTAGCTTAGGACATGGAGATCAACATTAGTTATTGGGTTTTTATGATTTGGAGTCTCTGTTGATGTAGATATAAGTTATTTCTATTTTTGGATTTTGCATGGTTTGAGCTATTTATGTTGGTTTTCTATAAGTTTTGATGTTTCTATATGGAAGAGCTTTCAGTTTCACTCCAGTTGGAGCCTTGGAAATCCGAATTTGGAGTTCGGATGGCCAAGTTATGAACTTTTGAAGTTTTGGTTTCAGCCATGTGTTCTTGCTGTTTGGAGAAGACAGTAAGCAGTGTGCAGAGCTGTTTAGCTACGCACACTGAGCTACGCGCGCTCTTTAGCGCTGCGTACGCAGGCTTGAGTACGCTTCCTGTTGGAAGCGTGTCTCCTTGAGCGTGCGTGACTTTCACACATTGCTCCCTGTAGCGTGCGTGACTTTCACACACTGCTCCCTTGAGCGTGCGTGACTTTCACACATTGCTCCCTGTAGCGTGCGTAACTTTCACACACTGCTCCCTTGAGCATGCGTGACTTTCACACACTGCTCCCTTGAGCGTGCGTGACTTCACACATTGCTCCCTGTAGCGTACGTGACTTTTCATGTACGCTGCCCCTGAGCGTGCGTGACTTTTCACGCAGCTGTTCCCTTGAGCATGCGTGACTTTTCACGCAGCTGTTCCCCTGAGCGTGCGTGACTTTTCACGCAGCTGTTCCCTTGAGCTTGCGTGACTTTTCACGCAGTTGTTCCCTTGAGCTTGCGTGACTTTTTACGCAGCTGTTCCCTTGAGCTTGCGTGACTTTTCACGCAGCTGTTCCCTTGAGCTTGCGTAACTTTTCACGCAGCTGCTTCCCTTGAGCATGCGTGACTTTTTGTACGCTGCTCCCCTGACCCCTTGCTTAACCTATTGACCCTTGGAGTTTTAGTTTTATTTCTTTAAGCTTGGCTCTTTTATAACCCTTTCTTTTGATATTTTATTAGATATTTCATGCCCATTTTATATCCTTACGCCTTTTGTCATGAACTTGATTTTACTTAATATGTTAGAATGACTATGGTACATGGCTTGGTATGACAAGGAACTAGCATAACACGACAGTGACCCGTAGTGGTGCACTCCTTACATGACCAACATGACTTGATAGTGGCCCGTGGCGGCGCACTCCTGACTTGACATGACTTGATAATTTAACTTGACCTGCCTTGACACCGTGGGTGGTTCTTCTTGCTTGCTTGTTAAATCCATTTGTCCTGTCTTGCATCATGTCTAGGAGGGGACTCCTGAGTACCACGGTCAGGAGTACCCACTAAAATGGATTAAGGTTAATAACTAGAATAACACAGTAGTCATGAAGAGATTGACACAGCTACAGGCAATCCCATTACCTGGGCGCTCTTGGGATCTGTAGCCTGCCGTCGAGTAGGGCACATTTCCAACGCACCGTCGAGTGTTGCACCCTCTAAGTCACCTAAGGGTACATTTGTCTTCTGGGCGATGTACCCACCTGAATTCAACCCTAATCTTTCGTCCTGGGTAGCCTGGATGGTCTGCAGGGCTTGTGGCTGTGGAACAATCTCACTGCATCTTGTTAGTAATTAGGCCTGTGATAACCCTAGTTAGTTAAAGTAGTAAGCCGTAGTATCTGCTTGGCCGTGATTGATTGAATGAAGTATAACCAGTCTGGGCATGTCTTGTTCCAGTACCAGAATGTTTCCTGTCTTGATTGCTTACATTATTATCTTGCCGATAAATGGTGGAAAACCAAGCTCTGTTCAGATGAAGGGTTACAACCCCGGTCCTTGTTTGGTTTACGGGTTGTAACCTGGCTATCGGAATAGTTCCATGGTTATCTCGTCGTATATCATCCTGACATGTTTTCATAATTCTAGTTTAATATTATATCTTCTTGTGTTAATGCTGGCTTTTGTTCTTATTTCGTGGCCCCCTTGTGGCACTTGCTCTTTCTGGGGTTGACCCAGCTGGTTTTGTGTGGCCAGATTTTGGAGCAGCTCCCGAGGATCTACCAAGCTTCCAGCCCAATGGTGGCGACTAGAAGGAACCCGGGCTACGAGTGGGTTTTCTATTTTGTTTCGCTCACTCTATTATAAATTTATTCCTTGAGGCGTTTAGCCGACGAGCACCTGTTAGCTCGATGCACTTTTACTTACTGTCTGCCTACGGGCTGTAAACATGATTAACAAATCCTAGGGTTGATCATGTACGACTTAAACTCTTGCTAGTCCTAACATTTTGTACGACTAGCTTCATGATCAGCTGATATGTAATATTTGGGATGCCTTTTATTGTATATTTAATGATCATACATCTTGTAATTATATTATTTGCTTGAGATTGAGACAATAGGCTTGACCTTAAGAGACTGTTGGCTTGTAGTAAACCCTCATATCTAGACAGCCGTGACCGTATAGTTGAGATGTATTCTATTTCAATATACGTAGCTGGCTATGTCTGCCCCCGCTCTCCAGTATTCTGGTTCTGGGGCGTGACATGGTTTAAGTGGTGGCCCATGCAGGTCTTGTCAATCAAGAAATGTGAGGGTTTACCGAATAGATGTCTCAATCAGTATTCGCCCTTGATCTCCGCCCGTATTTTCAAATCCCTGGAATTCTTGCCCTGATTACATGCTTGTATCGTTGATCTGTCCTGGTCCTTCCTTATTGTTTCCCTGTGTCGTCTTCTTCAGCGGCACTGTACCTGACCCTGCCGATCAGCAAGAAAGAGCACCTCCCGTGGATCAGCAACAACCCGAAGATCAAGCCCAGCATTCCGGAGTCGCCTCCAGAGTGATACCTACTGGAGGAGAGTCACCAGTTCGGCCCGTCCAGCCTACAGAGCCAGATGATGGTACCTTAGTAGGCCTCATCAGAACCTTGATAGCTTCTCAGGATCGTCGAAGCGACGCCCTGCACCAGACAGTTCAAGATGCTTTGACCCGAGGCGGACATCCAGGAAACCAGGCGGCGAACAGCTTCAAGCGATTGAACCCTCCTTTCTTCGACGGCAGCGAGGATGCGATTGCCGCGGATGCATGGCTTCAGGATACCGAGGTGATTCTGGAAGCAGCTAGGATACCCGAGAATGAGAAGGTGGCGGTGGTACGCCTGCAGTTGTTGGACTTGGCTCGCAGTTGGTGGGCAGCACAAGCCATGGGATTAGTGGCACCCATTGCTTGGGCAGTGTTTAGGGAGAGATTCCAGACGAAGTATTTCGATGCTGTGGCTCGGTACGATCTGCAGACCAGATTTACCAACTTGAAGCAAGGAGGCAGAACAGTCGACAGTTATACATCGGAGTTTTCTAGACTCAGTAGGTTTGCCCCCACCTTGGTGGCGACCGAGTTTGATAGGGCCCAGCGATTCCAGCAGGGGCTGTATTTGGAGATCTTGTTGGCGGTTGAGCAGTTCGAGCACCAGACGTTCGATGCAGTCTTAAGAGCAGCTAGGAGGCATGAGTACACCTTCCAGAGGATCGTGGATAGGACCGGAAGTAGGAAGCGGTCCCATAGTCAGATGCACCAGTCATCAGCTCCAGTCCCGGCAGCTAGGGGATTGACCATTGGAACTCCGAGGCGGGCGGCCTCAGTAACGTCGGTTCAGCACTCGACCCCGACG
The DNA here is from genome assembly GCA_029216955.1 of Iris pallida. Classification (NCBI taxonomy): domain Eukaryota; kingdom Viridiplantae; phylum Streptophyta; class Magnoliopsida; order Asparagales; family Iridaceae; genus Iris; species Iris pallida. The sequence continues at coordinate 9,460,369 of JANAVB010035219.1, forward strand.
TACCCGCAGCAGCAGAAGCAGAAGCAGACTTCCGCGATGGGATGTTCTCATTGCGGGAAGCCAGGACATGTGGTGGCAGATTGTCGCAGGGCGCAGGGATTGTGCCTGGCTTGTGGAGCAGCAGATCATAGGATAGGGACTTGCCCAAATAGGGGTGGTTCATCAGCATCCAACCCTTCTAGCTCTTCGGTGAGAGGACCGGCCCCAGCACAGTTCAGCAGCAGCAGTATCAGTCTTCGAGGCCCTTGCCGCCTCAGTCTCAGGCATTCCAGCAACAACACCCCCAACAGTATGCGCAAGTCCAAGCTCAGACCCAGAATAGGCAGAGAGGTTTCCAGCAGAGGGGACCGGCAGCCAGAGGACAAGGTCAGGCCATGATGATGGCTATGGAAGAAGAAGTTGCACCAGGTGAGGTTGTGGTAGGTACTATTCTCGTCAACTCCTTTACAGCTTCGGTATTGTTTGATTCTGGTGCATCGCATTCATTCATGTCTGCACGCTTCGCGACACGGATATGATTGGAGCCTGAGTCATTATCAGTGAGGCTCAATATACTTACTGGTAATGGTCTTGTGGGAGTAGATCGAGTATTTTTCTCGTGTCGGATCGTAGTTAGCGGTAGGGAGTTTCCCGCTAGATTCATAGAGTTTCCTATGGCAGACTATGATGTAGTCCTAGGCATGGATTGGTTGAGGAACCAGTATGCTAGGATAGACTACCATATTGGCAGAGTTGTCTTTAGTATCCCCGGCGAGCCAGAGTTTTCATTTTCCAGAGGCGCAGTGGAGCCATCTTCCCCAGCATTGCGGATGGCAGTAGCAGCAGTGCAGTTACCCCGGATAGTTGAAGAGTTTCCAGATGTCTTTCCAGAGGAGCTTCCAGGGATGCCGCCAGAACGGGAGATTGAGTTCACTATAGACTTGATTCCCGGGACAGCACCAGTATCAGAGCGAGTCTACAGGATGGCGCCTTCAGAGTTAGAAATTTTGTACAAGATGATTGAAGAACTGAGGACCAAGGGATTCATCCGTGCTAGTGGATCGCCTTGGAGAGCCCCGATGCTTCTTGTGAAAAAGAAGGATGGTACGTCCAGGCTATGTGTTGATTATCGTACCATGAATTCGATGACAATCAAGAACAGATACCCTCTTCCGAGGATAGATGACTTATTTGATCAGCTCAGAGGGGCTTCAGTGTTCTCGAAAATCGACTTACGGTCAGGATACCACCAGATCAGAGTCAGAGAGCAGGACATCTCGAAGACAGTATTTAGATCGAGGTATGGGCATTGGGAGTTCCTTGTTATGCCCTTTGGAGCGACCAATGCGCCGGCCGTATTCATGGACCTCATGAATCGCATTTTCATGCCTTACTTGGACCAATTTGTGATCGTGTTCCTAGATGACATCCTGGTCTACAGCAAGAGTGAAGCAGAGCATGAGCAGCATCTCAGAGTCGTCCTCCAGACGCTTAGGGAGCATCAGTTGTACGCCAAGTTCAGTAAATGCGAGTTCTGGCTCGATCGTATTTCATACTTGGGTCACATCATTACCCGAGGAGGAGTGGAAGTGGATCCCCAAAAGATTATGGCTATCGAGTCATGGCCGGTACCCAGCTCAGTGGCAGAGGTTCGCAGCTTCCTTGGATTGGCCGGCTACTACCGGCGGTTCGTTTCAGATTTCGCAAGGATTTCAGCGCCGATGACCCAGTTGACCCGCAAAGATGTGTCGTTTGTTTGGACAGCAGAGTGTCAGAAATCATTTGAGAAGTTGAAGCGAGGTTTGATAACGACTCCCATTCTCACCCTTCCAGATGGGACCGGAGGATTCACAGTTTATTGCGACGCTTCAGGCAGAGGATTGGGGTGTGTCTTGATGCAGCATGGGAATGTAATATCTTATGCGTCACGTCAACTACGTGATCATGAGAAGAATTACCCGACCCACGACTTGGAATTGGCGACGGTAGTGTTTGCTTTGAAGTTGTGGAGGCACTACTTGTACGGAGATAGAGTGGAGATCTTTACTGATCATAAGAGCCTGAAGTATGTTTTCACCCAGAAAGACCTTAATATGCGGCAGAGAAGATGGCTTGAGCTACTGGTGGACTATGATGTGGATTTACAGTATCATCCCGGGAAGGCCAACGTTGTAGCAGATGCATTGAGCAGGAGAGCCGGAGTTTATTTCCTGACGGCGCAACCAGAATTATTGGCAGATCTTCAGAAGATGGAAATTGAAGTGGTTCTTCCAACCAGTGTGGCATTGATGGCCAGTCTACAGGTTCAGTCCAGCATAGTTGAGAGGATCCGGATGGCGCAGTCAACAGATTCCAAGATCCAGCGACTCAGAGCAGAGTGTAAAGCAGGAAGAAGGCCAGAGCTATGTATCCATGAAGACGGTACACTTCGGCACGGCACTCGTCTTTGTGTACCTAGTGGAGATATCAGACAGAAAGTCATGGCAGAAGCCCACAGTTCACAATATTCTATTCATCCGGGTGGTACGAAGATGTACCGTGATATTCGTCAGCATTTCTGGTGGAATGGCATGAAGAGGGAGATAGCCCGGTTTGTCTCTCGGTGTTTGGTTTGCCAACAGGTTAAAGCTGAACATCAGAGGCCTGTTGGACTTCTTCAGCCCTTACCGATCCCAGAATGGAAATGGGAGCATATAACCATGGATTTCGTGACCGGATTGCCCAGATCTCCGGCCGGCAGAGATGCTATTTGGGTAATTGTGGACAGGCTTACCAAGGTGGCACACTTTCTCCTATTCAGAGTTGGGCAGTCGACGGCGCAGCTAGCGGAGATGTACCTCAGGCAGATCGTCAGGCTTCACGGTGTGCCAGTCAGCATCACCTCAGACAGGGATTCAAGATTCACATCACACTTTTGGCGCAGCTTGCAGAAGAGTTTGGGGACTCACCTTCAGTTCAGCTCAGCTTATCACCCGCAGACGGATGGACAATCAGAGCGCACAATCCAAACTCTTGAAGATATGTTGAGATCATGTACCCTTGACTTCGGTGGTTCATGGAAGAATCATCTGCACCTGGTGGAATTCTCGTACAACAACAGTTATCAGACCAGTATCCAGATGGCACCCTTCGAGGCTCTCTATGGCAGGAAGTGCAGATCCCCGCTAGCATGGGACGATGTCGGGGAGAGACAGATGCTCGGTCCAGAAATGATTGCCCAGACAGTTGAAGTGGTCAGGCGAGTCAGAGATCATCTTCGAGTTGCCCAAGATCGCCAGCACCATTGGGCCGATTCTCATCGGTGCCCTCTTGAGTTTTCGGTCGGCGACCATGTATTCCTTAGGATCTCGCCTAACCGCGACGTCATTCGCTTCGGCGTGCGGGGAAAGCTTAGTCCTAGGTATATAGGGCCGTTCGATATTCTAGAGCGAGTAGGAGATGTATCCTATCGTCTCGCTCTTCCGTCGTCGCTAAGTGAGGTACACGATGTATTCCATGTGTCCCAATTACGACGGTATATTCCGGACCCAAGCCACATCCTAGACCATTCGAAATTGGTTGTTGGTACCAATCTTTCGTATGAGGAGAGGCCCGTGTCTATATTGGACCGGAGGGAAAAGATACTCAAGAACAAGACTATTAAATTAGTCCGTGTTGCTTGGGGTCATCACTCTCTAGGTGAGTCAACGTGGGAGCGTGAGGACGACATCCGATCGCGATACCCCTACTTGTTTGACTCGTGAGGTATAATGTCTTTCTTATGCCTTACGTTTTTCCTTCCTTGCTTGCATTGTATGATTGTATGATTGAACTGCTTAGTGTAGCTTACCTGTGCTTAATATAGCTTGTCGTGACAATCTCTAGCTCCTTGATTAAATTTCGAGGACGGAATTCTTTTAAGGTGGGTAGAGTTGTCACCCTCATTTCTCGTATTTTCCGTATTTCGTATTTATACTCGTATCTGGATTTTGGCATGTATTTTATTTTTCTCAGCTTGTGGAATTTCGGTATTTCTCGTATTTTGGGTTTTGGGCTTGGCCCGGTTTTAATTGGTTTGGAATCGGTTTGGTTTGGTTTATGTGTTGGAACACCATAGCCCTATGCTACACCCTCAACCCACCACAACTCCCCCTCTTTATAACTCCACCAACCTCTTCTCTCTCTTCATAACCACCATTAATTTCTTCTTCTTCTTCTTCTTCCTCCACACAACTCCCCAACCCCTAGGCAAGTGCATCTTGCCACTACATGAGAACCCTCTTTTCTTTGTCCATTTGCTAGCTTAGGACATGGAGATCAACATTAGTTCTTGGGTTTTTATGATTTGGAGTCTCTGTTGATGTAGATCTAAGTTATTTCTATTTTCGGATTTTGCATGGTTTGAGCTATTTATGTTGGTTTTCTATAAGTTTTGATGTTTCTATATGGAAGAGCTTTCAGTTTCACTCCAGTTGGAGCCTTGGAAATCCGAATTTGGAGTTCGGATGGCCAAGTTATGAACTTTTGAAGTTTTAGTTTCAGCCATGTGTTCTTGCTGTTTGGAGAAGACAGTGAGCAGTGTGCAGAGCTGTTTAGCTACGCACACTGAGCTACGCGCGCTCTTTAGCGCTGCGTACGCAGGCTTGAGTACGCTTCCTGTTGGAAGCGTGTCTCCTTGAGCGTGCGTGACTTTCACACATTGCTCCCTGTAGCGTGCGTGACTTTCACACACTGCTCCCTTGAGCGTGCGTGACTTTCACACATTGCTCCCTGTAGCGTGCGTGACTTTCACACACTGCTCCCTTGAGCGTGCGTGACTTTCACACACTGCTCCCTTGAGCGTACGTGACTTCACACATTGCTCCCTGTAGCGTGCGTGACTTTTCATGTACGCTGCCCCTGAGCGTGCGTGACTTTTCACGCAGCTGTTCCCTTGAGCTTGCGTAACTTTTCACGCAGCTGTTCCCTTGAGCGTGCGTGACTTTTCACGCAGCTGTTTCCTTGAGCTTGCGTGACTTTTCACGCAGCTGTTCCCTTGAGCTTGCGTGACTTTTCACGCAGCTGTTCCCTTGAGCTTGCGTGACTTTTCACGCAGCTGCTCCCCTTTAGCATGCGTGACTTTTTGTACGCTACTCCCCTGACCCCTTGCTTAACCTATTGACCCTTGGAGTTTTAGTTTTATTTCTTTAAGCTTGGCTCTTTTATAACCCTTTCTTTTGATATTTTATTAGATATTTCATGTCCATTTTATATCCTTACGCCTTTTGTCATGAACTTGATTTTACTTAATATGTTGGAATGACTATGGTACATGGCTTGGTATGACAAGGAACTAGCATAACACGACAGTGACCCGTAGTGGTGCACTCCTGACATGACCAACATGACTTGATAGTGGCCCGTGGCGGCGCACTCCTGACTTGACATGACTTGATAATTTAACTTGACATGCCTTGACACCGTGGGTGGTTCTTCTTGCTTGCTTGTTAAATCCATTTGTCCTGTCTTGCATCATGTCTATGAGGGGACTCCTGAGTACCACGGTCAGGAGTACCCACTAAAATGGATTAAGGTTAATAACTAGAATAACACAGTAGTCATGAAGAGATTGACACAGCTACATGCAATCCCATTACCTGGGCGCTCTTGGGATCTGTAGCCTGCCGTCGAGTAGGGCACATTTCCAGTGCACCGTCGAGTGTTGCACCCTCTAAGTCACCTAAGGGTACATTTGTCTTCTAGGCGATGTACCCACCTGAATTCAACCCTAATCTTTCGTCCTGGGTAGCCTGGATGGTCTGCAGGGCTTGTGGCTGTGGAACAATCTCACTGCATCTTGTTAGTAATTAGGCTTGTGATAACCCTAGTTAGTTAAAGTTGTAAGCCGTAGTATCTGCTTGGCCGTGATTGATTGAATGAAGTATAACCAGTCTGGGCATGTCTTGATCCAGTACCAGAATGTTTCCTGTCTTGATTGCTTACATTATTATCTTGCCGATAAATGGTGGGAAACCAAGCTCTGTTCAGATGAAGGGTTACAACCCCGGTCCTTGTTTGGTTTACGGGTTGTAACCTGGCTATCGGAATAGTTCTATGGTTATCTCGTCGTATATCATCCTGACATGTTTTCATAATTCTAGTTTAATATTATATCTTCTTGTGTTAATGCTGGCTTTTGTTCTTATTTCGTGGCCCCCTTGTGGCACTTGCTCTTTCTGGGGTTGACCCAGCTGGTTTTGTGTGGCCAGATTTTGGAGCAGCTCCCGAGGATCTACCAAGCTTCCAGCCCAATGGTGGCGACTAGAAGGAACCCGGGCTACGAGTGGGTTTTCTATTTTATTTCGCTCACTCTATTGTAAATTTATTCCTTGAGGCGTTTAGCCGACGAGCACCTGTTAGCTCGATGCACTTTTACTTACTGTCTGCCTACGGGCTGTAAACATGATTAACAAATCCTAGGGTTGATCATGTACGACTTAAACTCTTGCTAGTCCTAATATTTTGTACGACTAGCTTCATGATCAGCTGATATGTAATATTTGGGACGCCTTTTATTGTATATTTAATGATCATACATCTTGTAATTATATTATTTGCTTGAGATTGAGACAATAGGCTTGACCTTAAGAGACTGTTGGCTTGTAGTAAACCCTCATATCTAGACAGCCGTGACCGTATAGTTGAGATGTATTCTATTTCAATATACGTAGCTGGCTATGTCTGCCCCCGCTCTCCAGTATTCTGGTTCTGGGGCGTGACATGGTTTAAGTGGTGGCCCATGCAGGTCTTGTCAATCAAGAAATATGAGGGTTTACCGAATAGATGTCTCAATCAGTATTCGCCCTTGATCTCCGCCCGTATTTTCAAATCCCTGGAATTCTTGCCCTGATTACATGCTTGTATCGTTGATCTGTCCTGGTCCTTCCTTATTGTTTCCCTGTGTCGTCTTCTTCAGCGGCACTGTACCTGACCCTGCCGATCAGCAAGAAAGAGCACCTCCCGTGGATCAGCAACAACCCGGAGATCAAGCCCAGCATTCCGGAGTCGCCTCCAGAGTGATACCTACTGGAGGAGAGTCACCAGTTCGGCCCGTCCAGCCTGCAGAGCCAGATGATGGTACCTTAGTAGGCCTCATCAGAACCTTGATAGCTTCTCAGGATCGTCGAAGCGACGACCTGCACCAGACAGTTCAAGATGCTTTGACCCGAGGCGGACATCCAGGGAACCAGGCGGCGAACAGCTTCAAGCGATTGAACCCTCCTTTCTTCGACGGCAGCGAGGATGCGATTGCCGCGGATGCATGGCTTCAGGATACCGAGGTGATTCTGGAAGCAGCTAGGACACCCGAGAATGAGAAGGTGGCGGTGGTACGCCTGCAGTTGTTGGACTTGGCTCGCAGTTGGTGGGCAGCGCAAGCCATGGGATTAGTGGCACCCATTGCTTGGACAGTGTTTAGGGAGAGATTCCAGACGAAGTATTTCGATGCTGTGGCTCGGTACGATCTGCAGACCAGATTTACCAACTTGAAGCAAGGAGGCAGAACAGTCGAGAGGTCCGTGTGACTTCAGTATTCTGGTTCTGGGGCGTGACAACTTCCAACATGGAAGTGGTAGATCCTTGTGTTGGCTCTAAGGATCTTCATGTTTCACTTTAACCGGATTTCATGTGTGACTTCTATGTCACGAGAGGTCCGTGTGACTTCCTGACCTGACCATGTTCCTGACCAGATTACCTTGGTATGTGCTGGTACCTTTTCTAAGTGTGTATTGGGATACAATAGTAGTATGCACTGCGGTGCTATTTAATGAGTGCACTGAGGTGTGACTCTACATGCCAAGTGATCGTTCGTGTTATATGTCAATACATGTGTACCTTCCAGTACAGTCATGGTAATTGGTCAGTAATAGTGTCGTGGTATGTTGATTGTTGTTTGAAGCATTACACTAAGCATGGATCTAGATCGGGCCGATATGGATTCATACTTAGGGTACGCGTACTATGGTACGACATACAGGAGGATGACCATGTGACCACGACATACAATTCCAAATACCAAGATAGGGTTAATCTAGCAACTTAAATCGGTAGAAGCATTGGGAGGGAACAGAATCTCGAGATCGTGCCATACTAGCCACCCCGGGTCCCGTCCTGACGTGTCGGTTGGCCACCACGGATACAGTTTCATCTGCCTATAGTGGATGACTATATCCGACTCCTGCGTGCTATGTGTTATATGTTTTAGCACGGTGGCCTTATGAGGGACCGGTGCATAATCAAAGTGCTATATGTATATGTATATGATACGGCATTGGCTAGCCCTGCTGGATTGACACGATCTGAGGATTCCTATATTGCATTACTGGGATAATCTAGACAAATCATAGAAAGCCGTAGGATTGATTGGCCGCTTGTAAGCTGACTTGTTTGTGATATATTTTTTTCTGTTAGCAACTGAGGAATATGGACTATCGTGGTGCGTGGTCCAACCCATGTCCTTGTTTGGTTGTTGGGTTGGGCTATTGTGCTGCGATAGGCTATGGACCAAAGTCGCGATCAGAAGCCCTTTTACCTGCCCATGGTTATAGGATATATCTTATCTCGGCACGATATTGGCACCGTTTGTCCTTGTTTGGTTGTAAGGGTGTCGTATTGTCTCGATGATATGGTATAAGCCTATAACTCGTGAATCAGGTCTTATTTAACTCATTGGATTTATCTCACTTTTTTGTGCTCCCTTGTGGTACTTGCTATTCGGGGCCTGACCCCGCTGGTTTTGTTTGGCCAGATTTCGTAGCAGCTCAAGAGGATCCAGCTTTCCACCCGAACAATGGTGCACACCAGGAGTATGGGCGCCAGGGACCACGAGTGGGTTTCTTCTTCACCGCTCTGATATCTTCTATTTTGTACTTGGCGTTTAGCCACCGGCACTTGTTTAGCCGACAGTTCTGGATACTAGTTTCCTTTGCATAATTGTAATTAAATCAGACTGCAGCTGACTATAGTTATGTACTATTGACTCTCGGAACTAGCTCATCATTTTGTATAGCTAGACTTATGAATCATTTTGATGAAGCGTCGGAGACGCCTTACTGCTTTGTCGTATATGATCATTATTTACTGCTTCTTGTTTTGATTGATTGAGACATAGATGCTCTGTGGGACCATAGGAGACCTGATTGTAGCATGCACCCCCTTGTCTCTTGATAGCCACGATCGCCGTATGACGTTTATATGCCTCATACGGTGTAGCTGGCCTAGTCCATCTCAGTATTCCGGTACTGGGGCGTGACAAGGTTTTAGTGGTGGCCCATACAGGTCTGTATTTCAGACTTGTGAGGTGTTGCGATTATAGGAGTCTCAATCAAAATATGTCCCTCTTGATCTCCTGATTCGTCTTCTCCTTCTCTCGCCTTGATTGCTAACTTGATTATCATCCTCGATTCCTTCCCGTCCTGTCTTTTGATATCTTGTATCCTTTCCTTTAGGGGCACATCGTTCTCGGCTATTGGAGGAGCCGGCATGGGAGAGAATCCAGTAGATCAGGGACCAGTTAGAGATCAACAAGGGGTAGCCCCTCTACCTGGACAGATTCACATCGAGAATGTTACAGAGCATGAGCCAGTTGAGCCACAGAGGCCAGAGGATCCCGTACCTCCAGTAATGCCGGTAGTGCCAGTAGCACTAGACGTGCCGGCACTATTACAGATTATCAGAAGATTATTGGAGACCCAGCAACGCCAGACGATAGCCTAACAGCAACAACAAACCCGACAGTAAGAACAGAATGTGCTACAGAATCAGGAGTTGCAATTAGCCTTTGAGAGAAGTGTCAGGAATGATTCAGGAGCGTCCGGAAGGTTTTGTCGACTTAACCCAAAATATTTTGATGGCACGGAGGATGCCATCACGGCGGATGCTTGGCTTCAGGATACAGAGGCCATATTGACCGCAGCAAAGGTTCCAGCAGAAGAGAAGGTTGACCAGGTCAGACTTTTACTTCGGGATCTCCCCCGCGATTGGTGGGCATCGGAAGAGGTTGGAATGAGGCGTCCTGTTCCTTGGGATAGCTTCAATACCAGATTCAAGGCCAAGTATTTTGGCGTTGTAGCTCGGTATGAGCTTCAGCAGAGATTTATCAGCCTCAAGCAGGCTGGTAAGACGGTGGATGGTTATGCAGCGGAGTTCTGCAGGTTAAGTAGGTTTGCTCGGATGATGGTGGCGACAGAGCCAGAGAGAGCAATGAGGTTCCAGTAGGGACTTCACCTAGAGATTTTGCAGCTAGTCGAGGGGCACGACTACCAGACATTCGATGCAGTATTGATGACGGCTCGGAGGCACGAGCTTACTATTCAAAGGTTACCAGCAAGGACTGGGGGCCAGAAGAGGTCTCATACGCAGAGTGCTGGGGGAGGAGCAGTACCTCGGACGTCAGCACCAGCACCTGGCGTCCGTATTCGTGATGCAGCACCAGTCACGATAATTGTGACTGCACCAGTTCGACAGCAGCAACAGAGGAACCAGCAGCAACGTCAGGAAGCACCAGTGGGTTGCACTTACTGTGGTAAGGGAGGGCACACTAGGGATGTGTATCATTCAGCTAATAGATTGTGCTTGAGGTGTGGCAGTCCATACCATAGGATTGCTAATTGTCCTATGATGCAGAGACCAGGAGGGCCAGCTCAACGATTTTCGGCGCTGCCAGCTCCAGAGGTAGCACCGTATCAAGGGCCAGCACTAGCAGTGAGGCCACTAGCCCAGCGCCCATTACTGACGCAAGCTCAGATGTACCGACAAGCACAACATCAGGTTGGACAGCATGGCCAGGGAAGGCAGGGACAAAGGCAAGAAGAATTTGGAGTATTAGAGCATAGGTTGGCTGAAGGCGGTCAGATTTTGGGTAAGTTTTGAGTATTATTTATTATAATTCCTTGAGTTTTATATTCGAAGAGTGAAGGCGACTTTCTCGTCTCATTCATCTGCTCTCGTATCATGTGATACGTGATGTTTATCATGTGTCTTGATTTCGAGAGTATGTCCTGGGCAGAGTCTCGTTTTTGATTTAGTCATTGGTACCGACTTATCTCAAGCGTTGGCCGATGTCCACTTTGGGAGTCAGTGTAGGACCTCGATGACGAATTCCTACCTAACTTGAGAGGTATATTTTATTCGTATGTCTCCGATCATTTCCTTCTAGGGTATGATTATTGTTTGTGCTGTTACTTAATTATTCTTGCTTTCTTAAACTGTTCATGTGCCATGTGTTGTTTGATAATTGTGCTTGCTATATGTCATGAGTGTATTTCGTGATCTGAGAGCGCGCTCGACTAGCCTTATCGAAATTCCGAGGACGAAATTTTTCTAAGGAGGGTAGAGATGTCACTCCCCATTCCCGGAATACGTAAATTTTTGATTTTTCCTGTATATGGTATCTGGCACCTGTATCTTGAATGTATGTATCATGTATTTGTAACTAGCCGCGGCATGGGACAGTATCTCGTCGCAGATTAGTGTGCCACCCCTTGTCCTTGTTTGGTTGTAGGCGTGGTTCACTATTTCGATGATAGGATTTTTGAACCGTGTTGTGGTTAGGATTTTATTTATTTAATTTAATTAGTTGTATCATGTAGCCTTAACATGTCATTAGCCCCATGGTTAGGAGCATGCTTAAGATTAGGGTTTCTTTGAGTCAACCCAACCCCTATATATATTCTCTTCCTCACTCTCTCTCCTCATTCATTCACTCTTTTCATTTCTTTTCCTCCCAACGTTTAGGCAAGTACATCTTGCACCAAATGGAGAGATTCTTGCACTTTTCATTTCTTGATTTTTCTTTGATATGATTTATCCATATTGTTCTTCTCATTATCCTCTACAAGTTTAGTACTTATCATTTTTGATTTCCATGGATAAATTCTTGTAGATCTAAGTTTATGTCTTTTCGGATTTCTTGGGTTTGATCTAGTAAATCTTGTTATTTTCAAGTTTTGATGGTTCCATGTCGTAGAGAATTTCTTTCTGTCCCATTTTGACCTATGGAAGTCTGGATTCTGACCTTGGATGAAGAGTTATGAAGCTTTGAAGTCATGGCTTTTCTTAGTTCTTCTTCTCGGAAAATGGAGAAGAAGAACAGTGCTTGACCCGTTGACCGCATGAACCTCCATGCGGCAAGTTTCCCTCCTGGCCGCATGGCTTGTAGCAGTCTGGCCGCATAAGCAAGTTTCAGCTGCATAAGCAGTCTTAGCCACATGGCACTAAGCAGTTTCAGCCGCATTCGCATTCGCATCCGCATGTGTATTCTCAGCCGCATGAGCCATTGCAGCCGCATGAGTGCTTCCCCAGCCGTATAAGATCCAGCCCCCACTGCAGCATGAACTCTGATTTCTTGAGCCGCATGCGCCCCGCATATCTCAGCCGCATGAGCCTGCTTCAACTGTGCCGCATGAGCCTTTCGTGCCGCAGCCGCATATGACCCGCATGCTCCCAGCCGCATATGCGTCCGTCCATTTCCAGCCGCATGAGCTTACTTACTCCCAGCCGCGTGGGCGCGCGTCCCTTCAGCCGCATGAATACCCGCATTCCTGAGCCGCATGCACCCGTTCGTTTTGAGCCGCATAGTCCAGCTTTTCTGAGCCGCATGAGCCCATACACCCTTGACCGCATAGGGCCTACTTTGGCTGTTTTGTGTATTTTTGTCCTATTGATTGCATTATGGCTAGAATTTCTTCCAACTTCCAACATGGAAGTGGTAGATCCTTGTGTTGGCTCTAAGGATCTTCATGTTTCACTTTAACCGGATTTCATGTGTGACTTTTATGTCACGAGAGGTCCGTGTGACTTCCTGACCTGACCATGTTCCTGACCAGATTACCTTGGTATGTGCTGGTACCTTTTCTAAGTGTGTATTGGGATACAATAGTAGTATGCACTGCGGTGCTATTTAATGAGTGCACTGAGGTGTGACTCTACATGCCAAGTGATCGTTCGTGTTATATGTCAATACATGTGTACCTTCCAGTACAGTCATGGTAATTGGTCAGTAATAGTGTCGTGGTATGTTGATTGTTGTTTGAAGCATTACACTAAGCATGGATCTAGATCGGGCCGATGTGGATTCATACTTAGGGTACGCGTACTATGGTACGACATACAGGAGGATGACCATGTGACCACGACATGCAATTCCAAATACCAAGATAGGGTTAATCTAGCAACTTAAATCGGTAGAAGCATTGGGAGGGAACAGAATCCCGAGATCGTGCCATACTAGCCACCCCGGGTCCCGTCCTGACGTGTCGGGTTGGCCGCCACGGATACAGTTTTCATCTGCATATAGTGGATGACTATATCCGACTCCTGCGTGCTATGTGTTATATATTTTAGCACGGTGGCCTTACGAGGGACCGGTGCATAATCAAAGTGCTATATGTATATGTATATGATACGGCATTGGCTAGCCCTGCTGGATTGACACGATCTGAGGATTCCTATATTGCATTACTGGGATAATTCAGACAAATCATAGAAAGCCGTAGGATTGATTGGCCGCTTGTAAGCTGACTTGTTTGTGGAATATTTTCTTCTGTTAGCAACTGAGGAACATGGACTATCGTGGTGCGTGGTCCAACCCATGTCCTTGTTTGGTTGTTGGGTTGGGCTATTGTGCTGCGATAGGCTATGGACCGAAGTCGCGATCAGAAGCCCTTTTACCTGCCCATGGTTATAGGATATATCTTATTTCGGCACGATATTGGCACCGTTTGTCCTTGTTTGGTTGTAAGGGTGTCGTATTGTCTCGATGATATGGTATAAGCCTATAACTCGTGAATCAGGTCTTATTTAACTCATTGGATTTATCTCACTCTTTTGTGCTCCCTTGTGGTACTTGCTATTCGGGGCCTGACCCCGCTGGTTTTGTTTGGCCAGATTTCGTAGCAGCTCAAGAGGATCCAGCTTTCCACCCGAACAATGGTGCACACCAGGAGTATGGGCGCCAGGGACCATGAGTGGGTTTTTTCTTCACCGCTCTGATATCTTCTATTTTGTACTTGGCGTTTAGCCACCGGCACTTGTTTAGCCGACAGTTCTGGACACTGGTTTCCTTTGCATAATTGTAATTAAATCAGACTGCAGCTGACTATAGTTATATACTATTGACTCTCGGAACTAGCTCATCATTTTGTATAGCTAGACTCATGAATCATTTTGATGAAGCGTCGGGGACGCCTTACTGCTTTGTCTTATATGATCATTATTTACTGCTTCTTGTTTTGATTGATTGAGACATAGATGCTCTGTGGGACCATAGGAGACCTGATTGTAGCATGCACCCCCTTTTCTCTTGACAGCCACGATCGCCGTATGACGTTTATATACCTCATACGGTGTAGCTGGCCTAGTCCGTCTCAGTATTCCGGTACTGGGGCGTGACAGAAACAGAGAGAAACTTATGAGAGGACTCGAAGGAGTGAGAGAGCTCATGGAAGGAGGCCGACTCTGTAGAGAGACTCGATGGGTACCAAAATTATAATTTGAAAAATGAGAAAAGAACATGAAAGTGGAGAGCAACGACATAAAGTAAATAAGAAGAGAAAAATTAGGGTTATGAGTGCTATATAAGGGGAAGGGGTAGAGTGATAATTTTATGTTTAATTTCGATTTGGGTCGGTAATTGAAATACAAAATTGTAATCCGACTTGAAAATCGGAATTTGATAAACTTTAAACTGATATTTTAACCGGTAATGTCTATTTCGATTTGGATTGGTTCGATTTTCAGTTTTAAACCAAAATTTCTCACCCTATCACCTATGTAACACTTTATAACTTAAGAGTGGAATTATTTAGGGATCTAATTTTAAATTTGATATAAAATAATGTTAATTAAAATATGCATAAATTTTGTTTGAAATGATGCTTTAATTTTTTTTTTAGATATGAACATATATTAGATTTAACATAAATTAGATATTTATCAGCTCATTTTTTTTTCCTAGACAACAACTTTTTGTAAAAATTTACTAAACAAATGATTATATCCAACAAAAAAACATTTTACAACTTCAATATAATATAAGATGATCACATTTATTTATATTGTTAAAAATTAATTTTAAATTAATAAAATATGATAAGAGAGTATTAAGTAATTGGTTAAAATTTAAATTAAAAATTTAAATAAATAATACTATAATAAAGTATTATTATTGTTAAAATAATAGAAAATATAATCTATATTTGTTTATTTTTTCTTTTCTTCTATTAGTCAATTTGTTTACTAGAAATTACACACAAATGTGTGCTATGTAGCTATGATTTTTTTTATATATATAAATTGTAGATGCATGTATGTTGTGTTATTATTATAATATTATTAGGGCTAATTAGCATTTAGGTTATTAATTTTATATTAGCTTAGAGTTTAAGTTCTAAAAAATTCAATTAAAAAATTTGAATCCTAATTTTTTTAATATTTTTTGAGTTTTTTTATTATATTATGAACATGAGTACAATGAAAACAACCAACAAAAGCTAAAAAACACATAATAAAAATAAAAAATAGAAATTCATATTCTATTTTTTTTTTTTTTAATTTATTGAACACGAGAATGTCATGATGACTTGGATCTAATTAGGCCTTGTGCTTCCCGTCCATCCTCCAAATCTCAGCCGTCCATCCCTTCCTTTCTTCCTCCCCAATCCAAACATTTCCCTTCTCTTAAACCCCAAAAAACCTTACTGCCGCCCAATTATTTTTTTTCTAGGGTTTCAGAAACAAGAAAAAGTAGAAAGAAGAGAGAGAGAGAGATGAGCTTCAAGAACGCGAAGGTCCCGAAGATCCCCGGAGCCGGATCGGCGTCAAAGCTGATGGCGATCGGCCTCATCGGCGGCGGCGGCCTCTACGCCGCCCTCAACTGTCTCTACAACGTCGACGGAGGCCACCGCGCCATCGTCTTCAACCGGATCCACGGGATCAAGGACAAGGTCCTCTCCCCCTCTCCCTCTTTTCAATATCCATCCTCTCTTGCACGGACACGGCGACACGGACACGTCCCCAGTCCTCGGAGTGTCCATGTTTTCCTTTGGATCTAATTTGACGTGTTAGATTTTGGGTTTATATGAACTTTGTTTGGCGAATCTCCTTTTTATTCGATGATGGACACGAAAAAAAGACCCCATCCTTGACGTTGTGGTGTATTTCGGAGCGTCACCGTCGTGTCCAATGTGTGGATACGGCAACGAGTTACTTGCATAGAAATGGAAATCGTTCAGGAATACGACGGGGAACCGATTTTTGAAGTATCGGTGTTTCCTTAGTTCTAGCTCTACGTGCTAGATTTTGGGTTTCTACTAAATTTAATAGATGAATCTCTTTTATTTCGTGGCTGACACGAATACGACGCAGAAAAAGCCCCAAGTTTGATTTCCTGGGGTTTAGTTATAGTTTTGTTGATCTCTAGTCAGTGTTCTAAAAATCGGCCTAGGCGCCCGCCCACCGCACCGAAAACCCCCTAGGCGGTGGGCTAGGCGGGCCCTAGGCGCCCCTAGGCGGCGGGTTTTTTAATTTTTTTGATTTTTTTTTTTTTTTTGATTTTTTTTTGATTTTGTTTATTCTTAGTTGTATTTTGGATATTTGTTTGGGTTTTAAGATAGTATTTGGATTTTAGAACATTGAAATTTCAAATTTCAAAATTTCAAAAATTAAAAAAAAAAAAAAAAAAAAAAAATTCTAGGCGGCCGCCTAGGCGGGCTAGGCGCTAGGCGGACCTCCGCCGCACCGAGTCCGCCTAGCGATTTTTAGAACATTGCCTCTAGTCTGCAATTTGGGCTGCAATCAAGGAGAACAGTTTGAGTTTGGCATGTTCAAGGTTGAATCGTTTATGGCCTGAAATTACTGAGTCGAACTGGAGCACAAGCTTGGAAACTGTGTTAAAACTTGAGATCTACGCTTACGAGCAGCTTGAGCTCTAGCTTGGGTCAAGCTGAGTGAACTGTACATGCAATATATAGGAAAAAGGCCACCAGGCTATGGGCTGGACAACACTAATATTAGCAATTTCAGTTTCGGGCCGTGGCTGGGATGGTAGCAATTTTAGAAAATAAGTACACAAAACTCGGGGCGAGCTAAGTCGAGTCGATTCCTAGTAATTTGGTAGTGTTGAACCGAGTCGAATACCCGTTATGCTTCGAGAGTAGAGCTTAATCAACAGTTCACGAGTGAGCAACCTATGTTTGACCTCGGCCCTTTAAGGAAATCAATCTTAATTCTATCTTCAAACTCAGCTCATTGGTAAGCCAAGTTGAGCTCGCAAGGTACTCTGTTCATTTGCAGCCGTATCTGCAGTGGTATCATTTGTTTTTGACTGATCTCAGGTTATGATATATGCTTATATGGATATGATCTTTTTTTCTTTTGCATGTATATTTGCTCTAAGAAAGATGCAGTTTTCTATATGTTCTGTTGATAGCTATTTTATGTTTTTTCCTGGTTTTCTCTTTGCCGGTATAGCATATACAACAAAGTTATGTATGCAACTACAGAAATGTTTGTACATCGGGATGATACCTAATTGTTAAGAATATCTAGGAATGACCGAAGTGGTAAGTAGGCCTAGCCTTAGTGCACTGGTAATGTTGTCGGATTATAGAGATTTATGGGCTTGGGACACTATCATTCATTTTCTCTTATTTTGTTTTGGGCTGTTTTAATTGCTTGTGTTGAAGCAATGGCCATCTAGGTAGCCTTTGGCAGTGGGTCTTGCCCATATTAATGCTGATCTTTCAAGTTGCTTTGGTATTTGCTTTAGTAACGGTTATTTGTTATAGTTGTCCACCATTAGGTAATGGATGTCAAACCTGCAAAGAAAGCAAGTAACACTTGAGTTCCTAACAATATCTTGCCGAATGGAAGGGTTGTCCAGTTGCTTGAACTAATTGAAGCAGTAGAGGGTATTCAAGGGAGTACACTTGGCAGCCTTTGTCAGCTAAGTTCCTCATATTATTTGGACCTTCCATATTCTAGCCTTATCATTTATAGGTCACCTCATTTCCGTAGTTGAATTTCTGAGTGTGTCTAATATCTATATCTTAAGCATATCAGGAAGCTTATATGGTTTTGTCAGAATTGGGTGTGATTGGAAACTTTCATGCTGCTGTTAGCTTCTGAATATTATGCTGAAATAGAAAATTATTTTACATGACAGTATCATCCTCTTTTTGTATTGAACCTGTTGATTGTGTTCATAAAAATGGGGTTTTCAGTGCCACAAAATGTGGTGCTCTGGATTTTCCATTTGGATATTACCAATACTCCAATTAATATATCCAATTATTTCAGTTTGAGAACCTACAATCAGAGATGGGCTTCATTTTGTATGTCAGTGAGTGGCTCTTAAAAAATATCTGATTGTCATCTGTCGTCATTCTATGCCAGTTCATTACATATACTCATTTTCTGCTTGCCATTGTAGCAGTCAGTTTCTCTGTTTGTTGTCACTTGCTGTTTCCTTTTCTTTGTTGGTAATGGGGCTCTACAAAGATTCTAGGTCTATAAATAAACTTTGTTTTGTTTTTTTGGTTGAAGGAAGAAATGTACTTATGTTTTGGCTTCTCGCTGGAGTCGACTCTTTGAATTTGTCTATATGTATTTCTGTTGTAGTTATTTCTTTGAATTACCTTTTATCTAGATTATTTTGGTGATAAACCTAGTCCTACCCGGTTACTATTTCTCCATTCTATAATCTTATATTCGCTAGTGTCTTCGTTTTGTAGCTTTCTATTTTATGGATGAGTGTCTTTTACATTTTTTTAACAAAATCCTCTTTTGCAGGTTTATCCTGAAGGTACCCATTTAATCATTCCGTGGTTCGAGAGACCAATTATATATGATGTTCGTGCCAGACCGCATCTTGTGGAGAGTAAATCCGGTAGCCGTGATCTACAGATGGTACCTTCTTTTAGCATGCACAATTGACTTCTGAATAGTCCTTCCTGAATATTTTATTTTATCACTTTTTATTAAAATAGCAGAAGGAAGTCCCTTAGGTTTATTTCTTCCTGAAGCTTAGCAACTTTACTCAACTTCTGGAATTGTTCAATAGAACCTTAGTTGCACGTCAACTTTTTGTACACAATTTCTTTCAAGAGATGCATGAGAGTATTTTTCATAGATATATTTTCCTCGTCGTGCCAAAATTTGAAGTTGATGTGAGGTGCTGGGTGAGTACGTAGTGTAATTAATGAGGAAATGGGCTTAAAAGTTGAATGAAATGACATGTAATCAACCATAAGGATTGAAATTAAGATTTTATATAATTATTTTTGTGTGGTTGCTGGTGTTGCTAGGTGAGTAGGTGGTGAGGAGTCTTGAACCACAGACCTTATATGATGCCACCTTCTTGGATTTATTTAGGTCAATGAACACCTTGGAATGAAGTCATTACTTTAATGCTCTTAACTGGGTTCACAAATTTCAAACTTCTATCGTGGTACGTTTCAGAAAAGATTGGCATAGTGGAATCAAGTATGTAAACACACTTAGGTCGTATCCTCGTTATCTGGTTTAGAAGTTGGGTGTTGAATCCCCTCCCTTTTCCATAACAAAACGTTAGAAGTATGCGGACGGAGTGAGGTTGAAGGAGCCCGAGCGCTGAACGAAGTGTTTTCCGTTGTATGACGAAGAAGAAGGATGGGCTGGGTCAACAACGATACCATGAATTTTGAATTTTATAATATAAAAATGCTTACTGTTTCCTATTCCCGTAAGGTCTGAAAGTTATTTTGATATTTTCTCTGAAAATATTTACATCTCATTCTTAATCTTGCATGTTACTACTTTCACAATTGATGTCTAGTTTGCGAGCATCATACTTGCCAATCGTACCTTCAAAGTGAAATGGGAGGTTGCTGAGCACAATTCTAGATACTAGATAGGATTGATTGCAAAATTATGAGGTTGATGTTAGTTTTAGGGAATATTTGGATACTTGCATGATGTCTGAGAAATTATAACATGATAATTGCATATTTAATAGGCAACTTAGCATATATATGCTCAACAAGTTTTTAAAAGCATGAAAGCGAAGTTATAACCAAATCAAGTACAGGTTTTGACATATTTAATTAAATATTAATATATTATAACATTTCAGCTGGCTTGACATTGTTTTGCTGAGTTTTTGCTAATTGCTGCCAAATTTGAAAGTCTGTGTGTAATTTTGGCCAATTCTGAATTTTTTTTGTTAGTTTGTTTAAGCTTTGGCCACTTTTAGGTGCTAGATACAACTATAACTAACCAATATTAGGTCAATACCAAGGTTATCATGCAGATTAGTGTGTTGTGGTTCAAATCTGATAAGATGCAGTTGATACCTATTAGTATTGGCTGCTCTTTTAAACACTTGACAAAGACTGCAGGTACACACTGAAACATGTGTTTATGTACAAGGGTTCTTTCTGCTTCCATGTCAATACTATATTGCATGTGATACCTGTCCTTATTTTCGATTGCCAAATATTATCTTTTCTTCTCCAAACAATTTTATTCTTCATATATTTGTTGACAGATGACCGTTGAAGTAACTCCATAAGAACATAGGATAGGTTACTATTTATTATTAATGCACAATCATTTTCATTGCTTCGAAGAAACCAAGATAACCAGTTTATAGATGCTGCTACCTTTTTAAATAAAGGCTTTATTGTTGTATCAACTGCTAGTTTCTTCCCTGTTATTATTTGCAAAGAATTTTGAGGGAACTGTTGCTTCAAATCCAAACATGTAATTTCATGTTTTCATCTCTGAGTGCATAGGAATAACCTAGTAATGTAATTTGATATTTTCATATCTCTGAAAAGTTTAGTGCATAGGGTAGGATAACCTAGTAATGATGCATGATATTAATGTTATTTAACTGCGTATTGGTGTTACTTGTTATAAGAAACATTAGGTTGATAGATAATTCTAATTGTATGTCCTAACCTGATAAATGGTGTTAATTGGTTTCTTATCTTGACTTGCATAGTTGATGTCCTGTATACACTACCAGTATATGTGTCTTCGTGATTGTTTTGGCAAATAGGCTTTGCATAGTCAAACTGCCCTGCACACTTGTCAGACTATGTCCATTATTATTGTTGAAGCCTTGTTGTTATCGAAATGAAAAATTAAACCTGTTTTCTTCCGTAAATATTGAGCTTCTGTTACCTCAAAAATAAAATACAATAAATAAAAGAGTGAACTTCTGATTTTTGGATTCTTTATTTCTGGATAATAGAATCAAGTTCTGGTAGTCCTCGTCAATGGCTTCAAAGTTCAAACTAGCAAATGAGGTATAGGAAAGGAACTCAGTGCAGCAAATACTTACATATTATCAATATGTTTGTTCCACTAACAACCCAACCCCGTCCAGGCCTGTTTGTGTTTTTTGATCATTGAAGTTTAGATGTCCTTGTTTGTGCATGATTGGTTTTTCCACATCACTGTTATGTACTCATGTATTCTCAAAAGAAAACATTTATTTCATAGTTTTTTGGTGCTGTGTCATATTTTTTAAAGAACATTTTATGCAGTTAAATCTTTTACTTATTGGTCAGTGAAACTCTTCTAATTCTTTCTCATTACATCTCCTAGAGAGATTACTTAAATTTGCTTATTTATCTAGGTAACAATAGGGCTTCGAGTTCTTACTCGCCCCCTCCCTGACCAGTTGCCTACAATCTATCGTACTCTCGGGGAGAACTATAATGAGAGGGTTTTGCCATCAATTATCCATGAAACATTGAAAGCTGTGGTTGCACAGTACAATGCTAGTCAGCTGATTACACAGAGAGAGGTATGTTTATACCAAATCTATGGCAGCCTTTTTGTGCTGAATAACAACAATTCAAAAATGAAAATAAGGCAGCTTGAGAAGTTAATTTATTCGTTGTTGTATGCAGGCTGTCAGTAGGGAAATACGGAAATTGTTGACTGAGAGGGCCACCAACTTCAACATTGCATTGGATGACGTATCTATTACAACCCTGAGCTTCGGAAAGGAGTTTACCCATGCAATTGAAGCTAAGCAGGTGGCAGCACAAGAAGCCGAGCGGGCCAAGTTTATCGTGGAGAAGGCTGAACAAGATAAGAAAAGTGCTGTCATTCGAGCTCAGGTCAGCACGAATATAATTTTGCCTGTCTTGTCTTCTACGTAAGAGCGTGGCCACCAGGACCCAGTGGTGTTCTAAAAGAAGGCTGGTATCATGTTAAGAATGAACACTTAATAGATTATTTCAATACTTAAGCTTCATATACTACACTTTTTAATCGTCATCAACAGCAAGACATCGTAGTGCCTTTTATCTCTCAACCAAAAATCCAATGGTTAAGTAGTTGATTTGGATAAAGTCCTTTCTGGGTTGGTTTTAGAGTAGATCCTAGTGGTATCTATAAGCCAAATATTTTCTTCTTTGATCTGCCTAAAAAGTAAAAACTTGAATTTGGATCGTCTCCTCTATACCATCCACATGAGAGAACTCTGTGAATCTCAACCGTGGTTTGATGTTTAAGTGGTTGGATTAGCTTGGCCAAAAAGTCAAACCTACCCTTCAAGAATTGAGGGAAAATTCCTATTGTACAACTTTTAATGTCACAAAACGTGACTACTATATGCAGACTAGTGGTCTACCTATGATTAACTTATTGGGGACTGTAGTGAAGTATTCCAAGCAAAATCTGATAATGGATGATTGAGATGTATTGTTGTCACTTGTGTCACGTGAATATTCAATAAAAAATATCCTGTCTAGAAGGATAAGATTCCAACTGCCTGGTGCATCAAATAGCGAAATCCGAATTCAACAAACTCGGGTTATGTGGTTCACTGTTTTTCTCCAATTTGTATGTATAGTCACTAGTATACATGCTCACATTGGGTTGGGTCTACTCATGATAGCACATATCTTTTCCTTTGTACTTTTAAGTGACTTGTTTTTACACACTTGCACAAGTCACAACCCATTGGTCTAAATCTCCGGTTCGGCTTAATACATTTTGGAAGTATGGACGGACTTTAGTCTACCTTCACACATCTTAAAGTGTACCTTTAACATTAATAGATTTTTTATGCATGGAAATAAATTCGCTTAGTTGCAACAGGTACAAATTACTTATGAGACAGATCTTGCAATGAAAAATAGTGATGGGTGCTCAATGTCAAGAGCTGTGCTGTGGGCACTAATGTGTACCTTGTTCTAGATGCCCCCAGCCTTTTTTATAGTTTAATGATTATAGTTTAATGAATTTTTTTGTCCCAACGTAACAAGTCAGGTCAGTGTGAGCTTAACCTCAAACTGACAATCCATTCATTCCGTTGATGGATAGTATCTCCCTGAAATACCTGGGAGTTTATATGTTTTGCAACTTCCAAGAATGTTGCAGTTGTAGGAGACTTTTTAATTCTATATTAATTGAAATGTCCAACGGTGATATGCTTATAGGAATTCAAACTTATTTGGTACTGTTTCCAGATTTGGCTAATTTCCTTACCAAAAACATCATTGACCTTTTTTTTTTTTTGTGTGTGTATTTGATTATCAGGGAGAGGCAAAGAGTGCCCATCTTATAGGTGAAGCAATAGCAAACAATCCTGCCTTCCTTGTTCTAAGGCAGATTGAGGCTGCAAGAGAAGTTGCCCAGACGGTTGCTAATTCAGCCAACCGTGTATACTTAAACTCAGATGAGCTGCTGCTGAACCTTCAGGCGCTGAACTTGGAGAGCACCAACAGAATGAAGAAATGACATGGGAGGCAGCGTAAGTATTGGCTCTTTTGGTGTTTTTGCTCAAGCAGTCTTCGCGAGTGGATTCCATGTTTGTTTTCTAGAGAGGATAACTATAGCCTTTTTTTTTCATTACAATCAACGTGCTTCAACCATCTAAGAAGATTTAGTGAACTCCATTATGTTCCTCGTACATTTCCCGATTAATAACTAGTCAATAATGTCTGTATGTGCTGAATAGTTACTATGTGTGGTACAATCGTGCTTTACGTAATTTGTGGAAATGAGGAAACCTTTATTCAGATGGCTTCAATTGTCTCTCAGCACTATTTGGTGTTGCAGAAACTCTTTTGAGCGATCTGCAGTTAATTCGAGATATGCATAAAATTTTCAGAATTACTGCTTATTTATGTGATCTCTATTCGGTTACAAGGTTTTGACTCGTGTTGAATCTTCATATGCACATTCTGAAATTGTTGCTTTGGTGCTTCCTTCCCCTGACTACATACTAGTACAGTTTGGTTAAGGGAAAAGAAACATTTTCATGCATACGGGATATGAGGAATTTTGCAAATGATGGGTTTGCAAGATCTAGAGATTTGGTCAATTTGATGGGCTAGCAATTCTCCAGACTCTGCTGATCAGAGTCAACTCGATGTAGGCTAACATTTTGCTTACAACCCTCCCACAATTTACTCATTTGTGTCTATCATTTTATGCCAGAAATTGCTATGGTTGAGAAGTTCTAGTGTCCGAGAGTCGGGATTTCTTGTAAATAAATCAACTGTTTTGGAAGTATGTTTTTTCCAGGACTGTTGTATCTGAGAATTGTAAGGCATAAGTAAGCAGTTTTTCTGTTTACTAAAAATTTCTTGAAATGGCCCTTCTCACAGTGATATCATGCCAGAATGCACATACTAACACTAGTAGGGGCTAGTTTGGCCCTTCATTTGCTCAAACCTATATTTTCGGAACGTTTGTTATGCTAGCGATTTGGAAATTCCATTGAATGGCACACATGCATTTGAGTCCAAAATGAATGACACGTTGGAATATAACTCATTTGACTCGTCTCGTGTCCACGCCAAAAGAAATCGAAATCATGAAATTTTAGCTCAATCCAAACTAAAAAATACCTAGGTAAATGCATCAATATATAGGTAAATACATCACTTAGAGCATCTCCAACCCTATTGTGACTTTGGAAAAAAGTTAATGTCACATAGGAATGACAAAATTTTATTCAAAAGTTCTTCTCCAATGCAATTGTCAAGTCAATTGTGAAGCTTATGTGACAAAAATTAAAGAAGACATTGTGAAGTTGATTGTCTTGTTCTAGACAATGCACTTGACAATGTCTTCTCTTCCATGTCATCAATTATGAATAAAAAAATATTAGAAAAAAGAAAGAAGATGAGTAGTTGTCTTAAAAGTTGCCTTGGAAGTTAGAAAAAAATATTTTTTATTGTCTTCTCAATACTTTTGTATTGGAGAGAGTTTTTCTATCTCATTGTCTTTTGAGATATAATTTTGCCACATAAACAAGACATTGTCTTGTGGCTCATGCCACATAAGAGCCACCTAAGACTCACAACACTTAACAAGACAATAGGGTTGGAGATGCTCTTATATGAATAAGTATACTTGACAGCAAAGGTCAACATTATAATTTTTTTTTTCTTTCTACTTCTGATTAAAATAATGACAATGTTTTCTAAAAACTAACACATACATTTGAGTCCAAAATGAATGACACTTCGGAATATAAGTAGTTTGACTCGTTTCTTGTGTCCAGCACCAAAAGAAATCGAAATCATGAAATTTAAGCTCAATCCAAACTAGAAATTACTAGGTAAATGCATCAATATCTAAGGTAAATACATCGCTTATGTAAATAAGTATACTTGACAGCAAAGGTTAACATATATATATATTTTTACTTTCTACTTCTGATTAAAATAATGACAATGTTGTTTTCCAAAAACTATTCAACAAGAATGGCTGTTCCAAATAGGGGTGAGCATTATTCGGTTTTCAACCGAAAACCGAACCGAACCGAACCGAATAAGAGATTCGGTTCGGTTTCGGTTTTGAAAATACTAAATTTTCTTATTCGGTTTCGGTTTCGGTTTCGGTTTTGGATTTCGGTTTCGGTTCAAAACCGAAAACCGAATAAGAAATTTTAGTTTATATATATATATATATATATATATATATATATATATATATATATATATATATATGTATTAATTATAGGTATATACTAAATATATATATATATATATATATATATATATATATATATATATATATATATAGAGGTATATACTATATGTATATAATAAATATATCTAGGTATATTTAGTTATTATATATATTAACAAAAAAACACAAAAAACCAAAAAAACCGAATAAAACGAATAAACCGAAAATCGAACCGATTTAATTCGGTTCGGTTCGGTTATTGACCAATTCGGTTCGGTTTCGGTTTTGCTTATTCGGTTTCGGTCGAATTCGGTTTTGCTTATTCGGTTCGGTTTTAAACCGAATGCTCACCCCTAGTTCCAAAATTCATTACCAAACTAATGTCTTTTGAATAAAAATATCAAATTTTTTTTGAGAGAAGAACCTACGGCTGACTTGTGGGCCACAGCCATTCCATAGGGAAAACCTCGTTACAAAACCCTCTGGCTGACATGTGGGCCACATCCATTGCATGGGAAAAACCTCGTTACAAAACCCGCAAAACCCCATGTCCCAGAGTCCAGCGGTCAAAACTCTAAAATTTCCTGGAAAAAATGGCTACTTCCCCTCTTCCAGATGACGAAGCACTCGACACTTCTCCTTATCTCCCGCCACCACCCTTACCCCCACCTCTCCCCCCTCCGCCGCCGGAGAACCCCACCCCCAGCGCCGCCGCCGTACCCGACTCCGGAGACACGACCGAAGCAACCACCACCGAGAAGTTGCGCCGCCAGTTCGACGACCTAGCCTCCATAACCGACCAAGTAAACCCTCCCCCCCCCCCCCCTCTCTTCTTCTCAAAAATCGCTTGATAAAGTTCGGATCTTTTGGTTGCAGCTGGAGGAGAAGGTGAGCGAGGTGTCGGAGTTCTACGCGGCGAAGGAGAAGGACAAGGGGAACAACTCGAAAGGGAGCTCCGCTACGAAGGACAGAGAGAAGGAGAGAGCGCTGGTCCGGAGCGGCAGCAACAACAACGTGAGCAGTCTCGGCTGCCGGAAGGAAGCCTTCTGCTCGAAGAGGATGCAGGAGGTCATGCGGCAGTTCGGAACGATAATGCGGCAGGCAAAAGCTCCCATCTTTGCTCTTATTTTTGTCAACTTTAACCGGTTTATGCTAAAACTCCCGGGCACTGCACCGAAACCCTAGAGTTATAATGAGGATTAGGGTTAACTATTTGGATTATTCCAATGTGCATCTGCAGGTGAAATGACCAATTTAGACCATCCACAGTGAAGGCACTCCAAATTATTGAAAATTGTTTAAATTACTACTTTTGGAGTGTTTTCTTGATATTGGCACATAACGGTACACTCCAAATAAACCTTCTCTTTTCCCTCTTTATTTTCCTTCCTTGTTTGATGAGATTTTCCTTCACTCTTTTTCTTTTTTAATTTCCTTCCATGTTTTGTAAGAACGGTTAATTTTGGTGGGCCCATGAATTAATGTAAGGAGCTAGGACACGCTTCAAATCTGGAGTGTCTCTTAGCTTTCTAGCAATTTTTAAGTATGGACAAGTGCCCACTGCAGCCTTCAATTGCTATAAAATTTGACTGAAGTCAAAGTATAACACTTGAAACCTCTCCCACTGTAGATCCTCTTATGGGCCTAGAGCTGAATTCACGCAATTGTATATATATTTTTTTAGTAAGATCCAATTAAGATACCCCTCCAAGATATTTGAATCGGATATAGTTTCATATCGTATATGAATCTTTGTTGTTCTTTATCTTTTATGTTTGTTTCGAACTAAACCAACATGTTTAATTGTGTCTTGACATGTGGTTTAAAAATATAAAGGTACATGTTGGAGTTAATTGTTGAATTATAATTTATAGCCATGAGATTTCAATGAACTCTAGTAAATTTTTATTTATTTATGTTTTTTTTATATGCTGGTAGTCACGGGAAATGGGAGAGGAGTAGAAGAGATGGTCGCTAAAATAAACTTTTGGAGTACTCTCCATTATAGTGTTTCTTACTATTTATAACAAGTCAAGAGTAGAAAGGTAGACTCAAGATGGAAAGATAAACTCTCAAGTTATAAAGAGAGATAAAATCTTTGAATAAATTTTGTAGGACCAAATAGTATAGAAATCCTAGGAAACTGATTCTAAACTAATTTTGAAACTCTCCAAAATTGGTGTTGGCTCAAAATATATGACTTCACTGAAATTCCGATTATGTTGGACATGTATTCCGGTCCCTTATTCCCAACTACTTCTTAGGATTGACAATTTAGTAAAGCCTTTTGTTTTATATGATTAACGGTGAAGCCTTATAGAGTTTGTTTCTTGGTTTGTAATCTAAAGTATGAAAGTCTGTTTTGGACTGGATTGTTTGCATAGCCGTGTTAAACAGAGACAAATTTCTAAGATTCAGAAAGTTGGATGAAATTTTAGTGGAGAACACTAGACTATACAAATAAAACCTATATGCGTAATTGTCTCTTGATGTTTGTTTTATATTGGTTCTATTGGATCAACTTGTTCATGATAACCCTGAGGGTGAGGATTTATTGACGAACACTACTTGCCATCGTCATTCAAGCCTTGTTGACTATGCAACATAAGAAAGCTCTATAAAGAATTGGCAAAGTTTTTGTGACCGGTTCCTAATACCAACCCTCTATATTGGTGCTAAGTTTTTATCCAGGTAAGCCATGAGCATGAGAGGGCAATGCCATAAAGTGATAAAACATAGACGGCAAGTTGGTGTTAGTTAGACCTACCTTTTGACTATGCAATTTAAGCTCATGCAACCAAGAAGAACCGTTCAAGTTCCTCTTGACTATAAAATGTTTATGCGATATAAAAAAGAGTTTAGACGGAGAGTACATTTGTAATAGGAATCACATTAATCACTATGACACATTAAGCCAAACAGTGAAAAGGAAGGACATCCCATATCGAAGAGCACAAGTGAAATGCTGACTTTTAACTTGGATCAACTGCTTAGTATGACTTTCTTTCCCGTGCTTAGTTTCTTTGTTTAGTTGGCTTGGTGACGTGATGGTTTTTACTTGAATTTTCATGCAACCCAAACCGTGCAGTTCTGGATCAGTTTGCCCAATCTGATACCAAACGTCTAATCTATATCGGGATCAATTGATAAATCTTATTTGGAGGTTTAGGATACCTATGAGGTGTCTTACTAATCGAGTTATTGCTGGAAGTATGTTCTTCCCCTCTGAGTTCAATTTGATACACTCGAAATAAAGACTCAAACTCAACATAAAGCTTATTTTGTATTGCATCTTGCCATGCTGTTATATCAAATATAGTCACTACTGAAGTATTGTAAAGTTTTCCATTCTTTCTTCTGGAAAGTTGAGTTAATCCCTCATCATTTACCATATCATTTTCTACAAACTGTATACTTAGATTTAATGTGTCAATTATCATCTACCTTGTAGTTTGGGTCTAGCATGACTAGTTTATGTGTGTAATGCAGTCATTTTGAGACATGTTAGTACCGCAATGTAAACAAGTATTTTGTATTCTACAGATGTTCAAATGTGACGAAGACAACTTAATGTTTCTGATGTAGTATATTGAAATACTCTTATAATAGCGGATTATTGTGAACTTTAAAATGGATGAAACCTTAAACATTATGAGATACTTATAGGATACACACTAGGCTTTGCAAAAATAGCATGAGAAAAACATGTTTGATATTTCACAATTATACCTCCAAGAACAAAGCTTATGTGGGTATGTTGCAGCATAAATAGCATTTACGATCTTTAAGCTTAACGTGCATCAACCAATGTGAATGTCGGTAGTTATACTGTGCTGTGCAGCAATAAAAACAATTTCTAGGCTGATACAGACATTTTTGAAATGAGTAAGTGTTAAGTTTGTTTGCCAGTGTACAGTTAGAGATATAATGGTACTCAGACCTATTATTCCCTTTTTAAAATTAAAACACAAAATTTTATGTTGTGTTCGTGTGACACAGAATACACGATTCAAATGCTCCCAAATAAACTAGGATATGCCAAAATCTGTGGCGTATCCGATTACCCGTGTTTGTAAACCTTATTTCATATTATTATCTTTGATGTACTTATGTTTCTTTTAGTCGAAATGTGTAGCTTTAGTTTCCGTCATTGTTTTGGATATCTACTAGTATGCCGTTATAAAGGTTTAACAGGGAAACCGATATGGTTTTCCTAACCTGTTTAAAAAAAAATACTAATTGAGATATTTTGGGTATATTATCATGTGTATATCTGGTTGGGCCAGCCGGATGCAAATCCTTCAAAAACCCTAATTCTAAATTTGTTTACCTTGGAATAAGTTAATGGAGCTAGAAGGTGGTGAGATGATTTTAAAACTGGGAGCACTCGTGGAGTTGGAGATTGCTCGTCTAAAATGAAAAGGAAGTGGCATAAAAGAGGAGTTTGAGTCCTTAGAATTGGATGGAGAGGATTGCACACTTATTGAGCCCGAGATAGATCTTTATGACTCATCTTCAACCTACAACACTGAAGTTGCTCCAAGATGTTTGCATCTTGACTTTGAAGATGACAACTGATGACTTGTAGTAGTAGGTTAGTTTCATAATTTCGTTTTGAGATGTTTTTAGTTGTACTTTTTTGGTGATCTTTATGAAGAAGAACCTTTGTTAAAATATTTGAATTGTCCAATTATTAAGGATACTTATTACATTTATATTAATTCTTTTATTCTTGTCATATACGTCATATATGAAATGATGAAGGGAATTATTATCCTATATCAGCACCTTGGGGTCATATCCCCCCACATGTCCGTTATATCACTCGGAATCTGGTTTCCTGTATGGTGTCCCCCAACCGGGTATCTGATATCAGGAACCTTGGTTTCATGCTTGAATGTGCACACAAGGATGAAGATCCAACAAACTAATGTTTCAAACACCAATTATTGTCATTGTTAACTTCTTGCTTTGAGTTACTGAGTATATGGAACTTGTGTATATACCAATTGCTTTTAAATAGAGTGATAATTGTAGTCCAATCTATATTGCTGTAATGGTCGTGTTAATGTCAGTATACAGGTGAGGGAAGATACAAACTTAGGCCCCTAGTTAACTAATCTTTGTTCTTTATTGTTCTGATAATATATGCATTTCTCCAGATGTCACAACACAAATGGGCTTGGCCATTCATGCAACCTGTAGATGTTGAGGGTCTCCATCTCGATGATTATTACGAGGTGTTGTTTCTCACTTTTTGTTGGATGTTCAGTGCTTGCATTTTAGTTGTTAAATGTACCCAAGTTGGAAATGTTTGTGAGTACTGTGGTTTTTAACTAATTCACAATGGGTATTCAAGGTGGCATCTCAAGTGTCAACATTTTGAGAATCTTTTTATGAGCAGCAGCATCAATTTCTGTTTCTGACTTTTTTTAGTATGTTTTTAGAAGTCCTTTTTTGGTGTATCATAACAGAGTATATCTGATTTCTAGTCAGGTATGATTTAGTATAATTTTCTTATTTATGAACCATTTTGCACTTATAACTTATATCGCCTGCTTTGACCTAATATCACTCTCAGAATACCCAGTCTGAGTTCCTACAATCATTCAGTTATCTTACATGAATTATCAAATGTATTTTCCTATGCCTAAAATTTTGATCACATCTTATCTTTGTCATCATGCTTTTAATAAATAATATATTATAGTAATAATATGAATTGGGTAATTGTCATATTCTGTTCATCATCACTATCACCCAAAATCTGTTTCTAATAAACTAATAAATAATATATTATAGTAATAATATGAATTGGGTAATTGTCATAATCTGTTCATCATTACTATCACCCAAAGTCTGTTTCTAATAAACGATGAATAGACTATAAGAACTCAATATGGAAATCTCCTCAAAAAATATGGCCAACTTTTAACAGACTGCCACATCAACCCTCTATAAATTGGTGCAAATTCTTTTTCTTAGGCAACCATGGACAATAGAGTTTCTGCCAATAAAACCTTGTAGTACCAGTTGGTTGGTAAAAAATGCAAATGAAGAGAAAAGATAAGATGCTCTTTTTGATCCCCTTGACTATGAAATTGTCTGGTCATCAAGGAAAGGGAAAAATATTTGGTATTGCTAATTGCATGCTCCGCCTAGGTGTATAGGTGCAATATGATATTAAGAACGAAATAACATTATATTCTGAATAAACTAGCATGCGTAAATGTGTATATAGCTCAGATATGAGTAGAATGTGACTTCAATTGACCAATAACTATGTAATAATTTTCAGACTAATCATGTTAAGATATGTACTCATATTTTTTCCAGAATCTTTTAATTTCTTACACGTCCATGCTTCATATATCGTACCAAAAAGTTTTTTTTTTTTAATGCAAACTAGGTTATTAAGAAGCCCATGGATTTTACAACAATCCGGAACCGGATGGAAGCCAATGGCTATAAGAATGTCAGGGAAATTTACGCTGATGTGAGATTAGTGTTTACAAATGCCATGACATACAATGACGATAAAAGTGATGTTCACGTAATGGCTAAAACTGTGCTGGAAAAGTTTGAGGAGAAGTGGTTGCAACTATTGCCCAAAGTGATTGAAGCGGTAAAGCTCTCATCAAACTGACATCTGCTATATCATATACCTCTTGTCTCTTGCATCTTGTTGGCCTGTAAATCTTGACTCTCCACATACTGTACGTTAGTTGGAGGCTCGTGCCATTGGGGTGTCCGCTTCTTCTTGCTTCAATCCATAGCACCAAATCCTTTTCCTTTCACTAAGTTATCTAATATAAACCATGTTTTTTTTTTTTTTTTTGGTTCTGATCAGGAAACAAGACAAAAAGAGGAGGAGTCTCAAGCCATGGCAACTACGCTGATGGCTCAAGAGGCTGTTATGGCAAAAATGGCTAGAGATACAAACAATGAGGTTGTATTTCCACAACCTTATTTATAAGGTTGAAATACCTAACTTTTTAGTCACCGCTGGGTTCAGATATATGACCAATAACTCAAATTTTCTTTTTCCTCCGAAGATAAGCGATTCTTGATGTAAAAAAAATGTGGACTTACTTTCAGAGTTTCTGCATTAAGATTCACTTCTTAAGTCCTTATGGATATCAAGGTTTCTTATATGGTCTCGATGTGCTTACTTTTCATCATTTACTAAATTTATTTCAAAATATTTCCTTATTTTTTTTCGTCATAATGATGATGATCTATGTTACCTGGACTCGGGTACGAGTGTCGGGTACGGGTACATATCCAAGAGTCGGACCCTTCAAAATCATAATTGAAGGACACGCGGACTCGGCTAAAAATGATCCAAATTGTGGATACGGGTATGGGGATACGGCTACTAAAATAGATATTTTTCCTAAAAAATATGGAACTTGAGTATCTCATTCATCTGAAAATCTATATTGAAGATGTCTAATCCAGAAAAATTATCAAAGTGCATAACATTCAAAGGAAGTTTTGGATACTAAATCAAACTTACAAAACATATGAATTTGCACCAGAAACATAAGTACATAACAATCCAAAAAAGGCAAAAGATGGTTGCTTTGCTGCATTAAGTCTCCAAGTTCAGATCAGCCAGACCCTGTTGTTAACTTCCCAATTCATTAGTCATCCTCCTCCTCAAATATCATCTTTTCAGTTTGTGGTTCGTGAAGAGAAACTTGTGGTTCCTGAATAGAAATTGCTCCAAATTCACTTGCTTCAATCTCTTCCCCATCTATGGAATATTCATCCCCACCTATAAAAAAAATTAACTGATATCAGATTGACCGTTTAATTGAATTCTTACATGATAGGTCTATAACTTTAGTTGTTTTCTGAGTCATAGGAAAACTAATAACTTGTCCTTCAACAAAATAAATAAGTGATCATATGGCACTTCTATATATTGTTAACCAATTTAAACAGTGCTTTGAACTTGTCTTGATTGGTAACTAAAATCTTTAACATGTCAAAGTTAGCCGTGGGATAAACATTACCCAGCTGGACAACCAATTATTACATATTTGTAGCAATGATTAACTTTGTTGTGTACATATCTTCTAAAAATTAAGTAGGGTAGCGAAAAGGACAATTTGATAACTGTAAAGTTCTCCAAGGCAACTTGGATAGAAGCTAACTACAATGAGGGTTTTGACATTATTGAAACGTTTATTTCAGTCGCTAATATATTCAGCACAGGTTATTAGTTTTCTGCCTGTCCATGTGTGACATGAATCCCCTTTAAAATCAGAGACGTGGATATGCTTATATGTTAAAAAAAAAGTTTATCTAGAGAAAACATCAGTTTAGTAATAAAAAAAGTTACCAATGTCCCATTCTTTTGTCACTCCTTCTTGATACTCTGGACTTTTTCTTGACAGGAGGCGGAGATTGCAATGCACAAATACTAGATCATCAACTCTTTGGATTGCCAAACGACTTCTTTTGATACTTTGGATCATAGAATATGTGCTCCAGTTTCTCTCCGAAGAAGAGGAAGAAGCTGGTTGCCCAAGCAATTTAAAAGCCAAGGCTTGTAGTAAGGGTGTTGATGCGCCATGATTTGCCCACCAAGAAATAGGTTCTTCATACATTCTTCCCTCAATGACATGAGGCTCACTGAAATAGTTAGAGCCACTTGAGAAAGCACCATATTCAACATAAACTTTTTGAAGATCATTGGCGTTTTTGAAGAGTTGTTTGAAACATTTGCTCCTATTGATAGAGACCTCCTTATCCTGATGTGGGGCTATCCGGGCTGACCCATTGCTTCCCCCATGTAGCCAAGCATTAGAATAGTATTTAGGAACCAACGAATGCGCCATGCAATGTAAAGAAGTATTGCTCTTGTTCCACCTGGTTTCTAGAATTTGATGAATAACATCAAAAAAGTTATTCCCACATATTTCATCAGTTTTGTTATGTTCAAAAATAACCTTTTTCACATTTTCGATCATACTATCCTACATATCATAAATTAAATGCAAAACAGGAGCATCTGTGTCGGCCAATCTTAGCATGTCAAGGATAGGTTCAGTAAAATTAATCAAATATTCAACTTTGTCCCAGAATGAGTCACTGACAATTGATGCTTTTACCTCACGTGCTTTAAGTTCGACCAAAGAGTTACCATCTCCCCTATATACTTTCCAATCAACATCCATCACCATCTTTTCAAGAGCTGATCTTACTTCTTTCAAACGTATACACATGATAATGCTTGAAGCAAACCTTGTATCCGCAACTCTTAACAAAGCCAATTTTGAGTATTTGTTAAATATAAACAAGGCCATACTATGATTGACCACAAAATTTCGAATATTTTGCACTTCATTAATTAAGTCAGAAATCTACTTACATTGCGCATAATGAGAATTCTTTTCCGATGGTGCACATATGCTTTTTAATGCTAGATTCAAGCTGTGCACTACGCATGGAGTCCAAAATATTGTTGGATGTTTGGTTTCAATAATTAACCCAGCAGCCTTGTAATTACTTGCATTGTCCGTTATAATTTGAACAATATTTTCTTCTCCTACTTCTTTGATTGCTTGCATAAACACATCCGCTACATAGTCTGCATCCTTAGTACATCCACTCGAATCAATTGCTTTTATAAACATTGTCCAAACTGAAGATACGGCCATAATATTTATCAGTGGTCGTTGCTGCCTATCTGTCCAACCATCTGAAACTATAGAAACACCTTTCTCCTTCCATGTGTCCTTGATAGGTTGGAGTAGATTTTTGACGTGCTCCTTCTCTTGTGCAAGTAATGTTGTGCGGAGTCTATCAAATGATGGAGGAGCATAACCTGCAAAATTATTGTTTGTTAGACTTTGTAAACATTTTTGAATATAATGAGACAATATTGAACGATAAAAGGAGGAACATAACCTGCTAAATTGTTGTTTGCTAAAGTTTGTATATATTGAACGATAAAAGGAGGAACATAACCTGCTAAATTTTTGAATATCATTGATGATATATGAAACACGATTCTGCACTTGGAGACTTCTTATTGGGAAACTTAGTGTTGAAGACTTTTTTTGCTGTTTCTTTTGGTTTGTTTTGTGTATATTAACTTCAGAACTTCTATTTTTGTTATTACTTGGTAAATTGTATAATAATCTTTACGATATTATAGTCAATTACCACTTCCTTGAGAAATAAAAAGAAAAGGTATCAAGTACTTTCATGTGTAGGGATGCAATATCTTTATTGAAGTCCCTATACTCCCTTTGACTGCCCAAAACTCACTCTAGACTGTTGGTGAGAATGAGGGTTATATATATTTATATTATTCAACACGGCCCCATAGGTCAAACACTCATTTTTTGGGGTTGAGGGCTGAATTCCGGCAACAATATTTCTTTCTATGCTTCATTTGTGTGTGTGTGTGTGTGTGTGTGTGTGTGTAAATCTGCTTAAATGTGTGCCATAGAGATTGAACCTGGGTAGCTTTGGTACCATGTTTAAGTCCCAACCACTACACCCAAACTATAGAGCGTTGATAAGGATGAGGGTCGTATATTTGTTTTAGTCAAGTCTTATAGGCTATTCTATACAGGCATGACATGCTGTGGACATTGGGCAGATTTTGACATGCCTGGAGTAGTTTGGAGTGTTTGTCTTGTGTCTGATAACTGAAGTGTTACTGTCTGACATGAACATAACACCAACTTTGGGGTGTCTATGCTTCCCACACTTTGGTTGTTCCAGAATAAGTCATGGTCAGACAAGTGGATTCAGAAATTGGTTCTCACCGATGTTATATTCTCTTTGTGGAAACCTCCTTTCTATTGGTCGAAATTCCTCGTTTGGGCTCCTTGCACATGTAGCTTCTTCATGTGTTGTTTTCCTCTCATTGTTTGCTTCCCTTCTTGTTCCCCTTTTCCTCATCTTTGACTAGCGGTGGATTTTTTTTTTTAGCTCATTCTTCTCCCTTGGTGGAATAAGACAGGAGAACTAGGGTTTAGAGATCGAGGTCTAATTTACATAACAGCTTGGATAAGCAGATAATCCATGGAAGCTCAGATAGACAAATTCTACTGAAAAGTTCTTATTCTGGACTTCATAGCAGACTGCACTTCATTGAATTTCCTTGGCCTTTTGGAACCTTGTTTTGGTGTCAATTGGATTTCCATGCATGGCTTCAGTGATCAGTATATCCTCCTGGTCCAAGGTCTGCCAGTATCCAGTAGAAAGTGGTATTTAGAGAGTAATTTTTCGCTTAAGACTTTGTAGATCTTATAAGAATAGTTGAATGCAGCCAACTTGAATTCAAGTATCCTACTCATGTCTGTAACTAAGTAGGTTATGTCTGCCAATCTGATGCTACGTGATTTCTGAAAAATTCAATAGTACAATACTATTACACCTGGTCACTTTTTCCAATTTACTTTTCAGTGGAATTTGTATAGTTAAGGTCTGACATAAGTGGGTTGGTTGTTTCAAGATTTCCCTGGGTCATAACCGAACCATAACAGAGTAGATTCTTATCTTAACTCGGCCTGGTTGTGCTAAAAAACAGCTGATGCTTAATGCTTGGGATGAATAAACTAATATTTCTTTTCTGATTGTCAGCTAAATGAGCTAAATTTGCATCTGGATGGACTTCGAGAATTGGTGGTCCAAAAATGCAGGTATTTTTCAATTAATAAAGTAGAAAATTGTTAATTTTCACAATTGTAGCAATAATTGAAAGACAACCTATGGATACTGTACGACTGAGCATGATGTTTGAATATTAGTAATAAGTAGTTAGCAGGCTGATAACATGCAGACAAGTACATAATGAATTTTGGAAGAAGTGGCAAATTAATTCTTCATGTTCAACCATCTGTAGTAGGATCCACATATGAAGATACGCTCAATGTATATTGTCTTAAGCAAAGAAGAAGTAAAGCAAATCATGACAGGAGGATGGGTGAGTAGGGTAATTTGTACTATGCAATATGTCTACCTTTGCAATTGTACAAGAGGTAATATGTACATGGAGATATGTGTACCTTTGCACTTATACACATACCATGGAGATTTATCTATGATTAAGTTTTTGTTTGTACCTTGTACATTGAAGAACTTAACGAGTAAAAGGATGCGCTACAGTCGAATAAAATTTGAAAGTATTTGCCAAGTCGGGGCTAACTCTGCATCTTATGCACATTTTATAAGCGAGGTGGAC
Organism: Iris pallida; assembly: GCA_029216955.1. Classification (NCBI taxonomy): domain Eukaryota; kingdom Viridiplantae; phylum Streptophyta; class Magnoliopsida; order Asparagales; family Iridaceae; genus Iris; species Iris pallida. The sequence goes on from JANAVB010035219.1 coordinate 9,498,497, forward strand.
TTTCCAAACGATTGTTGGACATGGATGGAGACCAATATTTTTAGGGAGAAGATCTGCAACATCGCTAGAACTAATCTATGTAGCACGTTGGTCATACATCATATTTTGTATGGACATATAAATAAACCATATTCAGCAAAAACTATTATCTCTATTAAATACACTTGTATGTATCAGTTGATAGTGAGATATGACCAAATGCCGTCAGGCTAGGGTTGCACTCGAGGCTGGATATGGGTCTATATTGTAGGCTGGGTGGATCCGAATCTGGAGGATCTTGAAACAGATAAGGATACGGGTTACGCTCGATTTTCCAGATCCGGATATCTGGATACCTATACAAGTATATAAATGATATCAATAATACTATTCTACACTTCTAACATTAGGCAATACTCTATTGGTGACTAAACCTATTATATTGGAAGTATATATGAATAATCAGACATAACTTAAGTTAGTTGCCTGACGCTCGGCACTTTCTGAACCCAATCGACGTACATCTGAATCCAACCGACGGAGTACGGATCCAGGTGCTTCTCTAACGTCAATGTTTCATAATTGAACAAATGTCGGCTGTTGATGTTTTCTTGACTGGAACTGTCGACTATAACCCAAACCTCTTACAAATGACCGTACATCGGGTTTGTAATAGTTTGCTTATTTGTGAGGAATCATCATGTCTTGGTGTTAGCCTGATCTTTCGTACTACACCAAGTAACGCCTCCTCCTTAGATTCGTCAGTGCCTCAATTGATGTTGTCATCACCTGCCTCTTGTTTGGGTGCTCGTCCTATGTAAGTCAATTATTTCCTTCGTGGACAATCACTCAAGCGATGACCAGGATGATTACACTTCTAACATTTTTCCAAGAATTGGTTTGTCATAAGGATTGTTTGATCGGATGTTCGTCCCAATGGGTTTCTTCCTCGCCATCTTCTCCGCCTCCCTCTCCTCTTTGGATGCATTCTCCGTTGATTTGGTTTCAAGCCGATCAACCATCTCCAGTTCCCACCATGATGGATTTCTTCCCCTCATCTTCTCTGTCGTTTAACTGTCATTTTTTCTTGCAGCAGTCACTCGGATTGCAACGCTCGATTCATGGCTTCCACCATATTAGAGATGCACTGAGCTCCGATTTGATTCCGAATTGCTGCCTTAAGCCCATCCATATAGCGAGATACATGCTGCCCTTTGGTCTCGTCGGTTTAGTTCCTCTTGGTGAGACAATTTTTTTGTGTGGTATGCTCGTTGATGCTTTCTTGTCTCTGTGCACACTTCTGATACTGATGGAAAGTATGTTGCTCATAGTCGTTGGGTAGAAAACATGTCATCGGCTTCTTCTCATATCTTCTCCCATGAGGTTATGCGTCTCTTTCTTCTGATTATGCTTGCTATGCAACCTATTCCACCAAGCGATACCCCCGACATCAATGGCTAGGTCACTGACTTTACCTTCTTGTTCGTCGAGATCCCCATGTAGTCGAAGAAACGGTTCACCTCCGACAGCCAATCCGTGAAATCCTTGATGTCGAGATCTCCATGGAAGATCGGAACGTCGACCTTCAACTGGAAATCTCCTCTTCCATGAGGACCTTTTCCACAACCAACGTGGCGTAGCCATCGTCGAACCGACATCAAGCATGCCAATCATCGCGAATGTCGTTCTTCCCGTAGTCATCATAGAGACTACGTCTGCCAACGATCACGCAACCTGTCGTCGTCATGATCGTCATAACGAGTCATAACGAGCCTGCCTGAGGAGATCATCATACTCGCTTGAGCTAGTCGAATCCACACCAGCCTTCTGTCAACAAATCTCTCGTGTTAGTGCTCAACCATCTGCCGAATGGTAGCGGACGTTGCTCACCCGTGACATCGTTTCTGGATCTCGAATTGGTTTCCTCGATGGTTCCTGTAAGTCTATCGACCGCTCAACTCACTGGCCGCGTAGGTTCATTTCCTGCTGAGAAGCTTCGATGCGACGGATCACTGCGAAAAGGCAGTCATCCTCCTCTCCTTTGTTAGAAAGATGTTTGTCGCCTTTGTCGTCTGTCTCGGACATGTCACTCGATACAATGAATGCTCTAATACCACTTGACATGGAATCGCCAATCGCTGAACCACCAAACCGATACGAAGGCTGACACCTCAATTCTCAGATGAGAATTAGTAAAGAGATAAACTCATTAAAAAATCAAATTTAATATCATTCAACGTACCCACTTCTCTTCTACAATTTTCTATTTATAATAAATAACCTAACTTAAACCTTAAAACAGCCGGACCAGAATTCCAGTTTTGGCTGAACCGGAATCGCCCTGTCTTGAACTTAATCACGTCCATCAGTCCATGTCATTACCTGTACTCAGTGGGAGATCCAGGATTCCGCGTAGGGGGACACTCAATTATGAGGAGACAGGCACGGTTGCAACTTGCAAATTGCTTTTTAACAAGCACTTGTTACAGTTGATCGTGTGAGCAAGAAAGGGGGGTTGTAGAATAGTGGAAAATATCTAGCCACAGTATTAGCCGGATGTTAAAGGAAAATTCCTTAAATGTTTTTTCAGCTACGGACGTTCTGTATTTCATTTGAAATGTTTATTCTCCTCGATATAAACTCTGGTGCAACAAGTTGATAAAGGCATCTGCAATGCAGTTCCGAAGGCCAGTGAGCTATGTTGCCAATACTTCCCCACTACACATCTTTATGTGGAACTTGGAATTCTAATTCTGTATGGATGTCTTTGTTAGTTAAACATATTCTGTTAACTAGTGTATGCTATGCATTTGTTGATTAGAAGTATTCTGTACACCATCTCTCATCCCGTTTTTGCTAAAATATGTTACTTTTGAAGTTGTGATCTGAATTCAGATGCCTTGTAGGCATCTTTCCTCTCACGTAGCTTAAACTGCTTAACTTTGTTCAGAAACTTGAAAGAAAAAGGATTGATGAACTTTAGTTAGGGCTCAGTGGTAAGCGATAACCCGTTAACCTGACCCAAAATTAAGTTAGAAATACGGTTTGGATGTAAGTAAAAACTGATTAAATTTTGGGTCCGGCTAGGGTACAATGTATGAAACCCAAAAAAAATTCGGGTCCATAGAAAATAAATTCATTAACAAAACATGCATAAAATGTTGACCAGCCCAGTGGTGAAGGCATTGGGTTTTTGTTCAGGCGATCCTGGATCAATCCTTGGTAGCTATGTTTTTTGAAGTTTTTAAATACATATTTAATATTCAGCTAAAAGACCGGATATGGGTTCTACAAAGTGAACCCGAATGTAAACGGGGTGGGGTTGGGTCTGGATTCACATTTGGAGACCCGGTAAATTTTCGGGTTGGATTTGGAGTTTACATAAATACGACCTGAACCCGCCCAGTTGACAGCACTAACTATAGTAGGCTAAGCTAATAGAAGACGCAAGTGGTCTCCATTGTAAAGTATTTACAAATTTACGTGCCATGATCTTGTAACTTTCATTTGGAGCTACATTCGTTGTATACATACATCACTTACTTTGGAAACAAATTCAATAGGAAAATGTCTGCTGAGGAGAAAAGGAAACTAGGTGCTGGGCTTAGCACCTTATCGCATGAAGATCTTAACAAGGCACTGGAGATTATTGCTCAAGACAATCCTAGCTTCCAAGCTACAGCAGAAGTGGTAGACCTTGATATGGATGCACAGGTCAGTTCTTTATCCCTGTTATGAACCTTTTTAGACTGTTTCAGTTGCTTCTTTTATTAAGTCCAAGTTATCATGAAGAGCCTTGCGTCCTGGAGGATGTGTGTTGGACTTGCTCGACTGCCACCTCTTTGCCCTCCTGTACCATTGTTATTGGGAACCTCATGGCAGACTGGGATGCTCTTTTTGTGTCATCAGACACATTATTCAACTAGCAAATGCCTTTCAAAAGTAGGAATAACACAGCCTTTATCCCGCACTTTTAAGTTTGGCTATATGAATGGAAAATTCTGTAAGACAACTATAAGACCAGCCATGCTATATAGGTCGGAGTGTTGAAGATTTAAAAGATGTGCCCAAAAGTGAGTGTAACTGAGACGGGAATACTAAAATGAATCAGCTTTACGTTGAATAGGATGGAACTGATGGAATCCTAACGATCTTTTTTAATCCATCGTATAAACTACCTACTCGATTTCTCTTACCTCATGTGACTCTGAAATTGTAACTGAATGTTCACAATATAAAAGCAACCTAATTATTTTGGACATACTTTTTATTTGCTTCTGCTAGGTGAAAACATCTCTTGTCCCTCTCTATTCACAGCCCCTTTTGCCATTTTTATTTCGATACTTTTTGCAACAATCACTCATGCAATTCTCAATGTTTACAGAATGAAACAACATTGTGGAGGCTCAAGTTTTTTGTAAAGGGTGCTTTGGAGCTTCAAGCCAAAAATTCTGCAAGCAAGGCTGACGAGATCTTGAAGCGCAAGGTGATATATGACGCCTTGACTGCGAGGAAAAGAAACAAGAAACTTGCATCTTGATGGCAGTCCTGTAAAATTACTCATTTTTTTTGTCTTCTCAAACGTGTCGATGAAATCTGTGTATTAATATCTTTCTGAAGATTTATTTAGTTATCTCAAATGCATCTGGTAAGCAATTACATAAATATGAACAATAGAACCTTAGTTTTGCGTAACAGTTGGGTACAATTGTATCTTTGACGAGGGGATTTGAAAGAGATGGATATATTATTTCTCTAATGACTGAATCTTTTAAGGATTTTTTTATATACATCTATTTATAATAACCTGACTGCTTAACAGTTGGGTACAATAGTATCTTTAAAAGATTACATGAGATGATTCTACTCTATTATTGATTGGCTAGTTGCAACTAATTGTAACACTTCTCGAGTTTGTGCAACTCAATAATCAATATGTATTAATCTTTAGAAATGATCAGCATTAATCTTCAGAGATAGTTAGCATGAATCTTCGGAGATAATCAACATCAACATCAGTTTTGTCTTAAGGTAACATGCTAACACGAGTTTATGGAAATATACATATGTAGATAGATTTTACCAAATAAAAAAAAATTGATTTGGAAAACCCTTGGAAAAAACTATAATTGAAGGAAAAAAGTGACTTAATGTCGTGGAAATGTATGTGTTCTTTATATCGAAGAAAGTGAGAGTTTAGTAGTAGCCAGTAGGAATTAAACCTTGTACAAGTTATCAATACTAGTATATGTGGACGTATTTTATGCTATTTGGAAAAAGCAAATAATAGTAGTATATTATATTAGGAAGACTAAAAGTTATCAATAATAGATATTCTATACTTATTATTATATTATTTTATACATGCATGTAACACTATTTAGAAAGACCAAAAGACATCTCTTATAATTATCTAGTTACCTCTATTAACTTTAAGTAATCTTTTTAATTAGTAAATATAAGTAAGAGTATTTTTGGAAAGAAAATTTTCACGCACTGCCATTAATGCTAAAACCTTTGCTAAAACTTTCACGCACTGCCATTAATGCTAAAACCTTACATGCAGTGAACTGCGTCACTACTAAAATACAGAGGTATAGCGACGAATCTTTGGCAGACGGCAACACAACTAGGCTCCTCTGGTTGCGACTTGATCATGAAGTCATATATATATATATATATATATATATATATATATATATATATATATATATATATATATATATATTCTTTCCTTCATTCTACAATGCAGCACTTGGGATCATACATTGTATTTCTTGGTACATGAATTTGCATTTGATTGCTCCGTCGGGATGCATTCCTTCTCTTGGGCAAGGTAGAGGTGCGGGTTGAGCAAGATACGTAGGATACTGTTGCCCCGGCATCAATACCGACAAGTCAGAGGTATTCCAAGTCACCACCTGCTACATATAGCCAAAGGATCATGGATCATGATCAGTTCTTGAATGATTATTAGACTTCAAACTCAAGAAAAATGGTTGCATAATTGTGTAGCTGTTTCTGATTCTGACCACGTACAAGCTGTGCGATCGCACAGTGTCCCAAAAATCGGAATACCCCAAACCCTTAGGGTCTGCTTGGTAACGGTATTTTTATCGGTTCTAGGGTGTTTTTGAACCGATCGTTAACGAAAACTCCTGTTTGTTAATTTTTTTGAGGCACTGATTTTGGTCGGCTCAAAACTTCCCAAAACCGATGTAACGTAATTTGGGGTGGCTTTATAAACACCCCAAATCGGTATATTTTGAGCGCCTTTATTATTTTATTCCATTTATACCCTCACAAAAAATATATAATTATAACTACTGATACCTTTCCTATTTAATTTTATTCGTGTAAAACTTTCAGAACCGCTCGTTAGTGAATTACCAAGCATGTATTGGACTGGTTTAAAAGCCGCTACTTAAAAACCATAAAAATCGAACCCCTCATAACCACTCATAACCGGTACTCTAAAAATACCTCATAACCGTTACCCATATAATTGCTAAGCAGACCCTTAGAATGTCAGATGAGATGAATACCCATCTCTACTAATACAAGTGAGGCTCAAAATTGAGCTTTCTAAGCCGTTTGTAAATACTCCACTAATTATTTAAAAATAAATAAATAATTGTTTAAATGTCTAATATAATTTAATTATAACTAAACACATTTAACTCAAGTAAGAGATGAGCCTTTTTTTTCCTTTGTTGTTTGAGTTCAATTTCTAGTAATAATAATATTTATAATAAATTTATATTTGAAATGTTACTAGTTTTTCTAGGATGTGTACAAGATCTTTAAAATGTCAGAAACGACCCTGCATAATTGTGCAGCAGCAGCAGTAGTAGTAGTGAAACATGTTTTTATTTTGCATCAGTTGCAAGTGAACTTACAGATTGGGAGCTGTTGAACTTTCTGAGCCAATGCAGCTGAGCTTGCTGCCCGTCGCCTCCCAAGGATCCTGCGCCACCGCCGCCGTCGTCTGCGGGCTGCGCGTAGGAGGTCCTCGGTCTCCGCAGGTGTTCGAAGACGGCCATGATGAGGAACATAGATATCAGGACCGCGGTGGCTACGAACCCGAAAGAAATCGCGTTCATGGACGTGCCGAAGTCCTTGGTCGTCGTCGGCGCCTCCTCGTCGGTCGCTCCCGACGGTGAAGAGTCTGAACTCCAGGACCTTGTTCTCTCCCCAAAGCCATTCATGTTTTTCTTTGCTTCAACTATGCTTGGCAACTGGCAAAACAAAGCAAATGGGTCGGGATTGATCAGTAGAGCAGAATAACAACTAATAGACTACGTACCAACAACAATTGTAACCAAGTAGGAAGAACATCAACAAGCAGAGTTAAAAGGAAGACAAAGGCTAAATTATAACTTGATACTCTCAACTATTCGAATTTTTCAAGATACTCTCAACTTTGATAGATATTAACTTGATACCATAAATTTCAAAAATGACGAAATTACTCCTACTCTCTCCTCTCCTCTCCCACCGGCTGTCACCACCCCCGCCGTCACCCACCCCGCGGCTGCACCACCCTCGCACCCTCCCTGCGCCGTACCCTAACCTCGCCCCCCTCTCTCCGCCGCGTGCGGGCTGCCGTTGCGGGCGGAGAGAGAGGGGACGGGGGGGCGGCGTGGAAAGCGGGCCGGTGGGGCGAGGGGATGCATGGTGCAGCTGCGACACTAGGGGCACGGGGGGTGCAGGGGTGGTGTGGCCGCAGGGGGTGTGGGGTGGGAAGAGACGGGAGAGTAGGGATAATTTTTTCCTTTTTGAAATTTAGAGTATCAAATTGATAACTATCAAAATTGAGGGTATCAAGTTGAAAAATTAGAATAGTTGTAAACTGAGACATCGGGAAACTCTCAAAATCTAAGGATCTAAACTATGATGCAAGAAGCAAACTAAGTTAACATCAAATGCCAAGAAAATTCACAACTCTAAAGTAAAAAAAAAAAAAAGACTACACGAACATATATGTATGTTAATAACAGGAAGATGTTTCAATAAGACTCACATGAAAGAACTCAACAATGCAGTACTGACATCGCTTGCAACATCTTTCAATTCCTCACTCTAGAAATGACAATGGTGTTGTGTTAACACATGGCAGAGGTTTGAGCTCCTCTTTTAACAATTGTAACTTAAATATCAAGGGAGGAATGGTGGTTGCTTGATCCTACCTATAGCTTCTAAGCTTATTATAAATAAGCACTGACCCACTAGCTAATTAGCTTAAGTGATGTCCAATGAGGAGGTCTCTCTCTCTCTCTGTATATATATATAAATATTAGAACACTTTCAAAGTAGTTAGGATCTTCATGTCTCCTCTAAATATACTGTTTAAAGGATGATGCACATTTCAAATTGATATTGGAAAAGGAACAAGTGAGCTTGCATTGCTCCATGCTACCCACCAGCCACTTATGAAGGGAAAAAAAAAAAGCTGCCACCTTAAAAAAAGGAAAAGCTGCAGGAATAGTAGCTAGCTAGCCCATAATTCTTCCATGACTTGTGATTCTAAGAATTACCAACATGGTCTGATCAGCAGATGTTTCTGTGCCATGATTCAAATGTAGAAAGAATGGAAGGGGAAAAAGAAGATCACCTATACGATACCGAGACGACGACGACGACGACGACGACGCGACTTAGTCGAATCGGAAGGCGATATATAGCTCTATTTATCGATGTTGAGGGCTATATAGCACATGGTGTGACATGAAAAAGGGGGAAGGATTTGGCAAAGTGGTACAATAAGTGTTGTAGCCATTTGGCAAACACCCTTTGCTTGAAAGAGAGAAGCTTATGATAATAAAACCTTAGATGGCATTATTACAAGGGGGGAGGGGGGAATATAGCAATGAGAAGAAGAAGGCAAACAAGAAGTAGACATTTCCTTGAGGGGGTCCATATTTCTTCAACATGATCATGACTGTGTGGAAATGAAAGCCTACCAACATGGGCACTCATGTTTTCATTTGTAAATCTTACAAAGAGAGAGAATCAAACGTAGCTCACATTGTAGACAAATGTCTGAGATTGTACTTGCCTAGAGAATAACTTGATCGGAAAAGCTTAGTTGCCTGCACGCGGGCTGGCCCGTCCGCCACGTGGCCGCACCCCATTGCCCTCCCCCCCTATATTCACGGGTCCCATACCGATTGACCTGCCAATGGAGTGACGACACGTGGCGGGCGGGCTGACCTGCAGGCGGGCAACGTAGCAGCTCTCTAACTTGATAGAAGTTCCAATCAGTACAATTCTTGCACTAAAGCAAAGGTTACAAAGAAGAGAGAGAGGTTATTAGTGTTGACATGCTGCTTAACAAGAAAAAAAGAAGGAGGCAACCATGAAGTACATTAAAAGCATGAAGAATCAAAAAAATATATATATAAAGGAAGGAGTAATTGTTCATATAGTAATGTTAAAAGGATTTATTTTTATTTTTATTTTTTTCTGTAGAAGCATTCATCAGTGCTGAGTCAAAGGAGGGAAACAGGAACACCATATTGGAGACAATCTATAATGCTCCCAGCTAGCTAGATGTAGCATACTTTTTCTTTCTTCTTTTGTAACATATGTAAAGCACCTCAATTCCTTTATTCATAACTTAAACCCTTAACATTTGGCAGTCAAAAGGATACAATCTCCTAACTCAAGAACCATGTTCCACAGTCACGAGGAAGGTCAAGATATACGCAACATTACTTTCAATATATTGAGAGACAGAGACTGTTTCTGCGACTTTGAACTCGTTTCACGGATAAATTTTAAGAAAAGAAAAGAATATATGGGATAAGAATAATTTGGTTTTTATTTATTTTAATTTGCTATAATTTTGTTTAGGTCACACCTAGAACTCTATAAGAATGATGGTGAGCAAGAACACATGAAAAGAAAGAGACAAATAGATGAGAGAGCTTTTTTAAAGGTGAAAGATGATGGATGGAGATGTAAAGAATTGGAGAAGGATGGTGTTCCTTGGGGGAGGCAAGAGTAGGGATCACATGTCTCTCAACTCTTTTTGGACTGGACCACTAGAGGCATGGGCAAGGATGGTACCAAGTTTATAAAGCATTTTTTTTCTATAATTTTAAAAAATAATTGTATGCTTAAGTATAGTTAAGGGATATTTTGTAAAACCTCCCCTAAATAATGGGCTAATTTGCGAAATACCCCCTAAAGATCTCGAATTGGTAAAACCTCCTTTCCGTCAAGACGGTGTTTAATTTTGGGTGACGTGGCTATCCGTGTGTGGCTTTTCCCAGTCAGACAAAAATACCCCTGCGTACGTGGCTTTTCCCCCTCTCTCTCTCCTCTCTCTCTCTCTAACGGTCATCTTCTTCCTCTCTTACTTTTCCTCTAACCTATTTATACCGATCATCTTCCTCATCTTTCACTTGATCCTCTTCCAGCGTACAACTTGTCTACCAAAGATCAGGTTCCTACAAGCATGGGGGTGTTTCTTCATCTCTAGAGAAGGAGGCAATTTCTGCCATTAAAGGAGGAAACACAAATTATTCTAATTACAGTAAGGAGGAAACACAAATTATTCTATTTACAGTAAGGAGAAAACACAAATTAAGCAGCAAGCGAAAAAGACAACCAAAGTCAGCCCAGCCAAGCTCAAAGCTGTTGGACATTTTTTATTTTGAAACTTAAACTCTCACACACATTCTTCTTCTTGTTGTTGTCGAACACGGCACTACTTTCCTCGTCCACCAGCGACACCGACTCCCTCTCCGCCTTCCGCGCCCTCGTCGACGCCCACGGCAACCTGGCCTCCAACTGGACCGGCCCCGACGCCTGCTCCTCGCGCTGGGTCGGCGTGGGCTGCTCCGGCGGGGCTCCATCGCGAGCGTGTCGAACGTGGCCGGGTGCTCGAAGGGGACGTGGCTCCAGGAGGAAGAAGGGGAAGGGGGATGGAGGAAGGGTAATTTGGAAATTTCATAAAATTTGGAAAACAGAGTTGTGGCCACGTATGCAACAATTGCCACGTCACCCAAAATTAAACACCGTCTTAACGGAAAGGAGGTTTTACCAATTCGAGATCTTTAGGGGGTATTTCGCAAATTAGCCCATTATTTAGGGGAGGTTTTACAAAATATCCCTATAGTTAATTATGATAAAGTTCTCTAAAAAAATTAAAATTAAAATTACAAATTGCTTTCACTGAGATTCGAACTCAGGATCTCCCGCTTACTAAACGGGTGCTCTAACCAACTGAGCTATGAAAGCAAGTTGCATTGGTATTGATAATTACATAGATTCATAAATGCTTGCAAGTAGCAAATTTTGGGTCCTAAATGTGGAAGAATAGGAGGCTATTACGATTGGATGTGCATTTGTACTATCATGTACTATTTGAGCACATTTGAAAACAACATATTCTACAAAGATCACATGAATATCTTGTTGGGGTTAATCCTTAAATTCGGTCTTATTATTCTATTTTGAGACGAATATCGAATCTGTTTATTTAAATATTTGATTAGTTATTTATTGACTTGGATATATGTGGTGTGTTAGTTCAAAGTATATATATATATATATATATATATATATATATATATATATATATATATATATATATATATATATATATATATATATATATATATATATAGACAAGGTTCAAATTCTATAATTAATAATTACTTTTGTCATCATTTTTGAAAGTTTTTTTTGCGCAAAGTGATGTTTGATGCATGGTGCATTTCGCACGTTCTCGTCCTGCAGGTAGCTCCCCACAGGTTGGTTTGTTGAAGTTACGAACTAACCGAAACTTACTCTTGTTTTTTCGTCCACGTTTTTTAGCTAGTGGGTGGTTTAGTTATAAAACGAACATGAAATTACTTTCTACTTAATAGTGCTTCAACTTGTTAACGTGGAGTAGGGTGAGCTTTCGGTTTATTCGATTTCAACCAAATCGAAATAATAAAAACTAAATAAACCAAAATTATAAAAATTTAAAATCGAAATTAGTCAAACCAAAATCGAACATAAATAGTCGAAACCGAATAAATCGAAATTCTAAAAATCCGAAACCAAAACCGAACCGAAATTAACCATAGCCAAAAACGAACCGAACAGAACCAAATAATCGTTCCGATTTGTTCAGTTGGGCTACTTCTATTGTTTAATGAGTCGTACCAAAGTTGGGATCGTGTTAAATTATATTAAAAATTATAATTTTATATACACATTTGTTGTATTTCATAGTTACATCCAAAGTTGAACTAGTTGTTAAATTATCAATATTGGAGTTTAAAACACATGCATAAAATTATTGCTTTCAAAATACACGCAAAAATATACATTTTTAATGAAAAAAATATGCATAGTACATAATTACAAAAATTGTATCCACTCGTCTGTTTTAGACCGAAACTGAAACAAAAATCGAATAATTTTTTTTAGTATTTTCAAAACTATATATAACCGAACCAATTTTTTTTAAAAAATCGAATCGAATTTCTTCTTTGTTAATTCAGTTTTTAGTCCAAAATCGATTAATGCTCACCTCTAATGTGGAGTAGGTTATATTGGAAACAAAACCCGTGATTCCAAAGACGGGCAACATTGAAGCTAATAAGCTATCATTGCTGTGATAATCGGTTAGCAACAATGGAGAAGAGAGAATAATCTCTGCAAACTTCTGGTCCTCAACTCATGAAGGATTCCTTGGCTGGATCTTACATCAAGAAGGAAAATGTGAAAAAAAAAAACATCTGGAGTCTCTCGAAAAGTATTACAAGGTCAAGGAAAATAGGTTCAAGATATAATTTATCAACAAATTCATGTTAAGGCTGTGTTTGATTGGGCTTTTTTCCATGGAAAATTTTTCCATCATAAATTTTTCACCAATTGTAGTGTTTGATAGCTTATATTTTCCATGGAATTATTTTTCAAAAAACTATCATTTTTCATATTTTCATCTAAAATGGTGGAAAATGAAACTTGTCCAACCCATAGGAAAATATCTTTTTCCATGAAAAATAACTAATGCCAATCAAACACTCAAATTAAATTTTCCATAGAAATTTTTTAAAATTTCATGGAATTTTTTTCCTAGGAAAATAATTCTATAGAATTAATTTCTTTTTAACATATTTTTCACCTTGCAATCAAACACACCCTTGAAAATAAATGAAATTTGAAGACGAAAATAATGCAATATTTCAGGTGAAAGAGCTCACGAAGCTTCAACAAAAACTGACGAGTACAAGAAAAAGATGGAGGACATCTGGAAGTCTCTTGAAAAGTAGTATGAGTTTTCACTGCTTTCCTCTTTACCACAATTATTCTCCTTTGACTATTTTTTTACATAAATTTATTCTGCTTAGGAGATTTCGCTGATGTCAATCGTTATAGCAAATGTCCGAGCTCTCTAGCTTAGTGATATTAGAACGGACATCCGAAGGGACCGACAAGCTACTTCGAACCCTCTCAATTGTGTGGGCGCGTGTGATTTCATGAAAAAAAAAATCGTTATAGCAAATTATCCTTACTGTTAACTGTAAGTCCTTGAGACTTGTACGAGGGAAATATACACAGCATATCCAAGTATCAAATAAAAAGAATCAAAATATACCAAGACATACTAAAATAAGACTTTTGTCCATATTGCTATCATGTCCAACTATATTACTAATTTACTATGCAATATATATAGGCTAATTTGCAAACACGAGATATTGCACTATTGGGAAAATTAAAAAATAAAGATAAAAAATGAAAATCACTATATTGCATTATTTCAAATGGGCCTTCAGTAGGGTATGCAGTGACAAACTTCAGCCTACAGGCCCAATATAGACTTACATGTTGGCCCAACTGTATCATAGGCCTACCTAATAACAGTACTATTTTGGAGGCTACTTTTAAGTGTTAAATCCTTATTTCACAATAGGATTAAGAGAAGAGCGCTGCTACTTTGCCCTTGCACAGGCCAGCCCGCCACCATGTGGCGCCATCCCATTGGCAGGTCAACCGACGTAGAATCTATGCAAATAGAGGGTGACGGGCAATGGGGTGGCACCACACAGGCGGACGGACCAGCTCGCCTGCGGACAAAATACCTTTTCCGTTAGGAGAAGTACCTCCAAAATAGTAATTTCTTATTCATTTACACAATCTACCACAATTGTATTTATATCTAACTGAATTTTGGAAGAGTCGGTCGTCCGTTGAAACAACTCACCTAAATTTCTAAATTTTATTCTTGTCATCAAGAGAATGAAAATTGCTCACTTTATCGATCATTCCTCCATTAATTTTTTTTATAAAGTTTAGGATGTGTTTATTGCACTCTCTCCTCCCTCCACTTGTAGATCCTCTAATCAAAGCTCAATTCTGAAACTTTGTAAATAGTATGATGAGGTCCATTCTTCTTCATCCTCGCCTGTCTTTCACCTGTTGTATAGATCTTCGGCGTAGCCTTCATGACAATTAAGCGTTTTGAAAATAGTTTATGAAAGTAAGTTATAAAATTATTTTCTGGTATAAAAATTTTGATTTTGGGTTGGATTATTTTTATCTGAAAAATAATTTAAAGAAAAATATTTTTAAGATTTTGTTAGATAAAATATTTTTATAAAATAAAATTTTCTAATAAAATTTTATATCTGTGTCCAATCTCCAACCTTGTATATGGGTCCAAGAAACCCCGACCGTTTGGAGGAGGTCAGTTGCGACGGCATCCTAGGCCCTGCTGACAGTGATGGACGAGCTTTAAGGAGGTTTCGAGGCTCGAATCTGACCCGATATCCCCGATGACGGAGCTCGAGGCCCTCCTGGTCGTGACGGACTTGAACTCGCTCCAGTTTTTTTGGACTTTGTAATCATGGGCTCTAATACCACTTGTTGGGACGTGGTGTGACTGGAACCAGAATTGGTCCATGAGGTGCGATATTGAATTGAGCTCATATGCCTTAAAAGAGAATTCGCATGTAAGACCTGAAGCAATCTCAATTATCTACACCTCATAATCTCATCGTCTATCCGATGTGGGACTAAATTACCAACTCCACTGCCACCCACTTGTCATCCCCTTTTGATGGCTCAATTGAAAATGAGATACAATCCAACATCTTTCTGTGACGTTACGGTAGCGAGTTTTTCAATAAGGTAACGGACGAAAGTTGAAGAGAGAAATCTTGGTTAGTCGAATTACTTTTCTTTTCAGCCCTCGTGACATATGTAGAGTCCGACTGAGAAAACCAGGAGAAGAATATATCACATATTTCAGTAGCTAATCAATTCCCCACGGATAGAATTGGACTTTTCAATGTCTCCAACCTCTTAAACATGATTATGGATTAGCTTTCGAGGATTCTTTGTCAAATAGATGCTATAGTAGGTGCTATCAATTGACTCTCACAAGTTGTAATTAATTGGAATTAGAATTAATTTGATAAGAATCCGATTGTTATGATCATGCATGGCCCAAGTGGAAATATAAGTGTAGAACCATGATCACAAGATTTTCCATGGCCAAATTAAGAGCACTCATGGGACGACCATGGTCATGATGTTGCACATGTGAATTCTTTAGACATGACTCAAGTTAGCATGATAACAAAAATTGTGGCCTAATGCGTCGACCGGCCGCGACAAACATGATAATCTTCATCATTTATCTCTCGCAATATATATATATATATATATATATATATATATATATATATATATATATATATATATCATGATAATCTTCATCATTTATCTCTCGCAATAAATGATGAAGATTATCATGATATATATATATATATATATATATATATATATATATATATATATATATATATATATATATATATATATATCATGATAATCTTCATCATTTATCTCTCGCAATAAATGATGAAGATTATCATGATATATATATATATATATATATATATATATATATATATATATATATATATATATATATATATATATATTGTGCGAGAGATAAATGATGAAGATTATCATGATATATATATATATATATTTGAAGCAATGGTCCGCGGGGTCATGGCCTGTTGGTAGCGACGAGGGTCCCCGGGCGGGTGGCCCGGGTTCGAACCCCTCCTTAGGCGCATGCGCCTAAGCTCTAGTAAAAAGGACACCCAAAAAAAAAAAAAAAAAAAATATTTGAAGCAATAGATAATTGTGGCGAACTCGCCTCCACTGGGGTTCGAACTTCTGACCACTTGGGCCGCATGCATCTCTTTTAACCACTAGGCTAGAGGTCATTTGCACTGGGGGTGAGAGAGCCTCGAACTCTTTGTAATGTCCCGCTCCGCACGGTACATTATGATGAGTTGTTGACTCGAAGAGTTGCGTTGACCCGATGAAATATCGATGCAAGAGTTACGTTGGCCAAAGGAAAGCTTTGAGTCGATTGGAATCTATGAATCGAATCGATGCAAATGATAAGTCCCGTTTTAGCAAGTGCTGATTTTAGTTGATCTGGTGTGCAGACTATGCTTTTACGCTAGACGATAAGAGGTTGGCATTTTGCCTTATTCAGTAAAGTGTTCGCGAAACCAAATCGTCGTCTTGCAACGGATTGTGGCATAGACACGGTAGGCCGAATCAGTCGAATAGTTCAACGAAATGGCTAAGTCAGGAGGGTTAGCTGCGCAACAAAAAGTTATGGAATCGGGCCGCACCAGCTCGGCAAAACGACAAGGCGTATCGGCTTAAGGTGGGCGGGTTCTTGACTCTCTCCCTATTCCTTCACGTCTAATAAAATGTATCCTTGAATGCGTAAGTTGCTATCAAGTTAGCGAGCGTGACTCGAACGGTTAAAGGTCTTTGTATGTGTCGAACATTAAGATAGAACATTGAACATTGAACAATTGAAGCGACGAGCATCAAATATATGAGTCGCGGTAGGGTGGTGATGGTAGAACATTGAAAGACAATATCGAGATGTGCATCACGTGCACGACTCCGAGAATATTGAACACTAGGCCTAGAACACTCACTACACCAAAACGCATGAATTGCAACGTTCTAAATATGTTAGAAAAATTAATTCTAACGGGTAAATTTCGTGAGTATATGTAACCACCACTTTTCTAAAATGAGAGTAATTTTAAACTTTTGTAAAAATTAATTATTTAATAATAGGTTTAAATCATGTTATTAATTTATTAGTGATTTTGATTATTTTTGGTTAATTTAATTAGTGTTTTGTGATTTTGTTCTTTGGCTAGTGTAACCTTAGAGCTGCTTAGCCTAGAGACTAACCATGACCATGGAGGCCTAACCCATGTGATTAGATTAGCTAATTATCACTTTTTAGACTAAAGGTATTTTGGTCATTTTGTGACTTTTGAATTATTTAGAATTTTGATTAATTGGTAAATTTTATATTATTTTAATAATATTTAAATTGATGTATTATAATTTTGTCATTTTTTATATTTTAATATTTTGGAAATTTTTATATTTTAATATTGTATTTTCGGATTTAGTTTGATCGGGTTTGAGTTTTGGCTCATTTCGACTTATGTTAGTGACCCGGGTAGCTTAGACTCTAGTTGGGACCCAGAGTTTAGCTAGACATGGCCCATAAATTCCACTAATTAGTATAGTGTATTTAGACTAATCCCACATGACATAATTGGTCCATTTGGTTATTTAAACTTGACCCTTTTAGCCCAAAACTTTCACATAAGACAAAATTGACTCAAAGGGGCCTTGGAGGGCATTTTGGACATTTGCCAAATGCCCCCAAACCCCATAAATCTGGACAGCAGCAAGAGACCCCCTCTCCACTTCATTTTCTTCACATCTTGTTCTTCTTCTTCTCCTTTGAGAGTTCCTTTCCAAACCAAGCCAAAATCCTTTGATTTCAAGCCCAAAATCTCTTCCATACTCTAGATCCCTCTCTAATCTTGGTGCTAACCCTTGTTTATCTTTTATTTGTGATTTTTATCTAGGTAGAACCTAGCATGGAGGGGTTGGAAGCATAGAATTGGCTCTTGACCCAAAAAGAACCAATTTTAGGGCTTTTCTTGGGATTCCAACTCCCAAGAGGTAAACCTTAACTCTAACTCTTGTAATTACTCCTAATTAGTGTTATTTATATATTAGAGGATGCTCGGGGCGTAGGACAACCCATTAGAAGAGGTTTGGAACCCATTGGACCCAATTCGGAACTTTCGGGCTAGGTTTAGTGCCAATTTTGGAAAAAAAAAATCCTAAATTGACATGTTTGGGTGATACCCCTAGCCTAATTAGACCTAATTAGGTTAGTTTGGGTGAGATGAGGCTAGGTACGTGTCCATATTTGGATACGTGGGGTCGTTTTGAGAGAAATCATAAAATAGGCTTTTTCGGAGTTTTCGGATTCCAACACACGGGTGACTTTTTGTACCAACACTAGAATCGGCAAGTTAGTACTTAGAATAGGTTCTAATCATTATTTAGAACTCGTGGGTAGAGTTTGGGTAGAATCCGGATAGGTTTGGTGTCCGTATCACGCGGTATCGCGAATCGGACACCCCGGAGTCGCCAGAATGGCCATTTGGCCATTCGGGCCTCGTTTCTCGTTTCCGCTCGCGTGCGCGAGTTAGATTTCTTGTGTGGGGCACGTGTCTAGGCCCTAGAGGGTAGAATTGCAAGGATTGGGTATTCGGATAAGGTTTTTTTGTCGTTTAGGAGTATGTGCATATGTGTATATATATATGTATGTGTGTGTGTGCATATGTGTATATATATATGTATGTGTGTGTGTGTGTGGAGTAGAGATTTGGATATTAGAGAGTGATTAAGGAGTAGAGAGTGGTAGAGGGAATGGTGTTAGAAGTGTGTGTTGTGTGGTAGAGAGATTTAGAGGCATGGAGTGATAGATGTGGAGATTGAGAGAGTTAGAGGGAGAGGGAGCTGCTGCCATAGGCAGTAGCATATAACCCAGCAGCAGCAGCATAGATGGGGAGCTGCTGCCCCCCCTTGGCAGCAGCCAAGTAACCCCAAACTCAGCCTATAGCTGTCCCAAACTCAGCCATAAATGGCAGCCCAAACAGTCCAAAACCTGTCCCTAAGCTGTCCAAAACAGTCCCATATTCCAGCTCCAAACAGCCCCTTAAATCAGCCATTTAGCCCCCCTAAATGACAGTCCAAATCAGCCTTAAACCTGTCACAAAACAGTCCCATATCAGCCCTATATTATCCCCCCAAAATCAGCATAATAGCAGTTCCAAATAAGTCCAAAAATAGCCCCTATGTTCCATTCAATTCAGCCCAAAACAGCCCCTATTAGCAGTCCTATTCAGCCCCCATTTCACCCACATGGACAGCCCTATAACCCCACATATGAGCCCCAATTTGGACAGCCATATCACCCTATATTCAGCCACATTTTAGCCCCATATCATCCCTTGATTCACTCATTCATCCACATGTTTCATCCACCCATTTCTTCATTCATCCTCCTACTCATCCATTCATTAATCCTACATCATTCATCCATTCCCTCTTCACAATTTCAGTCCATCCATACTTCATTTCAAATTTTCATTCATCCATACATTTCCATTAATTCTCTACCCCATACATTCATGCATTCCATTTCATTCATTTGTCTTCCATTCATTCACTCTTTCATCCATTCATTTTCTATTTAATACATATATCATTTAAGCCCCATGTTGCCCCACAAATTGATCCACTAGAAGCCTATATAAACCCTTAGTTAGTGTCTAGTTGAGTGGTGTCTAGTGTGGGTTGAGTGTCTAGTTAGTGTGGGTTTTGAGGTTGGTGTTAAAGTTGGTGCTAGTGTAGTGTTAATAGTGAGTTAGTTAAGTTAGTGTCCTAACTAGGTTAATATCCTAGTGGACTAGTAGAGAGGGCTAACCTAGACACTAGGAGAGTGTGGGAGAGTAAACTAGGAAGGTTGGATAGAAGATAGAGTGTGGTATCTCACGATACCAAAGCGTATCATGACGATACCCTAAGGTAATGTCGAGATGACCAACATGACCATAAGATGGACTAGATGTCCTAGAACCCTAGATTTCTTGGTTGGTAAACCATAGATAGGATAGTATCTAGCTACCCTAAGAAGCCTAGGCTAGTATCCTGAGATCTAGAGAGGTTTTCTTTGTAATGGACAAGGTATCGGGAATACCTTGTAAAGGGTAAATTATGGGGTATAGGGTAATGTAAGGTATTGGGTTTCTGATTGCTAGATGGGCTTAGAAATAGATTATCTTGGTAGGTAATGACTAGATGAGGGTAGTTTAGACTAGTCTTGACCCCCGTTGACCAAGAGTTGACTTTTTGACCGAAAGTCAACTTCAAGTCAACATTTGACTTAGAATTGACCGAAACCAAACCAGAGTTGACCAGTTGACTGAAAATCAACTGTTAGTCAACATTTGACTTGTTTGACCTAGGGTTGACCCAGGGTTGACTCAGTGTTGACCAGAGTTGACCAAAGTTGACTTTTTGACCAAAAGTCAACTGTAAGTCAATCTTTGACCCAGATTGACCTAGTTTGACTTGGATTGACCTTCTGTGACCTTGTTTGACCTAGTGTGACCTAGTTTAGCTTGGTGTGACTTAGTTTGACCTAGTTTTGACTTAGACTTGCATATCATGACTCGATTAGCTTTCCTTTCATTATTAAACCATGTTTTGACTTGTAGTATCTCATCTTTAGGTTTGTGATTACTCTGAGCGTCTGTTCACCTTATCAGCTCAGGACCACAGGCGAGTACATTCTCTGATAATATTCTATTTTATGATATCGTCTTTGTTTCTAGTATTTAGTGTAGATATTCTTGTTCTCTTGACACATTGTTCACACGGATTAATATTTGTCTGGATCCCATCATAAGATGTTATTCTTCTTATATATGGTATGTCTTGTACAAGTCTTCCTAGTTCCTTGTGCATTGTATAGACATGATTCCTGCGAAGGCTAGCTACCTTCTCAGAGAATCACGTGTCATGACTGGATCCACTATATTAGTCAGGGATGGGGGTGTTAGCGTAGATATGTGATCAATACCCCACAGTATTATATTGTATCATCATTGTATAGTGTTAATCATACACTCACGTATGATTAGCCAGGCCAAATATTGTATCAAGTTCTAAGCCGATCACATGTTGAAACTAATACTAAACTCACATAGATACAGTTCCAGATTTTTGTACATGATATATATATTGTTTTCTTGTTCTTACATTCAGTTACAGTCTTGACATGCCTTACCATGATTCATGTACATATTATTTTACCTCGTATATTCTCTCTATTTACTGCTACATTTTTAATATCGTCTAACTAGAACTGTTATTTGAGATTTGTGCTCGTTCCATCCTGACTGGATATGTTGACAAATTTTATAGATTATGGCGAGGAGGATTGTCCTACCTACTACGATCCTCATGACGTAGTCGGCCTAGACTTGGAGACCCTAGTTCAGCAAGGGTTAGCTCCAGCCGATGGGACTTTAGAGTAGCTTAGCTGGTTTAGTTTAGTACTGGACTTTGTCTCCAGATTACATTTTGGCTTGTTATTATTTTAGTATTTGTATTAGAGATTGTTGACTCTAGACTTGTATTATTTTTGTGTTGGATCTTCTGGATGATATTTCATATCTTGTTATCTTTATCTTTCGGTATCATCTATATTTCTTAGATCTTGTGATTGAGTATATTATATTGTCATTGCTTGTCCTCCATTCGGAGTTGACCGTTCTCGACAGGTTATGATATTATAATTGTTGTTAGATAGTAGACCTAGACAGCATTCTACGTCGTTTCTACGGCGTAGGCTGGGACGCTGTCACGCACTCATGCCCTTACATCGGGTGCGGGTCGTGACACGTTTTTAGTGGTGGCCCATGCAGGTCAGAGTCGCAACTAGTGCGATTTCGTAGTGGTGCTCGACTTAGAGTGCTGCTACGAGCCTGCTGTTAGGATATAGGATTAGGCAGTATAGAGAGTTACTCAATCACAGTTAGGACTACTTGAGAAGATTCCTGGGATGATCCTTGAGAATCTCATTATAAACTATCTCGAAATTCGATTCCGGCAGTTTCTGTCTACTTCCTTGTTCATCGTTGAATTTGATTCTTGGTATTCATTATTGACTTGATTTTCTACCAAGATAACATTATGGGCTAGGTTGCCTCAGTCATGGAATCTAGAGTCTTCTACAGCCATATTAGCTGGTTTGGCGATGAGATAGAGTCTAATTTTGGATGTATTTCTCGGGTGTGGGAATTTAAAGTTTTTGCAGCCAAGCTAGCGGCAATGCAAAATTTTTAAATACCATGATTCTAGAGGTATGTACATTAGTTGCAGATTCTATGGATTATCGCAGCCATACTTACTTGTAGTGCCCCGTCCCTACATCGTGCCCCGTCTTCGTCCACGGGGTGCGCGAGAAAGGAACACTGTCGCTATCGATTTGGTCGGGACCGATAGGTCGGAATCGGCCGAGTCGTCGAGCGGGAACGGTTGAATTAAGATCCATTCCACGTTATGGAATGGCTTCTTCGGAACCAAGTCCCATATTCAGCGGGTTGCGCCTCGAGGATTGGCTCTGCGGCTGAGTCGGGAGAGACCTCCCGTTGCTCTGGTTTTCATGCCGCACTTGAATTGGCTTTGGCTTTCGTTTTCGTGAATGCGCTTTTCGTGAATGTTTTCGATGGGTTTTTGTGACGCATTTTCAAGCTCGCATTCATATCAAAATTTCTTGAAATACACAGTGTTCTAATCAGTTGCTTATGCGATTGCAGGTGATTACGTAGGCGACGACAGCGCAGCCAACCGGTCGCTCGCTTGAAGCAAGCCTAAGGCGAGTGGCTGACCTCCTTCGTCTCGTCCCTCTACTTCCAAACTTAATATGTGAAGTAAATAAATACTTGTCATAATAGTGTAGAATCAGAGAAATCGGGGCACGATTCTTCACGAAATACTTGCTATCAAACTGCCGGTTTTGAAAATGGAAAACGTGTTTTCTTATACAAATCCACTTAGCCTATGCAAAACAATGAATAAATCGATTAACGTTATCGCAACGATACGACTAAGGAAGCAAAATCGACTAAGTCTAAAAGAAATTGGTCATTGGACAACTTGTCGACAAGGTGAAGTTTCCTCGAACGGTTGCCTGGGCCAAGGGACCGATTCGGCCCGGGAGGAACGAGTGTAGCAGTGCCAACCCTTCATCGACGCGAGTTATGCGGGCACTTTCGCACAGGGCTCGCTACCCGACGCGAAAGGGACATCGTCTAACCAAATGCTATAGTCCGCGATGGCTTGACATTGCCAGTGGCCTTCATACCCCTTCCACTGCTTAACAGGTGCACGGGACACGGGATGAACATGATAGTTGCTTAGTAATATACAAGTTCATATGCTTGCCTCAAAACATGTTAACATGCAAATCGTACAGGATGGTTAGAAAGATCATTGAAATAGCTAGCTAACATGTTTACGAAACTTCTTGAATCAAATGCAGAGCTTGGATTTAATTAGCCATTCGCCAGTACATGTGTTTCGTGATGATCCTCGCTCTTTGCAGGTCCCGCAAACCAGGAAGGACGCGCCAGCTAGCTCGGCGACGTTCGTGACTTTTGAAGCTTCGGCCGTGCGTCGAAGACTTACTCTGCGACTCCACTTTTGAAGGCTCTCGACAGTCCAAGGAAAATGACTCAGCGTCCCTCCCATCCAGGTCAATGGAGTACTTGTGTATATTGAGGGATGTGTGCAATGTATGGAACAGCTATCTCATCGGCACTCTTTTGTAATCGAGTCATGTTGTAGCCCGTGCGGCAAAGAGACTTGTATCGGAGTCTGTAAAAGATGTTCATTATCAATAAAGATCAAGTTTCCTTTACTTATTGTGTGTATCAATTTGTCTGCGTACTCTCTTAGATCTCGTGTCTCGGATTACCTTATGACTTGGCCTTGTGCGATCGCAAATTAGGTTCGCACGGCATCACGCCCGGGGGACGACTATCGATTCGACGGAATCGGGGCGTGACATAATGGTATCAGAGCACGGCTTTACGTCCTTGGCCTCCAGTGTCGAGTTCTAGTCTCCAACCGTTGACCTCGTGTCGATGAGAAGAGTTGTTCCATACGCTGAACCCAGGACATTTTCTGAAACTAACGAGAGTTGCCTTTCCTTTTCCCTGCAGTTACGGGAGCTCAGGCGGAAGACGAGACGAGCGCTTCTAGCGGCTCGAGTGCTTCTAGGCCTGAGCATTCCGTTAACCCAACGGAAATGACGCCTACTGTAGCCGGACCTTCCGACGACCCGATGCAACGTATGCTGCAGATGCTTGAAATGCAGCAACGTCAAAACGAGCTCCATCGTCAGCAAGCGGAGGCTCGTCAGACTCAATTTGAGAATCGGTTCGAGGCTCAATTCAAGCTGCAGCAGCAGCAGCTGAATACCCTCCAACAGATCGTACAGTCGGTCGTCGGCAACAACAACTCAACGATGACACCTGCCGTGACCCAGCCTGCGGTTCGGTCCAACGAAGTCGAACCAGAGGCACCCGTGCTCTCACCTGCAGCACCGAGAAGTTCTAACTTCGACGTGTCAAAATTCACTAAAAGCTGCCGCACTTCCTTCAACGGCACAGAAGATCCCGCAGTGGCGATCGACTGGTTGGAGGAGCTGGAAGACAAGTTCGAGCTTCTGGATGTCGAGGACTCGAAGAAAGTCGCGTGTGCTCAACTATTACTTCGAATGAACGCACACGATTGGTGGGCTGTGCAGAAGCGGGCTATTCGACGTGAAGACGAGACAGCGGCGATCTCATGGGCGATATTCAGAAATGCGTTCGAGAACGAATATCTTTCTGCAGTCGTGCGACAGGAAAAGGAAAACGAGTTCATGCAGTTGACGCAAGGGAGTATGACTGTACGACAATATGCGGCCAAATTCAACAAACTGGCCAAGTTTGCTGGTGAGTATCTACCTACTACTGCAAGTCGAGCAAAGCGATTTGTAGTGGGCCTGCGTTCTACTATCCGTGCCCATGTCTCGGTGCCAGAATACAAGACTGTGGGCGAGGCACTAAACCACACAATCCGTCTGGAGTCCGAGTATCCTCCTACTACTACCGGCGCTGTTAACTTTAATAACAAACGCCATAGTAATGCGGGAGGCAACAACGCACATAAGCGTCAACATCGCGGCAACCAGACGAAGGAACGGATGGTCTGCAATTTCTGCCACAAGGACGGGCACCTGGACACCGACTGCCGACTTAAGAACAGAGTCTGTTTCGTATGCGACAAAAGAGATCATCTCGTAAGGGACTGCCCGGAAGCTACGTCGACCCAGCGCCCCCCACAACATCAACAAAACCGAGGCCAAGCACCTCGGGCTCCACCGACCGCACCACAGAATGGCCAAGACCGTCGCCCTAATGCTCAGGGCCGTGTCTACGCCATGACCCGAGATGAAGCGTTCGCATCTGACACGGTCGTGACAGGTATACTGCAATTCAATAATAAACCTGCTCGTGTATTGTTTGATTCAGGTGCCACGCATAGTTTCATATCGGCGGACTTTGCCGCCGAGCACAAATTTCTCCTGACACCGCTGGGTCTTGAGCTCACTGTTAACATCCCGTCGGGCATGCCACTAGCTGCGAATTTAGTCTGCGGAGATGGAATCATCTGTATAGGTGGTCAAAAGGTCAGTCTCGGTGCGATAGTTCTAAATATTAAGGACTACGATATCATTCTGGGGATGGATTGGCTCGGTCCGTGCAACGCAACCATAGACTGTGCTGAAAAGAAAGTCACATTCCGTATACCGGGAGTGCCCGAATTTTGCTACTCGTGTGGTGAGACGTCGCCGACCTGCATGGTGATCTCTGCAATATCTGCTCGACGGATGCTGCATTCCGGGTGCGAAGGCTATCTAGCTTCCGTTCGAGATATGCGACAGGATGGTGCAAACGCGGGTCAGACCGACGTTGTGGCATAATTCCCCGACGTGTTCCCGGACGAGCTGCCCGGCATGCCGCCCGATCGAGAGATTGAGTTCACTATCGATACCTTCCCCGACACTCGACCGATCTCGAAGACCCCGTACATAATGGCCCCTGCAGAGCTTAAAGAACTCAAGGTGCAGTTACAGGAATTGCTCGACAAGGGATTCATCCGACCCAGCATCTCGCCGTAGGGAGCGCCCGTATTGTTTGTCAAGAAGAAGGACGGCTCTATGCGTCTTTGTATCGACTACCGTGAGCTGAATAAAGCCACCGTCCGGAACAAATACCCCCTGCCGCGCATAAATAATCTGTTTGATCAACTCCAAGGTGCCACGGTGTTCTCTAAAATTGATCTGCGTTCGGGTTACCATCAACTCAAGATCAAGCCGGACGATGTGCCGAAGTCTGCCTTTCGCACTCGATACGGCCATTACGAGTTCCTGGTAATGCCGTTCGGCCTAACGAACGCCCCTGCTGCTTTTATGGATTTAATGAATCGGGTGTTCCGTCCATTCCTCGACAAGTTCGTAGTAGTCTTTATCGACTATATACTCGTCTACTCGAAGAATCGACAGCAACACACTGAGCATCTGCGGACCGTGCTTCAGACCCTTCGAGAAAATCAACTGTATGCGAAGCGAAGCAAATGTGAATTCTGGCTTAGCAGCGTCGCATTCCTCGGACACATCATTTCTGCTGAAGGCATTGCGGTCGACCCAAAGAAAGTTGAAGCCGTTGTCGATTGGAAACGGCCAGCGTCTGTCGGCGAGATTCAAAGTTTCCTTGGCTTAGCTGGATACTACCGACGCTTCGTGAAAGACTTCGCGAAGATCGCATCGCCTCTGACTCGTCTCACCCAGAAAGGAGTCGCATTCGAATGGTCAGACGACTGTGAAGCTGTATTCCAAGAGTTGAAGTAGAGGCTCGTCTCGGCCCCGATACTTGCACTTCCAGAAGGGACGAAGGGATTCCAGATATTCAGCGACGCGTCCAGTCAGGGCTTGGGGTGTGTGCTGATGCAGCGGAACAAGGTGATATCTTTTGCTTCCCGACAGCTAAAGCCGCACGAGAAAAATTATCCCACGTACGACCTGGAGTTAGCGGCAATTGTGTTTGCGTTGAAATTGTGGCGCCACTATCTCTATGGTGTGGCATGCACGATCTATACCGATCACAAGAGCCTCAAGTATCTATTCACGCAGAAGGAGCTGAACTTGCGGCAAAGGCGTTGGCTGGAACTAATCAAGGATTACGACTTGACTATCGACTACACGCCGGGAAAGGGAAATGTTGTGGCGGACACTTTGAGTCGGAAGTACATTGCCTCGTTATCCATCGACCCTCGACTGCTACGCGACCTAGAAGAGATGGGCATCGAGCTCCGAGTCAGATTCCGGAACGTGCAGTTGGCAAAGTTGCAGTTAGAGCCGAGCTTGCTGAATAAGATCAAGACCGCTCAGACGGACGATTCATACCTGAAGAAAGTGCGAGAGCTAATTTCGACAGGCAGGACGACCGACTTTGCGGAAGACGAAACCGGCGTGCTTCGGTTGAAGGGTAGGCTATGCGTTCCAGACGATTCAGAACTCAGAAAGGAGATCCTGGCGGAGGCGCACTATGCGAAATACACTTTGCATCCAGGCAGTACCAAGATGTATAAGGACCTCCGCACGACCTTTTGGTGGCACGGGATGAAGAGAGATGTGGCGCTCTTCGTGTCGTAATACATGGCCTGTCAGCAGGTGAAAGCTGAGCATCAGCGACCGGGCGGGGAGATGCAGAACCTCGCTATTCCCGAGTGGAAATGGGATCATGTCACTATGGATTTTATTGTTGGCCTGCCGAAGACACCATGGGGGAACAACGCCATCTGGGTCATCGTCGATCGATTAACCAAGTCAGCACACTTTATCGCTATCAAAGTTACTTGGAGCGTTGATCGCCTGGCGCAGATTTATCTTGACGAGATAGTACGGCTGTACGGAGTTCCAGTATCCATCGTCTCTGATCGGGATTCACGGTTCATGTCGCAATTCTGGAGTAGCCTTCAGTCGGCGCTGGGAACCAAGTTGCAGTTCAGCTCAGCTTACCATCCTCAGACCGACGGCCAAACGAAGCGCGTCAATCAGATTCTCGAAGACATGCTACGGCTCTGCGCAATTGACTTCAAATCAAGCTGGGACGTCCACCTACCACTGGCAGAATTTGCATACAACAATAGCTACCAATCCAGCATCCAAATGGCACCGTATGAAGCTTTGTACGGCCGGAAGTGCAGATCGCCCATTTGCTGGGATGAAGTCGGGGAACGGCAGATACTCGGCCCGGAGCTGGTGGAACAGACTGTACAAAAGGTCAAGCTCATTCGGGAAAGATTAAAGACCACGCAGAGTCGTCAGAAAAGCTATGCGGACATTCATCGTCGACCGCTCGAGTTTCTAGTAGGCGATTACGTATTTTTCAAAGTGTCGCCCATGCGGGGAGTTACTCGGTTCGGCGCGAAAGGAAAGTTGAGTCCGAGATTCGTTGGACCGTTCGAAATACTTGAACGGGTCACGTCAGTGGCTTACAAAATTGCCCTACTGCCGGCGCTCGAAGGTGTTCACAATGTCTTCCATGTCTCTCAACTGCGGAAGTACGTGCACGACCCGAGCCACGTGGTAGACTTTGGCCAGCTGGAGCTAAAGTCCGACTTATCCTACGTTGAAGAACCAGTTCAAATTATTGAACGCAAGGATAAGCTGCTGCACAATCGAGCGATTCCTCTTGTCCGCGTCCTCTGGAAGAACCACTCGGTCGAAGAGTCGACGTGGGAGCTTGAATCGGAGATGAAGGAAAAGTTTCCTTCATTGTTCTCTTAGAGGTAGGTTCCATCTTCAAGTTTCGAGGACGAAACTTTTTATTAGTTGGTTATGGTGTAGTGCCCCGTCCCTACATCGTGCCCCATCTTCGTCCACGGGGTGCGCGAGAAAGGAACACTGTCGCTATCGATTTGGTCGGGACCGATAGGTCGGAATCGGCCGAGTCGTCGAGCGGGAACGGTTGAATTAAGATCCATTCCACGTTATGGAATGGCTTCTTCGGAACCAAGTCCCATATTCAGCGGGTTGCGCCTCGAGGATTGGCTCTGCGGCTGAGTCGGGAGAGACCTCCCGTTGCTCTGGTTTTCATGCCGCACTTGAATTGGCTTTGGCTTTCGTTTTCGTGAATGCGCTTTTCGTGAATGTTTTCGATGGGTTTTCGTAACGCATTTTTGAGCTCGCATTCATATCGAAATTTCTTGAAATACACAGTGTTCTGATCAGTTGCTTATGCGATTGCAGGTGATTGCATAGGCGACGACAGTGCAGCCAACCGGTCGCTCGCTTGAAGCAAGCCTAAGGCGAGTGGCTGACCTCCTTCGTCTCGTCCTCTACTTCCAAACTTAATATGTGAAGTAAATAAATGCTTGTCATAATAGTGTAGAATCAGAGAAATCGGGGCACGATTCTTCACGAAACACTTGCTATCAAACTGCCGGTTTTGAAAATGGAAAACGTATTTTCTTATACAAATCCACTTAGCCTATGCAAAACAATGAATGAATCGATTAACTTTATCGCAACGATACGACTAAGGAAGCAAAATCGACTAAGTCTAAAAGAAATTGGTCATTGGACAACTTGTCGACAAGGTGAAGTTTCCTCGAATGGTTGCCTGGGCCAAGGGACCGATTCGGCCAGGGAGGAACGAGTGTAGCAGCGCCAACCCTTCATCGGCACGAGTTATGCGGGCACTTTCGCACAGGGCTCGCTACCCGACGCGAAAGGGGCGTCGTCTAACCAAATGCTATAGTCCGCGATGGCTTGACATTGCCAGTGGCCTTCATACCCCTTCCACTGCTTAACAGGTGCACGGGACACGGGATGAACATGATAGTTGCTTAGTAATATACAAGTTCATATGCTTGCCTCAAAACATGTTAACATGCAAATCGTACAGGATGGTTAGAAAGATCATTGAAATAGCTAGCTAACATGTTTATGAAACTTCTTGAATCAAATACAGAGCTTGGATTTAATTAGCCATTCGCCAGTACATGTGTTTCGTGCTGATCCTCGCTCTTTGCAGGTCCCACGAACCAGGAAGGACGCACCAGCTAGCTCGGCGACGTTCGTGACTTTTGAAGCTTCGGCCGTACGTCGAAGACTTACTCTGCGACTCCACTTTTGAAGGCTCTCGACAGTCCAAGAAAAATGACTCAGCGTCCCTCCCATCCAGGTCAATGGAGTACTTGTGTATATTGAGGGATGTGTGCAATGTATGGAACGGCTATCTCATCGGCACTCTTTTGTAATCGAGTCATGTTGTAGCCCGTGCGGCAAAGAGTCTTGTATCGGAGTCTGTAAAAGATGTTCATTAGCAATAAAGATCAAGTTTCCTTTACTTATTGTGTGTATCAATTTGTCTGCGTACTCTCTTAGATCTCGTGTCTCGGATTAACTTATGACTTGGCCTTGTGCGATCGCAAATTAGGTTCGCACGGCATCACGCCCGGGGGACGACTATCGATTCGACGGAATTGGGGCGTGACATTACTGGTGTGACGAGGATTCTGGTAACATGGTTCTGGATAGACGGGTATGATTATGAGATTGCAGAATAGATACCATATAGATGGTGTCCTAGTATAATAGAGTGGAATATCAGTATGGATATTACTTGAGTATTATGGATTAGATAGAGGGAGCTAGGCCACCTGTAGCACAGCACCGTGCCCCGCACCATCAGAGGGATATACCCCAGAGGGGCAAGGCTTTTGTGCTGACAGTCGAGTAGACCGACGCTACGGGTGACGGATTAGTAGGTCTTTCTTTCATGTTCTTCTTTCCATCTTGTTGTGTGATTCCATTAGTACCTGTCAAGATGTTTTGTGCTGTGATAGATAGTATAGTGACCCTGATCACGATCATGATATCACGACCAGTAGGACCACAATTTGTATGTTTTAGATATAGTTTTCTTGACCTTGATTGTTGGGGGTTTAACCTAGAAGGAGTATGGCCATCTTAATTTCGAGGACGAAATTTTTCTAAGGAGGGTAGATTTGTAACCACCAATTTTCTAAAAGGAGGGTAATTTTGAACTTTTGTAAAAATTGATTATTTAATAATAGGTTTAAATCATGTTATTAATTTATTGGTGATTTTGATTATTTTTGGTTAATTTAATTAGTGTTTTGTGATTTTGTTCTTTGGCTAGTGTAACCTTAGAGCTGCTTAGCCTAGAGACTAACCATGACCATGGAGGCCTAACCCATGTGATTAGATTAGCTAATTATCACTTTTTAGACTAAGGGTATTTTGTTCATTTTGTGACTTTTGAATTATTTAGAATTTTGATTAATTGGTAAATTTTATATTATTTTAATAATATTTAAATTGATGTATTATAATTTTGGTCATTTTTCATATTTTAATGTTTTGGGAATTTTTATATTTTAACATTGTATTTTCGGGTTTAGTTTGATCGGGTTTGAGTTTTGGCTCATTTCGACTTATGTTAGTGACCCGGGTAGCTTAGACTCTAGTTGGGACCCAGAGTTTAGCTAAACATGGCCCATAAATTCCACTAATTAGTATAGTGCATTTAGACTTATCCCACATGACATAATTGGTCCATTTGGTTATTTAAACTTGACCCTTTTAGCCCCAAACTTCCACATAAGACAAAATTGACTCAAAGGGGCCTTGGAGGGCATTTTGGACATTTGCCAAATGACCCCAAACCCCATAAATCTGGACAGCAGCAAGAGACCCCCTCTCCACTTCATTTTCTTCACATCTTGTTCTTCTTCTTCTCCTTTGAGAGTTTCTTTCCAAAACAAGCCAAAATCCTTTGATTTCAAGCCCAAAGTAAGTCAAATCTCTTCCATACTCTAGATCCCTCTCTAATCTTGGTGCTAACCCTTGTTTATCTTTTATTTGTGATTTTTATCTAGGTAGAACCTAGCATGGAGGGGTTGGAAGCATAGAATTGGCTCTTGACCCAAAAAGAACTAATTTTAGGGCTTTTCTTGGGATTCCAACTCCCAAGAGGTAAACCCTAACTCTAACTCTTGTAATTACTCCTAATTAGTGTTATTTATATATTATAGGATGCTCGGGGCGTAGGACAACCCATTAGAAGAGGTTTGGAACCCATTGGACTCAATTCGGAACTTTCGGGCTAGGTTTAGTGCCAATTTTAGGAAAAATCCTAAATTGACATGTTTGGGTGATACCCCTAGCCTAATTAGACCTAATTAGGTTAGTTTGGATGAGATGGGGCTAGGTACGTGTCCATATTTGGATACGTGGGGTCATTTTGAGAGAAATCATAAAAATAGGCTTTTTCGGGGTTTTCGGGTTCCAACACACGGGCGACTTTTTGCACCGACACTAGAATCGGCAAGTTAGTACTTAGAATAGGTTCTAATCATTATTTAGAACTCGTGGGTAGAGTTTGGGTCGAATCCCGATAGGTTTGGTGTCCGTATCATGCGGTATCGCGAATCGGACACCTCGGAGTCGCCAGAATGGCCATTTGGCCATTCGGGCCTCGTTTCTCGTTTCTGCTCGCGTACGCGAGTTAGATTTCTTGTGTGGGGCACGTGTCTAGGCCCTAGAGGGTAGAATTGCAAGTATTGGGTATTCGGGTAAGGTTTTTTGTCGTTTAGGAGTATGTGCATATGTGTATATATATATGTATGTGTGTGTGCATATGTGTATATATATGTATGTGTGTGTGTGGGGAGTAGAGATTTGGATATTAGAGAGTGATTAAGGAGTAGAGAGTGGTAGAGGGAATGGTGTTAGAAGTGTGTGTTGTGTGGTAGAGAGATTTAGAGGCATGGAGTGATAGATGTGGAGATTGAGAGAGTTAGAGGGAGAGGGAGCTGCTGCCATAGGCAGCAGCATATAACCCAGCAGCAACAGCATAGATGGGGAGCTGCTGCCCCCCCTTGGCAGCAGCCAAGTAACCCCAAACTCAGCCTATAGCTATCCCAAACTCAGCCATAAATGGCAGCCCAAACAGTCCAAAACCTGTCCCTAAGCAGTCCAAAACAGTCCCATATTCCAGCCCCAAACAGCCCCTTAAATCAGCCATTTAGCCCCCCTAAATGACAGCCCAAATCAGCCGTAAACCTGTCACAAAACAGTCCCATATCAGCCCTATATTACCCCCCCCCCAAAATCAGCATAATAGCAGTTCCAAATAAGTCCAAAAACAGCCCCTATGTTCCAATCAATTCAGCCCAAAATAGCCCATATTAGCAGTCCTATTCAGCCCCCATTTCACCCACATGGACAGCCCTATAACCCCACATATGAGCCCCCATTTGGACAGCCATATCACCCTATATTCAGCCACATTTCAGCCCCATATCATCCCTTGATTCACTCATTCATCCACATGTTTCATCCACCCATTTCTTCATTCATCCTCCTACTCATCCATTCATTAATCCTACATCATTCATCCATTTCCTCTTCACAATTTCAGTCCATCCATACTTCATTTCAAATCTTTGTTCATCCATACATTTCCATTCATTCTCTCCTCCATACATTCATGCATTCCATTTCATTCATTTGTCTTCCATTCATTCACTCTTTCATCCATTCATTTTCCATTCAATACATATATCATTTAAGCCCCATGTTGCCCCACAAATTGATCCACTAGAAGCCTATATAAACCCTTAGTTAGTGCCTAGTTGAGTGGTGTCTAGTGTGGGTTGAGTGTCGAGTTAGTGTGGGTTTTGAGGTTGGTGTTAGAGTTGGTGCTAGTGTAGTGTTAATAGTGAGTTAGTTAAGTTAGTGTCCTAACTAGGTTAATATCCTAGTGGACTAGTAGAGAGGGCTAACCTAGACACTAGGAGAGTGTGGGAGAGTAAACTAGGAAGGTTGGATAGAAGATAGAGTGTGGTATCTCACGATACCAAAGCGTATCATGACGATACCCTAAGGTAATGTCGAGATGACCAACATGACCATAAGATGGACTAGATGTCCTAGAACCCTAGATTTCTTGGTTGGTAAACCCTAGATAGGATAGTATCTAGCTACCCTAAGAAGCCTAGGCTAGTATCCTGAGATCTAGAGGGGTTTTCTTTGTAATGGACAAGGTATCGGGAATACATTGTAAGGGTAAATTATGGGGTATAGGGTAATGTAAGGTATTGGGTTTTTGATTGCTAAATAGGCTTAGAAATAGATTATCTTGGTAGGTAATGACTAGATGAGGGTAGTTTAGACTAGTCTTGACCCCCGTTGACCAAGAGTTGACTTTTTGACCGAAAGTCAACTTCAAGTCAACACTTGACTTAGAATTGACCGAAACCAAACCAGAGTTGACCAGTTGATTGAAAATCAACTGTTAGTCAACATTTGACTTGTTTGACCTAGGGTTGACCCAGGGTTGACTCAGTGTTGACCAGAGTTGACCAGAGTTGACTTTTTGACCAAAAGTCAATTGTAAGTCAACCTTTGACCCAGATTGACCTAGTTTGACTTGGATTGACTTTCTGTTTGACCTTGGTTGACCTAGTGTGACCTAGTTTAGCTTGGTGTGACTTAGTTTGACCTAGTTTTGACTTAGACTTGCATATCATGACTCGATTAGCTTTTCTTTCATTATTAAACCATGTTTTGACTTGTAGTATCTCATCTTTAGGTCTGTGATTATTCTGAGCGTATGTTCACCTTATCAGCTCAGGACCACAGGCGAGTACATTCTCTGATAATATTCTGTTTTATGATATCGTCTTTGTTTCTAGCATTTAGTGTAGATATCCTTGTTCTCTTGACACATTGTTCACACGGATTGATATTTGTCTGGATCCCGTCATAAGATGTTATTCTTCTTATATATGGTATGCCTTGTACAAGTCTTTCTAGTTCCTTGTGCATTGTATAGACAGGATTCCTGCGAAGGCTAGCTACCTTTTCAGAGAATCACGTGTCATGACGTGTCATGACTGGATCCACTATATTAGTCAGGGGTGGGGGTATTAGCGTAGATATGTGATTAGTACCCCACAGTATTATATTGTATCATCATTGTATAGTGTTAATCATACACTCACGTATGATTAGCCAGGCCAAACATTGTATCAAGTTCTAAGCCGATCACATGTTAAAACTAATACTAAACTCACATAGATATAGTTCCAGATTTTTGTACATGATATATATATTGTTTTCTTATTCTTACATTCAGTTACAGTCTTGACATGCCTTACCATGATTCATGTACACATTATTTTACCTCGTATATTCTCTCTATTTACTGCCACATTTTCAATATTGTCTAACTAGAACTGTTATTTGAGATTTGTGCTCGTTCCATCCTGACTGGATATGTTGACAAATTTTATATATTATGGCGAGGAGGATTGTCCTACCTACTACGGTCCTCATGACGTAGTCGGCCTAGACTTGGAGACCCTAGTTCAGCAAGGGTTAGCTCCAGCCGATGGGACTTTAGAGTAGCTTAGCTGGTTTAGTTTAGTACTGGACTTTGTCTCCAGATTATATTTTGGCTTGTTATTATTTTAGTATTTGTATTAGAGATTGTTGACTCTAGACTTGTATTATTTTTGTTTTGGATCTTCTGGATGATATTTCATATCTTGTTATCTTTATCTTTCGGTATCATCTATATTTCTTAGATCTTGTGATTGAGTATGTTTTATTGTCATTGCTTGTCCTCCATTCCGAGTTGACCGTTCTCGACAGGTTATGATATTATAATTGTTGTTAGATAGTAGACCTAGACAGCGTTCTACATCGTTTCTACGGCGTAGGCTGGGACGCTGTCACGCACTCATGCCCTTACATCGGGTGCGGGTCGTGACAGTATATAGGCGTGGATAATAATACTAACTGCCTTTCTAACGGATCATGTCCGTTAGTATGTCCACTATTCTAACGGCTATAGGTGTTAGTGTTTATTTTTCTAACAGGCTTATAGCAGTATATAGAATTGAATACTAACGGGTTGTGCCCGTTAGTATATTTTAAAAAGGAAAAAAAATAAATTTAGGATTCAATACTAACGGAAATTGGACGTTAGTAATACCTAAAAATGAAAAAAAATTATAATACCAATAGATCACTGATAGAGATGTATGAAACATGTCAAAGATACATGGTAGACCAAAAAGGATGAATTGCATCCTGATATGAGACAATTGTGGACTTTATTTATGATAACAAAAAAAATTCATTGATAGATTTCTCACATAGACAATTATTGAATACATATGTCCTTTGTACAATCAAAAAAAATAAAGCTCAATATATTTCAGTGCATAGATATCCAAAGTACTGTAAACATAAGCACAAACATAGAAACTTGTCTACAAAATGCATTTTTGTCAAAATTATCCACATATAGAAGCCTACTAACTACTCATCACACAAGTGAAGCCCGCTCTCGACCGCCTCTTTCATCCAACAAACGAAGAACTAACATGATGAATTGGTGTGGTTACTTGTTCGACCTTAAGCCTGCATAACCAAGGGCACATTGCACATCTGAAACAACAAAAATAAAATAGCAAAATTAAAACAAAACCAGGGGATAATATCATGAATCTTTACATTTCAAGAAAACAATAAATTGCCACCATGGGATCACTCAAATAAATATATGCTCCATCTGAACTATGACACTTCTGAGTATGCTCTTAGGCAAGACTGGACGTGACCATATTTGCAGCTCAAGCTGTAGCCTAAACTTGCAGACACAGAATTATTGACATTCAAGCGTGGAACCCTTTAATTATTACATTTTCCAAAGTGTGTTTAGGGATCACTCAAATAAATATATGCTCCATCTGAACTATGACAATCAAAGTATATATATTTATTTCTATAATATGTGTCAAACAAATCATATGCTGGTCGATGGGGTATAGGAAGGTCCCTAGGTTTCTTGTCTTTTGCTATTTTCTGAGCATTACTCTTGTGACAACTATGGTGCAGAATGATCTGAGTGGCATAGTTGTGAGTTGCACAGTATCCAATTCGCAGTATCTGAATTACTTATGAGATGATATCCCCATCCTTATCAATATCACATGTGTGTATTTCAAACAAATATTGGTAGAAATCTGAAATCCATCAGCTGGTCAATTCAAAAGTTAAGAGAACACGACCATAACTCAAGCAGTAACTTAGCATATGAGTGAATCATGGAGCACCTGAATTTCACTGTATTTGTGCACAGGATGTCTTTTTCCAGTAGAATTTTCACCCGTGAGCCTAGCATGAATTGGAGACAGCTCAAAGATAAGTTTCCTGTGTCTGGGGAGTTGAGGCAATAAACATCCTTTCACCTGCATAATAGAAATATCAAACATGAGGCCAACAACATTTCATGTTAAGAATATAAATATGAAATAACAGAAGCATCTATCTGAGACATCCAATTCCTTACATCATAACACTTAGAAGACAACAGAGACTGCCTCTTCTCAAACCCATTCTATTTAACTAAACTACTGAAATTTGCAACACAGATCCAGAAAAGTTGATGGTACTATTCACAATAGGTCATTTTGGGCTTAGAATATTGACATGCTCTATAATGTTGTCACATATTTCACTTATCTCCCTTTAGAAATAATTTCGTGAGATTTTCAAGAGAACAAAAGAATATCCAATATTAACAAATCAATAAATATGGATCATTGCTCTTGGAACTACTTGAGCATGATAGTTCAGGTAAGAGATGATGGGAAAAGTTACAATCTTTCCTATTCTTTCCTTTAAAACTACAGATCATCTATGGAGAATTTACAGGTCGCATATCCGTATTAGCTTTGACAAAATAAACCTGCAGGGAATATCAAACATATTTAGTTTTGACGAAGAATACTTCTTACAAGGGTATAACAACAATTCAACGAAAACTGAACATGTACTAGAAATTCTAAATGAATGTCTTTATTGTTATGTCTGACAAACTATACACGACTGAACCATGAAAGATCAGGTAGCAAATTGAGACTGCATTCAGACGGGACTTTAAGGACTCAGAAAAGGAATGGAAATCAGATAGCCCACCTCCATCTTCATTATTGATAGAAGATTGACCCACAAAACTTCTGTATATCATTAACATTGCACTCAGAACAACACTATAGAAACGAAAAGAATAGCAGGAATACATATTAATAAAAGTATATAGAGCAAATTTTGGTCTATAGGTATACCAGCTAATCGAAAGGGTTGGCCTGCCTGCAGAAATGGCATTATCCCGAGATGGCAAGGTAACAACTCGATCCGCCTGACCAACAACTATATGTGAGGCCTGGTGTTGAATTTCTTCGGTGGGTGCAAGAGGGACAGATGGATTAGCACTAGTGCCAGCAGTCACTGACTCATGTTCTCTTCAAGTTCAGCTTCATTGGTACCAACTGGTAACTGCAAAGGATGTACAAAAAAAAGTAACCCTTACAAACAAATCAGCATCTAAATTGACTTGTCAAGAGAACATCATGAAATGTTTTCGGTGGGATTACACACATGCTATAGTTCAAAATCTCCAAGTGTAGGATGATGGGAAATGGTGGCATTTCATGGCCGATTGACTCTGATGCTCCTCTCTCTTTCCACAGCCTCAAGTAGTTCTTGGCTATCACATTCAAAAGAAGATTTAAAGCACAACAATAGAAACATCAAATTGTGATGATCCCATAACACGTTTACAAAGTGAATATTAAGTTTAATGTACCTTGAGGGATCCTTCAAGATGATAGCCTGCCAACACATGGGACATTGAGAGCTTCTTTGACACCTACAACACGTTACTATATTAATGTTTACAACATCAATATTGAAGAGACCAGATTAGGTCAAGAAAAGAAAAGGTACTGTGGGGGAATATAGCTTCTCAACACGATATATTACATGAAATTCAGTCAGAGAACTGAAAAGAAATGTATGCTTGGTTGGCTGGAATTGTGAATGCAATCACCTTTCCAGTTTGAGAAAATATTACCTCTTACATGAGTGTCTAAACATGCTCCTTGGTTGCTTGAGTATAAACTACAGGAACAAAAGGGTGGGGGCAGGAGGGTCGAATGTAAAAGTAGGATTTCATGTAGTGGCTGCAAAGCTAAGCAATGCACTGGCAATGCAAAGATAAGCAATGCACTGGCAGAGTTAAAAAGTTTTTTTTAATATCTAAAAGCATCACATATATAACTGGTAAACATAATCAAAATACTTGAAAGCATCATAAACATGTATTTTAAGGTTCATCTACATAAGCTAAATAAAACCAACAAAAGACAACTATGTTTAACAAGTTTCAGTCCATAACATACCTGCAAAAGATAACTAGTACTAAAAGTAAGATAGAGATCATCAAACATACTCCAACCAACAATCTAGCCAAATTAGGAATCCTCCATCGACCAAACCGGCAAAAGTATGATTTTCCCCTTGTGGAGGGTTGAATAAAGGAGCATCAGGATCAATCACTTCTTCAACATAAACCTTCTTCTCGCCGTATCGAACTTTTTTAAAATGACATATATTTGATGTAGCATCTGTGACGACATACCCTTTTGCCAATTTTTTACCGAACTTATCACACAAGATAACTTGGGGGTTTCTTGTAGGAGACGCTGGACAAGGAGAATGAGATATGCCACCCGTGGCAAAAACAGTATCTATGTTTTGAGATAAATGAAGAGAGCGAGGCACTGAACTAGAACCGGGGTCACTTACTGGTGAATTCACAACTGTCGGTGACTTTGTTGTAATTTTTGATAATATAGCCTGCATAAGACCCTCAAAATTATCCATGCGCGAGTCAACAAGTGATATCATTTCATCTTTGAATGATGCTAGTTCTTGAGATGATTTCTTATGTTGTTCAATTTTTGATTTTGCCACTCCCAAATGAGTTAGCTTTTTCCTCGAGATATTGGAACCCATGGCACGAACTCGTCCCTTTTTGTCCTTCCCAAATACTTCTACCAACTCATTATTGTCCAAATCTTCAAAAGTTCTTTTGTTCTTGTTTCTTTCTTTAGCAGCCAATACATTTTCCTGTAAAATTCTTGTTTGAGATGATATTAAAAAACCTTAAGCTAAGAATGTAAAATACATAGAAATTGATAGATTAGTTACATATTTTTCTTTGACACTCTCCAATACATTACTACATTTTTGTTTGTGTACTTCTAACCAAGTATCTACCCGCGAAAGAGATATTTCAGAATTTTCTTCCTGCTGCAAAAGGAACAATATAAGTTAACTAATTATCTACCTTCTAGGACAATCAAACAAAGAAAGAAGTCATTAAATAAAGTATAAGTTGAAGTCTCTAAGATGGTAAAACTTGGAACTTTTGGAGAATATTTGGAGTAAGTCGTACAAGATATATATAATCCTAAATATCGAGTTTGAATAGCACAAGAAAGGAAGCAAACCATCATGTATTTCTTTTGGGCATATGTACGACGTCCAAGACAATGAGAAAACTCCAGCTTACTATGATTTTTTGCATTTTGCTCACACTCCTCCTTCTTTTTTTGACTATTCTCATTTTCTACAAACTTTCTCCAAATATCAGGATCAACACCTTTTGGCACCTCAGTAATATTTTTCCTCAGATAATGCTCCCGCAAAGTGTGTTTGTAAGTCCTAAACTTTTGCGACCATGAAGGCTCAAGCAATGGACGAGCCACTTCTAGTGGAACATCAAGCTCATAATCACCCTAATAAAGAAACATTAATCACAATATTAAACGTAACCAATTTAACAAATTAAGCAAAATATTAGGCATTAAGTATAATTTTAAACAGAGAGAATATTTCCAAGAAGTTTACCATAAGTGCATTCCAAACGTCATCTTTAAATTTTTTTGGCACTTTGCTAAATTCGGTGTAGCTAATTAGTATATAGCTTTTTATATAACCTCCGGTGTCGGTGCTCCAATCTTTTGCATATTTCCCCACAATAGAGCCATCAACTTGTATTATGATTTTCTTTTTCTCCTTTGGGCCTCCACCCCCTGACGATACAGATGATGGCAAATTTGATGCAGGTTGTGATGAATTTGGGGTAGAATTACCTACACTCGATGACATAGTGTCAAACCTGTGCAAGAAGAACCATAGAAGAGACTTGAACTTAAGGTTTACACTCAAACAGTAAGCTCTAGAAAAGTAATTTTTAATTTTTATAATCTGAAGGCAAATTCAAGGTAAAATATGTAGGCATCGAGCGTTGAAAGATAGATTACCTGAACAAGTGTAGTTAGGACTGCAAACTTAGAACTTGGAATTGGTGGCAACAATGCAACATGAATTGGTCAAGAAAAATGAATTAGCATTCAGCATTGGCAACAGCTAGGACTGTATGCATTAGCATTCAGCATTCAGCATTGGCAACAGCTAGGACTGCATGCATTAGCATTCAGCATTGGCAACAGCTAGGACTGAATTGGTCAAGAAAAATGAATTAGCATTCAGCATTGGCAACAGCTTAAAAAAATGAATTAGCATTCAGTGTAGTTAGGACTGCATGCATTAGCAACAATGCAACATGAATTAGCAGCATGAATTTAACAAAGAAAAATGTGGCATGCATTAGCAAAATGCAGCATGAATTGGTCAAGAAAAATGCAGCATGCATTAGCAGCTGTAACACCAGCTTGCCTTGATACAGTATGCAACCAGCTAATTATGTCCTGCATAGTCTTGGAATGTTAAAGAAAGAGTATGTATTATCTAAATCCATGAGATGAAAATCTTGCTTGTAAAAGTACCCATAAGTAGATATGGGGGTGGCAATTTATGATTTGAGTTGCCTTAAGAATGAATTTCGGACCATGTTCTTTCTCAGTCCACCTCAACTTTCTATCTGCGAGATTGAATTTTACCTGAATCTTCCCTCAAGTACCTAGGTACTGAATTATGTGAATACCATCGAAACATAAAGCCTTGTGGTTTTATATGCTCAAACTGCAGAGCAAGTTATGATTAGACATATCATCATAGTCTTTTTTTCCCCATCAGCACAGGGTTGTCTTTGCATCTCTCAACTTCAAAAAGGATCAACAAAGTCTTTTATGACTTTCATCTTAGCATCATTCCTTTATGAGTAGGCAACCATATTCCCAGACATGACAAGTATGGTCAGTAGAGAGGCTCATCACAATACTCATGCAGTTGGCTGGCCGTGGGTAGACTCACTTATGCATAGCCTGCCATCTATGTTGCATGGACACAAATATCACAAGAATGGACACAATGCCATGGACACAAAACTGTTATTGGCCTGTCCTAAGTTTATTTGGAGTGTATGTGTTATGTCCAATTTGTGTCCGACAATTTGATGTGTTAGTGCTTCCTAGACTGGACTTAAACATCACACAACCAAGGATAAACTACCAAGTTACCCAATGCTAAGGAAGATACTACTGATTAGGTAAGATAATAAGCATTGCTGGAGGAGACTGCATCTCTATAACAGAATGCGCCAAAGAGTCGAATGGGATCTCAGATTGCCAAGCCAAAGAGACAAATTGGATCAGATTGTCAAGGTTATTATTAGGTTTATGTCAAACCTGGTTATTTATAAGATAATTGTGTCAAACCTTTTGTATGACCTTTCAAGATGTGCAATGGATTGTATGTATAGACACACTACTGAGTTAATAGGGGAAATATAGAGATACAGCTGCTACTAGGCAGTGCACAAGAGAGGAAGAAACTGCAGGCAGAAAATTCCTACATCAGTTCGGATAAACAAATCAATGTAGACATGTGTTTTCCCTCAAGGAATACCATGGTGTGAATGTTTGTATCATGGAGT
Source organism: Iris pallida (assembly GCA_029216955.1). Classification (NCBI taxonomy): domain Eukaryota; kingdom Viridiplantae; phylum Streptophyta; class Magnoliopsida; order Asparagales; family Iridaceae; genus Iris; species Iris pallida. The sequence goes on from JANAVB010035219.1 coordinate 9,541,324, forward strand.
TTAGGTGAGTTACAGTAATTGGTATGATGACAAAGTATTTGAGTAATACTATGTCGCTCCCATAGTTACTTTAAATAGTAAACATAAAAATGAATTACAATGCAAAATATATTGCTCTACAATCTAATAGATAAATAAAAAGTGGCAAACTTCATTAATATTGAAAAAAAAAATCACTACAATAATTCATTAAAAAATACCTGTAGTAATTAAAGTACAAGAATAAATGGCATAGTCCTCTTGTTGGATAAGTTCCGCCTCTAATTCCAAGATCTTAAGCAGGAACATATTGTTGCAACAAATTTTCCAAATGAGGTTGGTCTTCAAGAGTAGACTAAACAATTGGTATCTCTAAGTCATCTACTTGACAAGTCAATCTCTTTGGTGAATGTATCACCACCTACCAACTAGGATTTCTAAGATCTTTTGAGTAAAATACTTGACTTGCCTCAGAAGCGAGAATGGCAGGCTCATCTAACTCACTACTGGAACTCTTAAACCTATCAAAATTTACCATCACCAGGTTTGAGTCTGGGCAATGCTTACAACCATTGATCTTGTCCTCCACCCTCACCCAGTCGCAATAAAACACCACCTCGTTAAATATTGTATAGTCAAGCTCAATTATTTGTTTGATAACCCCATACCACATGGTCCAAGCGTCTTTTAAGTTTTTATCACTTTTTCTTGCTCTAAATGTAGTCCATGCTCTCAAACAAACACCACTATCTTGTGGGACTACACTATCATCATGAGATCTAGTAGAGAATACATAGCCGTTAGCTCGGTACTTTCTGTATGTTTTAACTATGTGATTTGGCCCTTGAACTAATCGCCACAACATAGCCTTTGTCTCCGTCTCCCCAGCAATAATCAGCTGTATGCAATGGCAATTAATAAATAGAGTTAAAATAAGAAAGTGAACCTAGCTAATGCAAAAAGTAATAAATTAAAAAAACACCTTTTCATATAACCAAGGGATGAAAGAAGTCTGAATTTCTATTTCTGTCAATTGAACCCCCTTTCCTTTTCCATGTAAGGTAGATCGGATTGACACTTTATATTCACTACAATTTGGTCATAATAATTAACAAGCTTATTATGATAAAATCTATATACGGACATCTATGATACATAAAAGAAGACAACGTACTTATAATATTCATCGAGTCCATCAACATTGAGGCGAAAGAGGACCCATCAACGTATTTGTTGAAATTGTTGAGGTTCAAGCATCACAGATTTATCTTCGAACAAAGGTCCTTCATCAGAAAAATCCTCATTATCATCTAGAAAGGCTTCATGTGTATATTTGTGATTTCCCTCTTGTGGATTTGGCATATACTCCATTGCATATCTAACGGACTCGCCAACAAGATAGGATTCCGCAATGGATCCTTCAACATACCGCTTATTGCTCGATATATCTTTAAACTCCTTCATATGTCTTTTCGTAAACAATACATATGGAAAATAATAGATTAGATGTTGCAACAATTAAAAAATATAAAATGAATTAAGATAAAAAATAAATTACTTACTGTTCAAAGGGATACATCCATCGAGGTGCAGTAGGTCCACACATTAATGCTTCATCAGCTAAATGGACAGTAAGGTGAATACTGATATCAAAAAATGCAGGTGGAAAATGTTTCTCTAGCACACATAATGCCTCTGCCACCATGTATTTGGCTCGTTGGATATCCTTTCTAACTAGGATTTTTGAGCATAATAAGTTGAAGAACAAGCTTATCTGCTGAATAGCTCTTCGTAAATCTGGATGTTTCGAAAATACATGTTGAAGCAATACTGGTAATAAGTACTCTAATATAACATGATAATCATGGGACTTCATAGAGTGCAAGCCGGGTGGATTGAGAGTAACAATATTGCTCAAGTTAGACGAAAAGCTAGAAGGGAGCTTTAAGTCTTTCAATATTTTACAAAGTTCTTCCTTCTCTTCTTTATCCAAGACAAATGATACGGTTGGTTTTATCTGTTTTCCAGTCTTTTCATCTAGAGCCATCCATTGGTTTTTGTGCAAGCCTAACCGCTCCATATCCAACCTTGCATTTATGGTATCCTTTGTCTTCATCTTGTTATCTAAAATTGTATTAATTAAATGCTCTGCCACATTCTTCTCAATATGCATCACATCCAAGACATGACAAACTTGATGAGAACTCCAGTATTCCAATTCAAAAAATATTGACCTCTTATACCATGCCTCTTTAGCTTCAACTATATCATCAGTCTTCCGCTTTCGACCTGGAGCTTTCGGAATTTTTCCTGGTATATACTTAATATTACTCAACTTTTCTACAAGTGCATTTCCATTTAAACGAGGAGGAGGAAGTGTATATTCTGAGGAGCTAAGCCCCAAATATCCACCACTTCTAAAGGGATGATTCATGCTAAGGAACATGCGGTAGTTTGTGTAAACTTGTTTATTACTACATTCAAGATGGATGGATGGAGTGTTGTCTCCACAAACAGGACAAGCTTTGTATCCATGTGTTACGCACCCAGATAAATTTTCGTATGCTGGAAAATCATGAATACCCCACATCAACATAGCTTTCAAAGTAAAATATTGACCTTTGTAACTGTCATAAGCTGGGACTCCTTCTTCCCACAGTTACTTCATCTCCTCCACTAGTGGTTGAAAGAAAACATCAATATCTTGACCAGGTGCCTTTGGCCCAGGTATCAACAAAGACAACAGTCGAAACTCACGTTTCATACAGAATGAAGGTGGAAGATTATAAGGCACCACCATGACAGGCCAACAACTATAACTAGAGGATTGGATACCACGTGGATTAAAACCATCAGTTGCAATTGCAAGCCAAACATTATGCTCTTCTTTAGAAAAATTTGACCACTTATTTCGAAATATTTTCCATTGAGGCAAATCAGATGGATGTCGTAAATAATCCCATGAAGAGGTCGCTCGGTGGTGCCAAGTCATTTCACGTGCTATCCATGGTATAGTATACAGTCTAACAAGTCTTGGAATCAAAGGAAAATGTCTCAATATTTTTCTTGGGTTCTTTACGAAGGCTTCCTCCCTTTCTCTTCGTCACTGTGTATCTCGGTTCTCCGCATTGAGGACATTCCTCTTTATCTTCATTATGTTTCCAATATAAAACATAATTATTGACACATGCATGAATGAATATGGCTTTCATACCCAAGTCCTTCATCTTACTCTTCATAATTGGATACTTTTATGGCAATGTATTTCTACTAGGGAGCCACCTTTTCAACATTAATAAAAGTGCCGTCACACTATTTCTCGACCAACCAAACTGCTTCTTTAAGTTGTGCAGCTCCACGATTGCAGAAAGAGTTGTCTCAGAACCTTCACATGATGGGTACAGCTTCTCAGTTGATAATCTCTTATATTCATTGTACTTCTCATTAACGACGTAAGGTTCTTCTTGAACTCCTGCACCACCACCATCCTCATTATTTAAATGAGGCGCTTCATTAACACCATATAAATCATCGATAAAGTCTCCAATTTCTACTCCTCCCTCATCCTCCATATTTTTGTCATCTATGGTTTCCTCTTCAACTTGTTGTAATGGTGGATCTTGACAAATATTAGGAGATGGTTGTTCACCATGTAAAGCCCATAAAGTATATGACTTTTTAATGCCATTCCTGACTAAATGGCTTTCAACAATTTTTTTCTTGAAATCTTAATTTATTTCGACACTTAACACACGGGTAAGGTAATGTTGTCAACCCCACAGCACGATTTTTAATGGCAAATTCAAGAAAATCTTTAATTCCTTTTGTATATGTAGGGCTCAATCTATCATTTTCATTCATCCACTCTTTGTTAATTGGTTCCGACATACTGCACCATAAAACAAAACCTAAAAAAAATTAGAATACAAGATTTACTGAGATAAATATTAAGCATGAGTTAAAACTTTTAAGGAGAATAATTAAAATATAAACCCGCAAGCCTAGAAAGATGATCTACGCTCGAGTTTCAACTTTTAAGGAGAAATAGGCATGCACTTGCCGAAGTACTATGTTGTATTCTTTAAGCCATACAACCAGATTGGTTGATGGGATAAAAAATAAATATATTAAGTAACATATAATAAATTGAGCATAGACAAAGCTTAATAGGTATTCTAACTATTCTTGCACAGCCAAACTAAAACTTTGATTACTCAAATTAAATCCTTACTCTAGTGAAAGAATAAGTCAAACACTCCAGATAATTAGACATTGTAAATAAGTCAATATGCAGCCATAGATCCTGTACATATTGGATGGAATATTGAAGTTTCAGAAGTACTGTACTGGTGGGAGCAAAATGCTCTGTATGACCTATTATACATAGCAGAAGGTGAATGAAAATAATCACTAATTTCAATAACTTCTCCTTCCAGAGAGAAATTGTCAAATTTTATATGGTCATATTGAGGCAGCCACTCTTTTATATGCATCATGTTCTTTGATGACTGCTTCTCATCACCAAAAATTCTTCTACGCCATCTCTAGAAATTTAGCGAGTGTAGTTCTCATCACCAAAAATTCACCTCAAAGCAAAGCAAAAGAATAGAAGGGTTTCACCCAAAAACCTAGGATTTTTTCTCACCCAAATCAAAGCCGATGACTCTTCACAAGTGGTTGCTGGAGTTCCCACGGTTGAAGGTCTCGCCGGATGCAAACTCTTCTCATGGGGACACGGAGTCGCATGCTGAAATCGAGCCTCCAAGGTGGTTGCTGCGGCTGAAGGACTCGCCGATGTAAACCAATTTTTAATATTTGGGAATAAGAGAAAGGGATATGGAGAGAGAGAGAGAGAGAGAGAGAGAGAGAGAGAGAGAGATGAGCGCAGAGAGAGAGAGGAGAATTGATGGGTGTATATACAGGAGGAGTACAATTGGAAGATTAGGGCTGAGCCGCTCACAAGTTTGGGGGAAAATTGGCAAACTAGGGCACCAATGTATTTTTGGCTTCTATTTGTCCCTCAGATTTTTTACCAACAATTATTTTATTTAAGGGATATATATATTTATATATATATATATATATATATATATATATATATATATTTGTAATAGACTATGGTGAATAGTAACGGACCTAACTAGTTAGTAATTTCTAACGGGCTGTGACTGTTAGAAAGTGAAAAAAGGGTCCATTAGAAATTGAACAATTTGGTATAGTGACTGATTATGGCGTTAAGCGTGCCCTCGTGCATGGAAGCTACGAAATGACTAAGTAACTACGAAACTGCTATTATACGAATAACTTATGAATGGAACACATTGAGTACAAGTGCGAGAAGTCTAAGCCGTTGGGCGTCGTGCATCAATACGGATGTGTTGGGACATAATGTCGACGGAATTTGAGATAGAGATGAGGGATTACGTTTATGGAACACGAGATTGGTTGGAATGATATGACTTGTATGCTATGGTACGTATTGCATGGTCAATAGACTCGGATGGCCCGTGCACGGGTGTGGCTTCCCTTGGACGGTTACGACCGGGGCACCGGGACCGTTCGGCCTAGGATGGAATTATGTATGGTATTTATGGTGCACATCATTAGGACGGGTTGTGACCGTCCAGTGTTATGATAAGCTATGATATCAGTAAGTTTGGGATCCTTCGGATACTGGACTAGCAACCCGTATTGGAGCGATCATAGGCTTACACATAAGGATGCCATGTCCATTACGGTACGAAACACCGTGACCTTCATATAGATAGGGCCGATGGGCTGAGATTAGAGTTGGGTGCAGGCGCAGGGCCTGCCACCCTTATGCATATGTCTAAGTATGGTTGGTTGATTATGTGAATTGTATGATTAGTTATGTGAAGTTCTAACTGTTACAGGCTAGGCAAAAAGGGACGGAGATGAGCACGATCACTATGTTTATGTTCATATTATGTCTAACTGGATCTGTCACAGGGATACGATAATGGACACATTTATATTAAGTTGTTATGTTGAATAATGCCATTAAACTGATCCTAAGGCTAATTAGAAAGATCACCAAATAATATTGCATGTTCACTAAATTTACTTAGTGTTTGGTTTGGGTGTGAGTGGGTCTTGATCAGTGCAGCAAGGACGAAAGCACTAATCTCCCACTAGTTTGCTTGCAGATTCCAGATATGTTTGGCTCGGGGCGGAGCTTGACTTGGACGCGGCGAGGCATGGAGTCCTTAGCGTTTCAAGAGGAGCTACCGCATAGGCATTAGGACTTACAACATGGAGATGTTCGGTCGAAGACTACTTGTTGGCCATAAAGAGGCATAATATATGGAACGATGGAATCCTTTGTGAGCTATAGGGATCATGAGCGTTGTAGCCAGTTGGCATATTCAGTTGGGCTATTCAAGCCTTTGTAACCTTCAGTTCATTATTAATAAAAGAGATTCTTATTGTATACTATGTTTCCTTCCGCTGCTTATGTTATCAATTTGAGATAAACACTATGTGAACCTGTTATCTTGTCTTACACGAGCGAAACTCCAGGCTCGTATGGCATCACGCCTCAGCGAGGACGATGATTCGGATGAAATCTAGCGAGGACGAGCGATTTCCTGGATCGGGGCGTGACAAGTTGGTATCAGAGCGGTTCCATCTTCTGGACCGTGAGCAAATCTCTTTGACCCTCAGTTGCTTCGATATCAAAATTTAGTTGACTCTAAGTTGTTTTCGCAACCGCATGGCTCATGGATCTGCTCGATGCTACATTGGATGTTCCATACAATAAGTCTATATTAAGTGCGTACGTCTGCCACAAGTATGTCGTGACTATCACGCTATCTCCGAGTGCCATCGGAGAATGTTGGTTGCACGAGGTACAACGAGTTATAAAATATTGGTTTCCCGAAGTGCGACAAAGTTGTGAGTCGTTGTTTGCACGAAGTGTAACGAATATGGTGATATTGGTTGCATGAAGTGCAAAGAGATACGTGTTGTTGGTTGTACAAAGTGAAACGAGTCGATATATGAGGCGATGCGTGTTATGTGGCTATGCGAATGGTTATGTATCGTTGGTTGCATGGAGTGCAGCAAGTCATGAATCGTTCGTTGCATCGGT
>JANAVB010035219.1:9553413-9672786 GCA_029216955.1 Iris pallida
AAATTTACTTAGTGTTTGATTTGTGTGCGAGTGGGTCTTGATCAGTGCAGCGAGGACGAAAGTACTAACCTCCCACTAGTTTGCTTGCAGATTCCAGATATGTTTGGCTCGGGGCGGGGCTTGGCTTGGACGCGCCGAGGCATGGAGTCCTTAACGTTTCAAGAGGTGCTACCGCATAGGCGTTCGGACTTGCAACATGGAGATGTTCGGCCGAAGACTACTTGTTGGCTATAAAGAGGCATAATGTATGGAACGATGGAATCCTTTGTGAGCTAGAGGGATCATGAGCGTTATAGCCAGTTGGCATATTCAGTTGGGCTATTCAAGCCTTTGTAACCTTCAGTTCATTATTAATAAAAGAGATTCTTATTGTATACTATGTTTCCTTTTGCTGCTGATGTTATCAATTTGAGATAAACACTATATGAACCTGTTATCTTGTCTTGCACGAGCGCAACTCCAGGATCGTGCGGCATCACGCCCCAACGAGGACGATGATTCGGGTGAAATCTAGCAAGGACGAGCGATTTTTTCGGATCGGGGCGTGACACTCTTGACCTCAGGATAACTCCATAATAGCTATGAGGCCTACGCGCTAGCCAACTGTGCCACCAACCATCGTGTGTGTGTGTATATATATATATATATATATTTATATACCCTTTTCTATTTAATTTCATTCGTGTAAAAAAATTCAGAACCGTTTGTTAGTGAATTAGCAAGCATGGGCTGGACCGGTTTAAAAGCTGCTACTTAAAAACCATCCAAAATTGAATTCCTAATAACCGGTACTCTAAAAATACCTCATAACCGTTACCCCTACAATTGTCAAGTAGACTTCTGTACACGAAGATTGGCTTGATCGGTCCCGCGGCATCGAAAATTTATTGGACATGTAGAAGCTCTCCTTGTATAAGATGATATCTTCTGTTTATAAATGGCATAATGTATGGAATATTGTAATTAGTTGTACCAGTGATTTGTAAGCCAAGTCGGTATATCGAGTTGTATTTCAATGTATGAAAGTATCAAATGTAAACTTTATGGCTCTTGTTCAGTTGGCTGTACATGTAAAGTGAGATATGTTGTAAGCATTGTATTTCAATACCAGTTTTGAACTCTACTTCAATTATCAATAAAGAGAATACATTTTCCATCTCTCTGTGCGACTCAAGTTATCTGCTTATCTCCGCTGCTATAAATCAGTTATGTGTTTCTTTTCGATAAGAAAGAATGTCCTCATTAACTTCAATTTGTGTGCTTCTGTCGCTGCGATGTGTTCCTATTTGAAGATTATCATTTGTGTACCATCTTTGCCTTATACAAGTGCAATACCAGACTTGCACGACATCACGCCCAAGCGAGGACGATCGGTTCCAAGAGATAAAATGACTCTACGGAAATTAGGAACTGAGGATGATTAAGAGATGGTAGGCAATCTCCACGTGATGACCCCTCACCACAGGGAATAGAGTGCTCTTGCACCTTCTTTAGTCATTTACTTCTCCTACTACTCACCAAGGCCAAGGCCGACACTGGAGTAAGTCTGGCAAGCCTTCGAATTTGGACAACCTTTCTCTACTTACAGCAACCTTTCAGGTCCAACCTAACGATCCAACCCCTTCGGACTAGCTAGGGCAACCCAATCCCTTGACCGAACCTGCTACACACTTCCCAAAGTGAACTCCTTTGTAACACATGTTCTCCTCCTCCTCTCATCTTCCTTTTTATGAGCATTACATGGCCCCACCAATTTGGCTAGTGCTCACTTTGGATACGTATGTACGTACGTCAATGGCATACGATACCACACTTTTAGATATAGGAGTATTTGGGCAATATATTATAGGAGTGTGTGCCTTGAGGAGGAGGAGGAGGAGGAGGAGGGGGTGACCTAATTGTGAGGGGTCACAATCCAAGGCCTTTCGTAGCCATATGAAGTGGTGTGTGGTGTTGTGCGGCCTTAGGCTCTTTTTATCACGTGACATCTATAATATAAAGCACAGTGTATTTTTGGTCCGACTCATGTGCTTTGGTTCAACGATGATGAAAGGACTAAATTGCCCCTCTCTATAAGAGAGGAGGAGGTCCCATGTTGGGTGCGGAGAAACCGATTGTACCAACGGCACCCCGCCTCCAGCTCCTTTTGCACTGCCCCTCCCTCCGCCACCTCCGCTCCATCCTCGCCCACGCCGTCGTTGTCGGCCTCTTCCGCAACTCCTTCGTCGCAAGCAGCCTCCTCCACCGCGCCGTCGACGTCGACCCTTCCTTCGCCGCCTCCCTCTTCTCCGCCATGACCAACCCCAACCCCTTCTCCTTCAACACCGCCATCGCCATCTCCGCCGACACACTCTCCATCTACTCCCAAATGCTCCGCCGCCACGTCCCTCCCGACTCGCACACCTTCTCTTCCTTGCTCAACACCACCACCGCCGCCGCCACCAGGTCGCTCCACGCACACGCCCTCCTCCTCGGATTTCGGTCCGACCCCTTCGTGCAGACCATCCTGCTCACCGCCTACTCCCGACGCGGCTCTGCCGACCACGCCCTACGGGTGTTCGACAGAATGCCGCACAGGGACATCGTCTCCTGGACCGCCGCCGTCTCAGGCCTCGCCGCCCTCGGACGCCCTGTGACGGCCCTGCGCGTCTTCGCCTCCATAGGGCCCCACGCCGTCCCGAACGCCGCCACTGTGGTCTTTGCTGTGTCCGCCTCCGCCGGGCTCGGGTCCCTGGCGCTGGCCCGGTGCCTGCACGCCTGCGTCGAGAAGGCCGGGTTCGGAGGCCGCATCTCCGTCCGGAACTCCCTGGCGCTGGCCCGGTGCCTGCACGCCGAGAAGGCTGGGTTCGTGTCCATGCCATTATGGCACGGGTTATCCACTAGTATATATATATGCTAGTGGCCTAGTGGGTGGGTGAAGATTAAGGTATATTAATTATTGGGTTATTTAGTAATAGAGTTTCATATAATAATTGATATTAGAATTTAGGTCTCAAAATTGTCCAACGTTGATGTTTGGATCTCCAAATTATTGTTTAATAGTCTATGTGAACAGTGATTTGGAGAACCATACATTAATATTGGACAATTTGAATCAACCCTAATATTCCTATATTATTTGACCAAAAATATTCGAATCCAACACTCTGTCCCCTCACCACAGGGGAAAGAGTACTCTTGCTATATATATATATATATATATATATATATATATATATATATATATATATATATATATATATATATATATATATATATATATATATATATATATATTTATGGGGGCGGATCTTTGAACACAACTTTTACGCTCAAAATAATACACAAATCGGTAGCCGTTGGATCAAACAAAATTAACGGACAAGATTACTAAATCCAAAAAGGAAATAGGAAATGAAAGATTATAATCTTCGTATTCTCATCTTATCCGTTAGTTTTGTTTGATCCAACGGCTACCAATTTGTGTATCATTTTGAGTGTAAAAGTTGTGTTCAATGATCTGCTCCCTATATATATATATATATATATATATATATATATATATATATATATATATATATATATATGTGTGTGTGTGTGTGTGTGTGTGTGTGTGTGTGTGTGTGTGTTCCAAAATCAGCCGACTGGTTTTGTATTATAGAACCACCCTATGTATTATGAATTGGATTGAAATTTAGTGGTTCAAATTAAAATGTGTAGACTCCACCACCTTTTAAAGTCATTTAATCTCAACCATGCAATTACAATCCAACGTGTATAACATAAATTGGTTCCATAATACAAAACCAGTTGGTTGGTTATATATATATATTTCTTTCTTTCTTTCTTTCTATATATATATATATATATATATATATATATATATATATATATATATATATATAGAAAGAAAGAAAGAAATATATATATATATATATATATATATATATATATATATATATATATATATATATATATATATAGGGTCGTTCTACAATACATCCCCTGGAAAAGGATGTATCGATACATCCAAAATTTGGACCGTTGGATGTTGATCCAATGGTTCGGATTGAATAATAGAGTAGAAACATCATTTAATGCTGATTTAGACTTTTGACCTGTTGGTGACTTGCTTTAGCAGGCCATTCTTCACTTTAATTTTTTCAATGAACACCCTAAATTAACTCATATTTACTCTCTCTTTCGTCCATCCAATTTAATATTTTGTACATCAACGTATAAATTTCATAATTTTTTTTTGGTTACAGGCCGTGGTGGTTGTGGCCGTGGTGGTGGTGGTGGAAAGAGAAACAGAGATGAAGAAGGAAATAAGAATCGGTCCGGATCGCGTCGAACGTCGTCGAGCCCTCCTAGAACAACGAGGAGTACCAACTGCGCCGAGAAAAATCGGTCCGGTTCGCGTCGAACGTCGTCGAAACCTCCTCGAACAAGAAGAAGTACCAGCGGCGCCGCTCTAATTTTACTGTCCATGCCATTGTCAGAAATCTTATTTTTCATCTAATAATTTAATATTTTGTTAATAAATCTACATGTCATGGTGGTGGTGGTGAACTGAGGAAACCTGCTTCTGAGGTCGGGCGAATCATCTGCTCAAATATTTAAAAAAAAATCTGTATTGATCGGACGAAATATTTTTTACTCTTCTAATGATAATATTTTCGAAGAGAATATTTTTTTTGGACGGTGAATGGTCATTCTCTTTGCTTTTAACACGGAGAATGGCCATTCTCTTTGCTTTTAACACGGCGAATGGACGGAGAATGGCCGTTCTCTTTGCTTTTAACACGGAGAATGGCCATTTTCAAGAAGAATGGTCATTCTCCATTCCTTTAACATGGAGAATGGTCATTCTCCGTTCTTTGAAAATAGAGAATGGACACTCTCTGTGCTTTTAACAAAGTATGGTACATTTAGGACTGGAAATGTTCAAGTATCTCATATTTTTTCACCAAATATTTACAGTATTTTTAATATCATTTACCAAAGTATATTCATTTAATATTAAATCATGTTCAAGAAAATCTGAATATCATTTTATCAGGCTTCCACTGTTTGGCTGCACGAAATTTCTTGTGAGTGTTTGAATATAATTAACCTACTATCCAAGGAAATTTTTCTTACATTACATTATGCATTACACTGCCATCGAATTCATACTGATGGCATCGATGTACTGATGGCAATAACAAAGGATGAACCGGCAGAATTACAATTTTGCTTCAGCAATAACAAGGGATGAACATGCAGGATTACAATTTTGCTTCAGCAATAACAAGGGATGAACAGGCAGGATTACATTATGCATTAAACTGGCATCGAATTCATATTGATGGCATCGATGTAATATTTTTTTACAGAAAGCAAAACACATTAAAATCAAATAAAGTTTTAGTGATCCCAGGAATGCATCTGTAATAAGGCCATCTGTAAACCCTAGGAATGCACCCAGGACTCATAAAATCTGCAAATCAAAGGAATACACCAAAATATCAATATCATCTGTGAAGTCCAACTACAAATCAAAAAAACGCTTCAACCAAAAAAACATAATCAAATTAAGTATACTTCATTTCAAGTCCAATAAACTGCATAATCCATGTTACAGTAATCTGCCCAATCCACGTTAGTAATTCAACATAAAACCTGCATAATTCACAATATAATAATCTAAATTAATATCAGACCTACTATAAATTCAAGACCATATTACATTTTTCAAACAAATTACGAACTATGCACTTAGTACAAGCGAAAAGTTTAGTCTTACAATATTTCAAAAACAAAATTTAGTTACACCGCCAAGACCAACAAATATTCAGAACCATATTACAATTCAAATATTACTTCCAAATTGAAATAAAAGCTTCAAAACTCAAAAGATGAATCTTCATAGCCATCTCCATCTTCTTCTTCATCTTTTTTTTCTTCTTCTTTTTCCTCAAAATATCCTTCACCTACACCTTGAGGGACGGAATAAGAAAAATTATAGTCAGTATGGACTCACTGTATACGTAGAAATAACATCCGATGACATAAATAGAAGTATCAAAGTGATGGCTAGCATTAAAGTGTCAATGTGCACAATATGTATTTTTACATAAGAGTTTGGGCTAGCCCCATTTACCTTCTTTACGAGGGAAGGGAAATCTTATTCTTGCTCAGCAAATTCAACCTCTATCTGGTTAATCTTATCCAAAATCAATTTCTGGTTGTCAGATATAGTCTTCATCTCTTTGAAGACATTCTCAAAGTTTGCAGCAACAAAATTGTATAGATCATCAACCCTGTCCTTAGTGTTTTTGATTCCATAAGTTGATAGTTTTCCAGATGTTGATGGTTTGCTTGCAGCTGCTGTCTGTTTTCTAAACATTCGAGTGAAGGTTAGTTTCCTCATGGGGCCTTTGTTTTTAATATAAACATCCCCTGCTAAGCTTGGGACAGAATGTTTACTAGCCATCGAGCATACAAATCCTCCGAAAGGGAGAGCTATCCTTGCAGTTGGTTTTCCCACGAGATGCATCATTCTACTGAACATGTAGGAACCTCTATCCATCTTTTTTTTCTTCCCCATAAAATAAAGAAATTTTACTCTCTCGGGATGGATAGAAAACTCATGTCCAGTAGGGTTGAGTGTTTGAGATACGTAGGCATGCAACAATTTATACAAAGTTTTTAACTGATATTTGTATACATTTTGAGGGGTCATGGCACCCACTGATACACCTGTAATCTCATGAATTGCATCCCTCATGGAAACATTATCAATATCTTTCATATCAAACTCAGAAACTGGATCAAATCCATAAAATTTGTTGATGACAGCAGCATTTACCCTAATCAGTTTCCCTCTCAGAAATACCAGTTGTTGATCCTCTTATTTTTCTTTAATTTCAGCCGGAAGATTTGAGTAAAATTCTCTTACTATTGTTTGGGAGATTTTCTCAAGACGGGATTTGTTCAGTTTCTCCAATTGATAGAATTTTAATATATCCAGGAAAGCTTCGTCTTCGACATCATCCATCTTAATTGATCTTTCAGGCATAACAACCTTTTTCTTGAAATATTTATTGTACATCTTCTTAGATTTAGAGTCTTTAAAAAATTTTACTTCCTCTCCATCATGTGACTTATTTGATGATTGCTCTTCCTCTTCATTTTCTCTTCTGATGAGGATTCAAAATTCTCAGAGTACGCTGATGACTCTGTATCCGTTGCCACCTTAGCCTTCGCTTGAGTACGCCTTCGATCTTTATAAGTTGAGTCTTCCGTCAACTCTGTATCGAAGATAGATTTTTCGGTCTTTGTCGAGCAATGAGTTTTTTTTAGCCTTTTTTGCAGGTGGCTTGGCTGCCGCCTCCGCTTTCATCGTCGTTGCTGCAGCAGCTGCTTCCGCCTCTGCCCTTTCGGCCTCTGCCCTAGCGACAATAATCTTAGTTTTCGTCGCCCTTGCACGTTCTGCCCTTCGGGCCTGTATCGCATCCCTTTGTGGATTCTTCTCCTTCGGAGACGGTCGTTGTTTCTTCGGCGGCTGTCACTACCACTTTTCTAGCTTGGGGATATTTTGGTCATTTTTGAAAATTTGTGAATTAATTGGAATTATTTTTAATTATTTGGGTTTATTATATTTAATATAATCTTTAGTGATTTTTTGGTGATTTTAGTAGAATGGTTTTTGACCTTATAGTTGACTTTGACTAGAGTTGACTTGAAGACTAACCTAGTGACTAACCTAGGTTAAGGCCACTTGGTTAGGTTAAGTAAACTTGTTTTGACCTAATCTAGTGAAGTTTAAGTCATAGGAACTTGTTTGGAGGGATTTGGAGTTGATTTGACTAATATGGCTTATGACTTCATAAGTCATGATTCATGACTTAGGCTTAATAGCCCATAGGCCCACACCTTGAACCAACCCTAACCCTAATCAGCCCATGGCAGCCACTATTAACCCATCCCCTTCCTATTTAATGCCTCCCAAAGTTAGGGCTAGCCTCCCTTAGGTTTTCTTGCCAAGTTTTAGAAGAGGTATTTTCTCCATCTTCCATAAATCCTAGTAAATCCATTTTTCCTCCTTTTTAATCCAAACAAATTGCATTGGGTTCTAAATTCTACCTACTTTCTGTTGGTAATTAATAATCTCAGATTTGGAGAGCTTTGGAGGAGTTTCACCATCAAGAAGAACATCACTCTTTAGAGTTTTTTGAGGGTTTTGACACTTTGAGGTAACTTCCTATTTCTACCATAGAATCCTGAAATTTTTGCATCATTAGGGAGCCCTAGACCTAACCTAACAGTAGGAATAGGAAACCCTAAGTTTTTGTGTCGTTTCGTGTCCTAACAGGACACGTATCAGTGTCCTGTTCTTAGTGTTTGTGGAAATGCTACAGTGGGACTTTTTGTGATATTTTCGAAATGTTTTTGAATGTAATTTTGCTATTCAGTGTCGCTTACTCATTTCCATTGCTCTGAGCTTGAATCGAGTCTGTGTCGAGTCGATTGGACACGTGTGCACACGCTCTCTCGCGCGCGCGCAGCCATAGTAATCCCCTGCCTATCGGGCTCTCTTCTGGACACGACACGCACTTGTTGGACACGAGATTTTATGGGAGTCTCGGGGCACCCACTGACACGCCATGTGTCAAATTTCGTGAGTCCACGTGGCGTATCGAGGAAGAAATCCTCGACGCACTGGATTTTGCCTGTGCAGTGTGCCTGTGTTTTCGTGCACTGATACGCGCGTGTCGTGTCGTGCACACTCGACTTGGACACGATTCAGGGTGTCCAGTCGATAGCCCTAGTCTAGGTTGACACTGGGACACAACCTCATGGGTTGTGTTGTGTCTTGTTGTGCACACGAGAGTCGGGAACACGTGCACGACGATTAGTTCCCTGTGTGCACAGTTTTACTGTTTTGTGTGTTTTAAGTTGTTGGACACGTTTGTGTCCACTTTTGTGGACACAAACCATTTGTATAACATGTGTACAATATGTATACCTATTACCAACCTTTAATTTCCCACTCTTAATTGATTTCTAGATAATTTCCTCATTTCCCAATTTTCTGAGAAGAAAACTGTGTATCAGCCTTCACTGAATTTTTCCAGATTTTGCAATTGAACTTTGGCAACCACAGCAGGGGGTATGCATCCACCGACTGGGAGGCAGGACCCGGTCATTCCAGAGGATCCCTTTCAGCAGCCACCGCCTCCAGGACACGTGGACGCAGCTCAGATGTTCGCGTATTTCCAGCAGTTCATGGACCGACAGCAGGCTCAACAGGACAGAGGCATGGAGTTGGCCGTCACGACAGCCGCAGCTCGACCAGTGGTGCAGCAGCCGAGGACACCGAGGATCGAGCAGTTTCAGAAGATGAGCCCCAGAGACTTTCTGGGGACAGAGGGGATCCTATATACCGATGAGTGGATCAAGCATATAGAGGAGATCTTCCGCTTGGCCAGGATTCCAGCAGACCTTCAGATCGAGGCCGCAGCTAGCCGGATGCGAGATCTTGCTCGCACCAGGTATCAGTCAGACCCCAGGGTGGGGGTACCAGGGAAGACTTGGGAGCAGTTCAGGGGCTTCTTCAAGAAGAAGTTCTGTAAGCCCCTGTTTTTCAAATTCTAGTTAAATTAGTGTTAATTAAATTTTAATGTCATTTATTGCCTTAAATAATTATTAGGAATTTTAGTAATTTTTCTAGAATTTTTAATGATTTTTAAATAGGTTTTTAAATTAAAATATATCAATTTGTAATTTTTTTTAAATTATTTTAATATCTGTTTGTAATTTGCTGAATTGTTTTATAGTCAGTTTGCAATAAATTAATTGTTTTAGTTAAGGAATGCAAATCCTAAATTACATTTAGTTCTGGAAAAACCTATTATGTAAAATCCTAAACCTAGGGGACCTAACTGCTAATCTACCCGAACCCCCCCCCTCCCCCCCCCACACGACAACTCTCTCTCCTCTGACTCTCACCGACCCCCGACGACTGCCCCGACCGCCACGACCGGCTGCCCCCGCCAAACCCGGCTGCCCCACCGCCTCGAAACCCCCTATAAAAACCCCCTCTCTCCCCTGACCTAAACACTAACCCTAATTTCTTACCACAGCCACCGACGACCCCCTTCTTCCCCGACGAAACCACAAACCCTAACCCTACTCCGACGAGCTTCGCCCAGCCCCACCGTCGACTTCCACCGCCCCCAACCACCATCAGTCGATGCACGGTGACGAGGCGACCCCAGCGCCACCGTCCCGACCACTTCTCCGCCGTCGAGCTCATTCGAAGACCCTCGACTCGCCGGACACGTACGTAGCAGTTTGCCTCTGTGTCTTGCTTGTGTCTCGACTTCACGTAGAAGACTCGCCAGGACACGGGCAATCTGGTGGTAAGCTTGGACACGGCCAAGTCCATTCGTGCGTGTCATAAACAACTCGGACACGTGGATTTCTGTGTCCCAAACTGCCAGGACACAGGATTGCTTTATTATTTTTTTTTGTATATAATATCATTTAACCTAAAATAAAACTAACCTAATCCTATTCCTAACACAGCGGGCCAACTGGCCCACTGGCCAGCGCACAGTAATAAACTCCCCCCCCCCCCCCCCCCCCGCGCTGTGTTGGCCTGGGTTCGAGTCCTCTGGCTGTCTTTCCTTTTCTTTTTCTTTTCCTTTTTCCTTTTTCTTTTTCTATTATATATATATCTATTTATATATATATGTATATACATATATTTGTATATATATATGTATTAATATATATACTATATTTATGTATATATATTTGCTATTTTTTATATATATATATATATATACTTCATTATTTTATGTATGTATATATATATGTATGTATTGTGTATACATATATATTTATGTATATATATATTTCCTTGTGTATATATTATATATATACTATTATATGTATATGTATACATTATTTTTGTGTATATATATATATATATATATATATATATATATATATATATATATATATATATATATATATATATATATATATATTATATAGTTGAGTATTTTCTTATATGTATGTATATATATATATATATTTGTATATATATATATATAAAATATAGTTGAGTATTTTTCTTATATGTATAAATATCCCTATGTTTATGTATATATATATATTATTTTGGTATTTCACTTAGCTTAGTGTAAATTATCTTTATAAAATAATGTTCATACTTTTATAGTTACTATGCATAACTTTACCATATTAAAATAATAATATTTATTTTGGCTATTACCAAATTGTATTTTTATTGTATTTAAATTACTGCAACCATTTGGTGTCCAAGTCTAGCATGGGTATTTGGACCCAAATGTATTTTCACACATTCAAGACCTGTACAAGTCATATTGGACTTGATTCATGGTCTTGGGTCCTGTATTTGAACTTTGGTTCAAATTATATACATGGACAAAATACGCAGATAATTAATTATTGTGTGCAATGCTGTTTTTGATTTTCTAAAAATACTTAAAGTACTGCTAAAATTATGAAAAAATAGTATTTAGATACTATGTTAAGTTGGCTAATTTAGTATAATTTTTGTAATATTTAATTTACTATTTTGCCCCTAGTTTGGCATATGAAACCAAAACCCATTTTCTGTATACTTAGGAAAACTGATTTTTATAAAATATTTGTATTGGTTAATAAATTCCAGAAAAATTATAATAAATTTCTATGATTAACAAGGATCACTTTGGTACTTTACTTTAAGAAAAACTAGGCTTTTTGTCTATCTCTAAAATTGTTAGAACACAATGGTCTTTTGATTTATTTATTGATTAATTACGACTTGTAGCTTTTTGTGTTATTTTGAGTTTTAGCCGTGTTGAACCCCACCCCTCACTAGTGTAAAGACCCTAGAAAGTTAGTTAAAGTAGTGTGTCACCCCACATTGGTCTTCTAAGCTAAAAGTCATCATTTTGGCTAGGTGCCCAGTCACAAGTCGTATCGCACAAATTAGTGTCCTAGTATTTTTAGCTTAGTGTAAAAGCTAAGTTATTGCATTTATTTCTACAGTGACGAGTTACCGGACATCCATAGCACTTTTATCGTAGCTTGTTTTGCTTTGCTTTGCTAGAGGCAAGTACTTTCTACGAACTTTACATACTGCTATAACAATAAACTGTGATTTACCAACCATATTAAATGTTAATCCTTGGGGTAGCAAGTTAGAACTTTACATGTTGTATTACTTTCAGTCTCTACCATGTTTATACCGTATCTCATATCTCTCACATGTTTAAATAACGGGTTAAGGAGAAACTGTTAGTATTGTACGTGAACATGACCCCCTTCTCCGTATGTATTTACCGCGCTCGGTGACATTTTATATGTGACCTTGTCGTATGTTCTGATCCCGCGTTTGTGTATGGATATGCACCGATGCCGTTCGTGCACGTATGTGCACACCAGAAAAACTTGATATGTGTCGCTGTACATCCTATACACCTATTGACCAATTCACGTACATGCTACGGTTTTAAACTTTTAAACTACATGTTGTTAAAAAGAACTGATTAACCCATGATATGCCATGATTCCAGTTTATTACATTCCTGTTCATGCTTCGTATATTTAGTTTGCTAGAAATCAGTACTTGCTTCTGTCCTGACAGGATAACGTTGTAGGTATCCTTACTGAGGAGGAGTTACTCTGTGACACATACTATGGAGATATTGCCGAGGACCCGGCTCTGCCCTACGAGGATGTTCCTGCAGGGAACCTCGCCTAGTTGTCTTTTGTATTATTAGACTTTTGAGAATAGTCATGTATTAGACTATACATTTTGTAACTGGACATGTATCCAGTTTTACATTTCAGTTCACTTGTACTTGGACATTTAACTATATACGACGACTTTTGTGTTTGGAGCATTTATGATTCTTTTTCACTTATAGAACTGTTAGCACATTTAGTCTTATCCTGTTGTCTTTAGAACAGCTTACTACGTTTTATCTCAACGTAGGCTGGGCATGCCTCGGCCTGGCCCAACAATTTGGGTAGCGGATCGTGACATGTTTTTAGTGGTGGCCCACGCAGGTCCTGACTAAACTGTTTAGTTACGTTATTGTACCAAGCATGCCTGCAATTAGAAACTTAAGGTAATTAGACAACATTAGGAAAGACGCTTAGAACACTTAGAGGAATGCTAGGATTGCAACATAGGAAATACATCACATGTTTGCTATTATAATTAGATTTCCTTGCATATGATTGCTTACTTTAAACAAGTCCTTATAAGTCTTTTTATGAGTAATTTAGATGGTGCTTACTCGTTCATCCCAGTATGTTACCCCCGAGAATGGGGCCCTCCATATCCAGTCAGCCGACCAGTTGACTGATACACCTTCACCTACCACATTCCCCCACTCCACAGATCCACAGACCCAGATACCACCTTCCACATCACAGGCCCGGCAGGACCCGATACTTCCACCACCCCCTATCACTATATCCACCCAGGCTTCCGTCACACTCGACGGGAACCAGCTGCTCACACTGATCCAGGGGTTCCTAACAACCCATCAGGAGCAGACTACCCTACTCCGCCAGAGCATGGAGCGTTCTGAGGGACGTCCCGTGGTCCCACCACATGTAGAGCCACGGCAGAGAACGGGGATGATCAAGGACTTCATGGGTCTGAATCCCAAGGAGTTCTCAGGGACTGAGGGCATAGTAGTAGCAGATGACTGGCTAGATTCGGTAGAGAGGAAGCTCCTCGGAGTCAGGATGCCGGATGACCTTCAGGTCGAGGCAACAGCATTTCTGCTGATAGACTTAGCAGGAGTCTGGTTCCGGAATGAGCCGTTGTTCGTGAGAGGTAGAGCCACTTGGGACTAGTTCAAGACCCAGTTCAAGAAGAAATTCTTCTCGACCACTGCTAGAGTAGCCATGGGGCTACGATTCCAGAACATCCAGCAGGGGAACCGTTCTGTTGACGAGTATGCGGCAGAGTTTAGTCGCCTGAGCCGTTTCGCTCCTAGTCTGGTTGCTGATCCATAGGAGATGACCCGTAGGTTTTGCCATGGTCTAGTTCCAGACATTGGCATTCTTATAGTGGCGAACGGTACGACTGACTACTACCAGAGCCTAGAGTTAGCTCGGAGCATCGAGGAGCATCTTCTGTCATGTAAGAGGCTGGCTTCTGTACATCATGAGGGACCGTCCAAGCGTCAGGCTTTCCAGCAGAGAGCACCGACGCTGCCCCAGCAGACTTACCGTCCCTCTACATCACATCACCCGACCCCGCCAGTTAGAGCCCCGGGACCCCGGCAGCAGCAGCAGCAGAAGGGAGCTTTGTGTGTATACTGTAAGAGACCAGGCCACGACTCTTTCGTCTACAGGAAGAGGTTGGGTCAGTGTTTAGCTTGTGGGTCTGCCACCCATCAGCTTCGAGAGTGCCCAGTAGCGAAGACTAGAGGACCGCTTTTGACTCAGCAGCAGAGGTTTGGGCAGCATCTGCAGCAGCAGAAGGGACCTCAGGGGAAGGTCTATAGCCTTGCCCTTGAGCCGGAGCCGGAGCAGGTTTCGGAGCCAGATTACTTAGCTGACGTTATTACAGGTCATGTTTATTTGCATACTTTTCTAGCTCTATGTTTGTTTAATTCTGGTGCATCTCATAGCTTCCTATCATTAGAGTTTATGCAAGAACATCACTTAGTATCTACACCTACTGCGGAGATTAGTAGGATAATGACGGGAGGAGGACCAGTACCTATTAGAGCTAGCTATAGATGCTCTATTATGATAGCCGGGAGAGAGTTCGAGGGGCGATTCTTTGTGATGCCACTCCCCGGTTATAATATCATATTGGGGATGGACTGGCTTAGCTATGCCCATGCATCTATAGATTGCCATGAGGGTAGTATTTTGTTCAGTCCCCCAGGCACAACACCATTCAGTGTCAGGAGGACAAGGCCGGAGATCAGCCTAGAGCCGAACTGTTGTGCGATAGTCGGGGACGCAGCACCGCCATACCCTATCATTAGGGAGTTTATGGATGTATTTCCAGAGGATCTTCCAGGACTTCTGCCTGACAGAGATGTGGAGTTCACTATAGATTTAGTACCGGGTTCATCACCAGTATTCCGGGCTTGCTATAGAGTGAATCCCAAGGAGGCCATAGAGATGAAAGAGCAGATTGATGACCTGTTGAAAAAGGGTTTCATTCGATCCAGTGCTTCTCCATGGGGAGCGCCAGTGCTCTTTGTGCCTAAAAAGGATGGTACAGTCCGGTTGTGTATTGACTACCGGGCTTTGAATGCCATCACCATCAAGAACAAATATCCTCTGCCCAGAATAGATGATTTGTTCGACCAGTTGAGCGGGGCGAAGGTATTTTCCAGGATAGACTTGAGATCCGGGTACCACCAGGTGAAGGTTAGGCCAGCAGACATCCAGAAGACGGCGTTCAATACGAAGTACGGGTAGTACGAGTTTCTGGTGATGCCATTTGGTCTCACAAATGCGCCAGCTGTCTTTATGAACTTGATGAATAAGACATTTCACCAGTATCTGGATAA
Source organism: Iris pallida (assembly GCA_029216955.1). Taxonomy (NCBI): domain Eukaryota; kingdom Viridiplantae; phylum Streptophyta; class Magnoliopsida; order Asparagales; family Iridaceae; genus Iris; species Iris pallida. Next base: position 9,568,974 of record JANAVB010035219.1, read on the forward strand.
GTTCGTCATAGTGTTTATCAACGATATCCTGATATACTCGAAGACGCCAGAGGAGCATGCAGAGCACTTGCGGATAGTTTTGGGGATTCTGAGGCAGGAGAGATTGTTTGCCAAATTGCCGAAGTGCGAGTTCTTTTTAGACCGAGTGGAGTTTCTCGGCCATATAGTCACTGGAGATGGAATCTCGGTGGATCCCAAGAAGATTGCTGCAGTTGAGACATGGAAGGCCCCGACGTCAGTTTCAGAGATCAAAAGTTTTCTGGGTTTAGCAGGCTATTATAAAAAGTTCGTCCAGGACTTTGCTAGGATAGCTGAACCCATGACGAAGCTGATACGGAAGGACGTAGAGTACATTTGGTCAGAGGACTGCCGACAGCATTTGAGGAGCTGAAGAGGAGGCTGACGACCGCTCCAGTTCTGACTTTACCTTCAGGTTCTGGAGGTTTCACCATATACAGTGATGCTTCTGGAAAGGGGCTAGGATATGTCCTACAGCAGCATGGGAAAGTGATTGCTTATACATCTAGGCAATTGCGGACTCATGAGAGGAATTATCCTACCCATGACCTAGAGTTAGCTGCGGTGATCTTTGCACTCAAGTTATGGAAACATTACTTATACGGAGAGCGTGTGGAAATCTTTACTGACCACAAAAGCTTGAAGTATGTGTTCACGCAGAAAGAGCTGAACATGAGGCAAAGACGATGGTTGGAGTTGATGAAGGACTTCGACATCGATTTACAGTATCATCCCGGGAAGGCAAATGTGGTGGCGGATGTGCTGAGCAGGCATCCGATGGCATAGTACCTGATGATTGATCGACATTTGCGGGAGGATCTGGAGAAGCTCGGTATCGAGCTAGTTCGGCCAGGATCAGTGATACAGATGATGGCGCTTAACATTCAGTCAGGTTTGATGGAGCAGATCCGGGAGGCACAGTCTACAGATGAGAGCCTTCGCAGACTTCGACCCCAGGCGTTAGCTGGATTGCTAGATGATTTCACTATAGCAGAGGATGGATCCTTGAGGCATGGCAGCCGATTGTGCGTGCCGAAGGGAGATCTAGTAGAGGCAGTCTTGCAGGAGACGCACCGATCGAGATATTCTATTCACCCTGGTGCTAACAAGATGTACCGTAACTTGCAGGAACATCTTTGGTGGCACGGGATGAAGAGGGATGTATCACGTTTCATCTCGAGATGCCTAGTTTGCCAACAGGTCAAGGCGGAGCGCCAGAGGCCAGCTGATTTGTTGCAACCGTTACCCATTCCCGAGTGGAAGTGGGAACATATTACGATGGACTTCGTTTCAGGGCTTCCTCGTTCCCAAGGAGGGAAGGATGCCATCTGGGTCATCGTAGATAGGCTGACGAAGTGTGCGCACTTCATACCCTTCAAGGTGGGGCTTTCCACCGAGAAGTTGGGGAGCTATACATGAAGCAGATAGTTCGCCTACACGGAGTGTCGGTGAGCATCGTGTCAGACAGAGACAGCAGATTTACATTCCACTACTGGAGGAGCTTGCAGGAGGAGTTGGGCAGTAGGCTCAAGTTCAGTAAGGCATACCACCCGCAGACAGATGGGCCGTCCGAGAGGACGATACAGACACTGGAGGATATACTGAGGACCTGCGTGCTGGACTTCGGAGGATCATGGGAGAGCCATCTGCACTTGGTAGAGTTTTCATACAACAAACAGCTACCAGGCCAGTATTGGTATGTCTCCTTTCGAGGCGCTATATGGACGACGATGCCGCACACCGCTCTTTTGGGATGATGTCGAAGACAGAGTTATGCTTGGGCCAGAGATGATCACGGATGCAGCAGAGAAAGTCGGGATGATCAGAGACAGGCTCAGAGTAGCTCAGGATAGGCAGAAACACTGGGCTGACGCTAGTCGCAGATCGATGGAGTTCGCAGACGGTGATATGGTGCTAGTGAAGATATCACCTACTAGAGGGACGATCCGGTTCGGACGAGGAGGAAAGCTGAGCCCCAGATACATCGGGCCGTTCGAGGTACTTGGTAGGATCGGAGAGGTAGCTTACAGGGTTGCACTTCCACCCAATCTAGCAGGAGTTCACGATGTCTTTCACGTATCTCAGTTGAGAAGATATGTTCCGGACCCCAGTCATGTGCTAGATCATTCAGAGTTGGAGGTCGGACCGAACCTTACAGTTTCTGAGCAGCCAGTGGAGATATTAGACCGGAGAGAGAAGAGGCTGAGGAACAAGGTTATACCCCTAGTGCGAGTAGCTTGGAGCCGTCACTCCCCAGGTGAATCTACTTGGGAGAGGGAGTCGGACATGAGGGAGAGATACCCTTACTTGTTCGATCCAACCGCTGCGAGGGAACCACCCGTTCCCGCTTGATACCTTAGAGGTTAGTTTCGATCGTAGCCTTAGTCATTTGATTGCATTACTTGCTATGTTAGAATATTGTCGGGTCTTCAATCCTTGTGAATTTCGAGGACAAAATTTTTCAAGGAGGGAAGACTTGTAAGCCCCTGTTTTTCAAATTCTAGTTAAATTAGTGTTAATTAAATTTTAATGTCATTTATAGCCTTAAATAATTATTAGGAATTTTAGAAATTTTTCTAGAATTTTTAATGATTTTTAAATAGGTTTTTAAATTAAAATATATCAATTTGCAATTTTTCTAAATTATTTTAATATCTGTTTGTAATTTGCTGAATTGTTTTATAGTCAGTTTGCAATAAATTAATTATTTTAGTTAAGGAATGCAAATCCTAAATTACATTTAGTTCTGGAAAAACCTATTATGTAAAATCCTAAACCTAGGGGACCTAACTGCTAATCTACCCGAACCCCCCCCCCCCCACACGACAACTCTCTCTCCTCTGACTCTCACCGACCCCCGACGACTGCCCCGACCGCCACGACCGGCTGTCCCAGCCAAACCCGGCTGCCCCACCGCCTCGAAACCCCCTATAAAAACCCCCTCTCTCCCCTGACCTAAACCCTAACCCTAATTTCTCACCACAGCCACCGACGACCCCCTTCTTCCCCGACGAAACCACAAACCCTAACCCTACTCCGACGAGCTTCGCCCAGCCCCATCGTCGACTTCCACCGCCCCCAACCACCATCAGTCGACGCGCGGTGACGAGGCGACCCCAGCGCCACCGTCCCGACCACTTCTCCGCCGTCGAGCTCATTCGAAGACCCTCGACTCGTCGGACACGTACGTAGCAGTTTGCCTCTGTGTCTTGCTTGTGTCTCGACTTCACGTAGAAGACTCGCCAGGACACGGGCAATCTGGTGGTAAGCTTGGACACGGCCAAGTCCATTCGTGCGTGTCATAAACAACTCGGACACGTGGATTCCTGTGTCCCAAACTGTCAGGACACAGGATTGCTTTATTATTTTTTTTGTATATAATATCATTTAACCTAAAATAAAACTAACCTAATCCTATTCCTAACACAGCGGGCCAACTGGCCCACTGGCCAGCGCGCAGTAATAACCCCCCCCCCCCCCCCCGCGCTGTGTTGGCCTGGGTTCGAGTCCCCTGGCTGTCTTTCCTTTTCTTTTTCTTTTCCTTTTTCCTTTTTCTTTTTCTATTATATATATATATATATATATATATATATATATATATATATATATATATATATATATATATATATAAAAAATATATATATATATATATATATATATATATATATATATATATATATATATATATACTTCATTATTTTATGTATGTATATATATATATATATATGTATGTATTGTGTATACATATATATTTATGTATATATATATTTCCTTGTGTATATATATTATATATATATACTATTATATGTATATGTATACATTATTTTTGTGTATATATATTTATATATTATATAGTTGAGTATTTTCTTATATGTATGTATATATATATATATATATATATATATATATATTTATATGTATGTATGTATATATATATATATATTTGTATATATATATAAAATATAGTTGAGTATTTTTCTTATATGTATAAATATCCCTATGTTTATGTATATATATATATATATATATATATTATTTTGGTATTTCACTTAGCTTAGTGTAAATTATCTTTATAAAATAATGTTCATACTTTTATAGTTACTATGCATAACTTTACCATATTAAAATAATAATATTTATTTTGGCTATTACCAAATTATATTTTTATTGTATTTAAATTACTGCAACCATTTGGTGTCCAAGCCTAGCATGGGTATTTGGGCCCAATTATGTTTTCACACATTCAAGACCTGTACAAGTCATATTGAACTTGATTCATGGCCTTGGGTCCTGTATTTGAACTTTGGTTCAAATTATATACATGGACAAAATACGCAGATAATTAATTATTGTGTGCAATGCTATTTTTGATTTTCTAAAAATACTTAAAGTACTGCTAAAATTATGGAAAAATAGTATTTAGATACTATGTTAAGTTGGCTAATTTAGTATAATTTTTGTAGTATTTAATTTACTATTTTGCCCCTAGTTTGGCATATGAAACCAAAACTCATTTTCTGTATACTTAGGAAAACTGATTTTTATAAAATATTTGTTTTGGTTAATAAATTCCAGAAAAATTATAATAAATTTCTATGATTAACAAGGATCACTTTGGTACTTTACTTTAAGAAAAACTAGGCTTTTTGTCTATCTCTAAAATTGTTAGAACACAATGGTCTTTTGATTTATTTATTGATTAATTACGACTTGTAGCTTTTTGTGTTATTTTGAGTTTTAGCCGTGTTGAACCCCACCCCTCACTAGTGTAAAGACCCTAGAAAGTTAGTTAAAGTAGTGTGTCACCCCACATTGGTCTCCTAAGCTAAAAGTCATTATTTTGGCTAGGTGCCCAGTCACAAGTCGTGTCGCACAAATTATTGTCCTAGTATTTTTAGCTTAGTGTAAAAGCTAAGTTATTGCATTTATTTCTATAGTGACGAGTTACCGGACATCTATAGCACTTTTATCGTAGCTTGTTTTGCTTTGCTTTGCTTTGCTTTGCTAGAGGCAAGTACTTTCTACGAACTTTACATACTGCTATAACAATAAACTGTAATTTACCAACCATGTTAAATGCTGATCCTTGGGGTAGCAAGTTAGAACTTTACATGTTGTATTACTTTCAGTCTCTACCATGTTTATACCGTATCTCATATCTCTCACATGTTTAAATAACGGGTTAAGGGGAAACTGTTAGTATTGTACGTGAACATGACCCCCTTCTCCGTATGTATTTACCGCGCTCGGTGACATTTTATATGTGACCTTGCCGTATGTTCTGATCTCGCGTTTGTGTATGGATATACACCGATGCCGTTCATGCACGTATGTGCACACCAGAAAAACTTGATATGTGCCGCTGTACATCCTATACACCTATTGACTGATTCACGTACATGCTACGGTTTTAAACTTTTAAACTACATGTTGTTAAAAAGAACTGATTAACCCATGATATGCCATGATTCTAGTTTATTACATTCCTGTTTATGCTTCGTATATTTAGTTTGCTAAAAATCAGTACTTGCTCCCGTCCTGACAGGATAACGTTGTAGGTATCCTTACTGAGGAGGAGTTACTCTGTGACACATACTATAGAGATACTGCCGAGGACCCGGCTCTGCCCTACGAGGATGTTCCTGCAGGGAACCTCGCCTAGTTGTCTTTTGTATTATTAGACTTTTGACAATAGTCATGTATTAGACTATACATTTTATAACTGGACATGTATCCAGTTTTACATTTCAGTTCACTTGTACTTGGACATTTTACTATATACGACGACTTTTGTGTTTGGAGCATTTATGATTCTTCTTTACTTATAGAACTGTTAGCACATTTAGTCTTATCCTGTTGTCTTTAGAACAGCTTACTACATTTTATCTCAACGTAGGCTGGGCATGCCTCGGCCTGGCCCAACAATTTGGGTAGCGGGTCGTGACAAGTTCTTCCCAGATTCAGCAGTCAGAGCCTTAGAGTCGCAGTTCGAGAGCTTGGTCCAGGGGAGCCTCTTAGTAGAGGAGTATGCTGGAGAGTTTGGTCGTCTCGGCAGGTTCGTCGAGGGCTTGAGCAAGGCGGCGAAGGCCCAGAGGTTCCGGAAGGGTCTGGTCAAGGAGGTCAAGTCCCTGACCAAGGGCAGCAGAGATGCTACATTTGAGGAGATCTTGACGGGGGCCCTGTTGGCTGAGGATGATCTTGAGCTTAGGCTCAAGAGGGGGCGAGACCCAGTTGGGGGCAGTAGCAGCAGCGGAGGCAAGGCCAAGAGGCCTCACTTTCAGTTTCAGCAGCCGAGGCAGTTCCAGTCTCAGCCGATCCAGCAGAGGCCAGTTCATCATCAGCAGCAGCCGAGGCAGCACCAGCAGGGCCAGAGGCAGGTTACCATTTGTGTCTACTGTAGGAAGCCCGGGCATATCGCCAGTGAGTGCAGGAAGAGGCTGGGCCAGTGCCTATTGTGTGGTTCAGCAGACCACCAGATGAGGGAGTGCCGTATGGCACGAGCAGCTCCGGGAGGAGGAGGAGAAGGAGCCAGAGCTCCAGTGGGCCAGCAGCGGGGACCAGCCCTGCCGACGCAGCAGCAGAGGTTCGTCCAGCACCAGCAGCAGGCCAGGGGAGGCCAGCAGGGGCAAGCTTTCGCCATGGCAGCTGGAGATGCGGAGGTGACGGGAAAGATAATTGCAGGTTCGATTCTTCTCGACTCCAGTCCAGCATTTGCATTATTCGATTCTGGTGCTTCGTATAGCTTCATATCAGTGTCTTTTGCGATTAGACACGGTATCATAGCTGAATCGTTGCCTAGGACTTACAAGATCACGACCGGGGGTGGCATTATCCTCGTGAGTGATGTTTGTAAGGGTCGGAGAGTAGTTTTGGGAGGCCGTGAGTTGGAGGTGAGCCTGCTCGTAATGCCACTGCCGAACTACGATATAGTACTAGGCATGGATTGGTTGAGCAGGCACCACGCCAGCATTGATTGCAGAGGGGGTAGAGTTCTGTTCAGAGCGCCGGGGGAGCCAGAGTTCGAGTACTCCAGACGTCAGGCAGAGCAGAGCAGCGGAGTCTTCTGTGGAGTCTCGGTCGAGGAGCAGACGCTTCCACACCCCTTGATAGCAGATTATATGGATATTTTCCCAGAGGAGTTGACGGGACTGCCACCAGACAGAGACATAGAGTTCTCGATAGACTTGGTTCCAGGAGCGGAACCCATCTCTCAGCATGTCTATCGGGTGAACAACAGCGAGCTGGTGGAACTGAAGAAGCAGGTGGATGAGCTACAAGACAAGGGCTTCATCCGCTCGAGTTCATCGCCATGGGGTGCACCAGTGTTGTTTGTACCGAAGAAGGATGAGTCAGTACACATGTGTATTGACTATAGGGCACTCAACAACCTCACGATCTAGAACAAATACCCACTACCGCGGATCGACGATCTATTTGACCAGTTGAGCGGAGCTCGGGTATTTTCCAAGATTGATCTGAGGTCGGGATATCACCAGGTAAAGGTGAAGGGGGAGAATATTCCCAAGACCACTTTCAGGACGCGGTATGGACAGTTCGAGTTTTTGGTTATGCCGTTTGGGCTAACCAATGCACCAACAGTGTTTATGAACCTTATGAACAAGGTGTTCCACCAGTATCTGGATCAGTTTGTGGTGGTATTTATTGACGACATCTTGGTATATTCCAAGACTGAGGAGGAGCACGAGGAGCATTTGAGGATCGTGCTGGAGACTCTCAGGAAGGAGCAGCTTTACGGGAAGCTCTCCAAGTGTGAGTTCTTCTTAGATCGGGTGGACTTCTTGGGGCATGTGGTGACTGGAGATGGTATCTCAGTTGACCCCAAGAAGATTGTAGCAGTTGAGGCATGGGCAGCGCCGACTTCAGTTGCAGAGATCAGGAGTTTCCTGGGGCTGGTAGGATATTATCGGAGATTTGTGCAGGATTTCTTCCGGGTTGCAGAGCCGTTGACACGGTTGACCCGGAAGGATGCTGAGTATGTTTGGTCAGAGGAGTGTCAGGCAGCTTTTGATGAGTTGAAGAAGCGGCTGATGACAGCTCCGATTCTGACGTTGCCTTCAGGATCAGGTGGATTCACTATTTATAGTGATGCTTCAGGGAAGGGGCTGGGTTGCGTCTTACAACAGCATGGGAAGGTGATTGCCTATGCTTCCAGGCAATTGCGTCCCCATGAGAAGAACTACCCTACCCACGACCTGGAGCTGGCAGCAGTGATATTTGCTTTGAAGCTGTGGAAGCATTATCTGTATGGTGAGAGGGTGGAGATCTTCACAGATCACAAGAGCTTAAAGTATGTGTTCACTCAGAAGGAGTTGAACATGAGACAGCACAGATGGTTGGAGTTGATGAAGGACTTCGACATTGCACTGCAGTATCATCCAGGGAAGGCCAACGTGGTTGCCGATGCCTTGAGTAGGTATCCGACAGCCATGTGTTTGACCATGGATCGGCATTTGCTTGCCGACTTGGAGAGCCTAGGGATTGAGGTGATCGTGCCCGGAGTGCAGATGCAGCTATGGGGGATGCAGATTCAGTCAGACTTGGTGGAGAGGATCAAGTCGGCACAGTTTGAGGACGTTGCTCTACGGTGTCTCCAGGAGCAGGTTCGAGCAAGTTTTCTGGAGGGCGAGTTTTCGCTTGCAGAGGATGGTGCCTTGAGGCACGGTTCTAGATTATGTGTGTCCAGCGGGGAGCTCAGGTAGCAGGTTATGCTGGAGGCCCACAGATCTCAGTACTCTATACACCCGAGTGCCAACAAGATGTACTGAGATCTGCGGGAGCATGTATGGTGGTCAGGAATGAAGCGGGAGGTGGCTCGCTTCGTGGCTAGGTGTTTGGTCTGTTAGCAGGTCAAGACAGAGAGACAGAGGCCCGGTGGATTGTTGCAGCCGCTGCCCATTCCCGAGTGGAAATGGGAGCATATCACGATGGACTTCGTTTCAGGATTGCCGCGTACTCCAGGAGGGAAAGACGCGATTTGGGTCATCGTTGATAGGTTGACCAAATCGGTCCACTTCTTGCCATTCAAGGTGGGTACGTCTACAGAGAGGCTGGCGGAGATGTATATGCGGCAGATAGTCAGGATCCACGGAGTTTCGGTCAGCATCATCTCAGATCGGGATAGCCGTTTTACTTCCCATTTCTGGAGGAGTCTGCAGACCAGCTTGGGCACTCAGCTCAAGTTTAGTACTGCATACCACCCCCAGACGGACGGACAATCAGAGCGGACTATTCAGACCCTTGAGGATATGCTGCGGACGTGCGTCCTGGACTTTGAAGGTTCCTGGGAGGATCATCTTCATTTGGTGGAGTTTGCCTACAACAATAGTTTCCAGGCCATCATTGAGATGTCACCTTTCGAGGCTCTGTACGGGCGTAGGTGCCGTACACCCTTATCTTAGGATGATGTTGGTGAGCGAGCTTTACTGGGGCCAGAGATGGTTGTTGATGCAGCCGAGAAGGTGAAGCTCATCAGGGACAGACTTCGCGTGGCGCAGGACAGACATCGGCACTGGGCCGATAGCCACCGGAGGCCCTTGGAGTTTGAGGTACAGATTAGAGTAGGATTAGATTTAGGTTGTTTGTTTGTGATTTTTGATCATGTTTGTTTATTATAATTAATTGAGACCTTGCTTGTGATTAGGTCGGAGACCAGGTTTTCTTGAGGATATCTCCGACTCGTGGTATGATACGTTTTGGTGGAGGCGGAAAGCTTAGCCCGCGCTTCATCGGCCCTTTCGTTATCAGCGGGAGAGTCGATGATGTTGCATACAGGCTAGACTTGCCGCCTGTGCTAGTGGGGGTCCACAATGTATTTCATGTATCACAGTTGAGACGGTACGTGGCTGACCCTAGCTATGTGCTCGATCATTCAAAGATTGAGGTTGGTCCTTCTCTCAGCTATCCAGAGCAGCTGGTGGAGATTCTGGACCGACGGGAGAAGGTTCTGAGGAACCAGGTGATACCCTTGGTATGCATCGCATGGAGACATCATTCTCCAGGAGAGTCGACCTGGGAGCGGTAGGATGAGATGCGCGAGCGGTACCCCTATCTTTTTGGACCTTGAGGTATACTTTTCTACCCTTCTCAGCAGTTTAGTTTCGCCTTTAATTTCGAGGACGAAATTATTTTAAGGAGGGTAGATTTGTCACTACCACTTTTCTAGCTTGAGGGTATTTTGGTCATTTTTGAAAATTTATGAATTAATTGGAATTATTTTTAATTATTTGGGTTTATTATATTTAATATGATTTTTAGTGATTTTTTGGTGATTTTAGTAGAATGGTTTTTGACCTTATAGTTGACTTTGACTAGAGTTGACTTGAAGACTAACCTAGTGATTAACCTAGGTTAAGGCCATTTGGTTAGGTTAAGTAAACTTGTTTTGACCTAATCTAGTGAAGTTTAAGTCATAGGAACTTGTTTGGAGGGATTTGGAGTTGATTTGACTAATATGGCTTATGACTTCATAAGTCATGATTCATGACTTAGGCTTAATAGCCCATAGGCCCACACCATGAACCAACCCTAACCCTAATCAGCCCATGGCAGCCACTATTAACCCATCCCCTTCCTATTTAATGCCTCCCAAAGTTAGGGCTAGCCTCCCTTAGGTTTTTTTGCCAAGTTTTAGAAGAGGTATTTTCTCCATCTTCCATAAATCCTAGTAAATCCATTTTTCCTCCTTTTTAATCCAAACAAATTGCATTGGGTTCTAAATTCTACCTACTTTCTGTTGGTAATTAATAATCTCAGATTTGGAGAGCTTTGGAGGAGTTTCACCATCAAGAAGAACATCACTCTTTAGAGTTTTTTGAGGGTTTTGACACTTTGAGGTAACTTCCTATTTCTACCATAGAATCCTAAAATTTTTGCATTATTAGGGAGCCCTAGACCTAACCTAACAGTAGGAATAGGAAACCCTAAGTTTTTGTGTCGTTTTGTGTCCTAACAGGACACATATCAGTGTCCTGTTCTTAGTGTTTGTGGAAATGCCACAGTGGGACTTTTTGTGATATTTTTGAAATGTTTTTGAATGTAATTTTGCTATTCAGTGTCGCTTACTCATTTCCATTGCTCTGAGCTTGAATCGAGTCTGTGTCGAGTCGATTGGACATGCGTGCACACGCTCTCGCGCGCGCGCGCGCACAGCCACAGTAATCCCCTGCCTATCGGGCTCTCTTCTGGACACGACACGCATTTGTTGGACACGATATTTTATGGGAGTCTCGGGGCACCCACTGACACGCCATGTGTCAAATTTTGTGAGCCCACGTGGCGTACCGAGGAAGAAATCCTCGACGCACTGGATTTTGCCTGTGCAGTGCGCCTGTGTTTTCGTGCACTGATATGCGCATGTCGTGTCGTGCACACTCGACTTGGACACGATTCAGGGTGTCCAGTCGATAGCCCTAGTCTAGGTTGACACTGGGACACAACCTCATAGGTTGTGTTGTGTCTTGTTGTGCACACGAGAGTCGGGAACACGTGCACGACGATTAGTTCCCTGTGTGCACAGTTTTACTGTTTTGTGTGTTTTAAGTTGTTGGACACGTTTGTGTCCACTTTTGTGGACACAAACCATTTGTATAACATGTGTACAATATGTATACCTATTACCAACCTTTAATTTCCCACTCTTAATTGATTTCTAGATAATTTCCTCATTTCCCAATTTTCTGAGAAGAAAACTGTGTATCAGCCTTCACTGAATTTTTCCAGATTTTGCAATTGAACTTTGGCAACCATTTAAACCCTTTTTACACTGTTTATTACATGTTATTAAGTGCCTAATAGGTTCACCTATGTATATTCTAATGGTATGTCGATTTTGGGATTGTTTGGTGTGGTTTTGAGTTCAAATTCTGAGTTTTTGATAAGGGGATTAAAACTGAATATTGAGGACTGTTGCAAACTGATTTAGGGTTTGCTTGAAATAAGTTTTTCACTGATTTGGGGTTCTTCCCTTTAAACTGAATAATGTTGTATTAATTCCATATTTTACATTGATATTATTCACTGATTTCCCTTCCTAAAATGTCATGTTAAGTCCATATTCTAGGGGGTTTGTCACTGTTCACCCATTCACAATTTTCACTCTCACACACACCTATATTTTCCACTCACTGTTACACACTTAATACACTTCACTATTTTTTTCTTTACATTCCTACATGCACACTTTAGCCTAACACTCTAGTACACACACACATGCCACACACCCTCTAGTTCACTCTTGCCTCACATGTATCACAACACCCACATCACTTCACTGTGTTCTCATGACACACACACACTTTCACTTGAATTCATGAACACTTGTGTTTCCCCCTTCACTCTTTATAAATAAATATATATATATATATATATATATATATATATATATATATATATATATATATAGGAATGTGTGTTAATGTACATATGTATGTATTTATAAGTATTGTCTTATAGGTTGTATGGTATACACTTGTAGCCTATAGGTTTATTCCTTCTAAAGTTAGTTGTTTATCACATCAAGATGTGATTTTCCTATTAGTTTATATGAATAGATATATATATGTATCCTATATTAGGTTGTATGATATGTATACATGTGTATGGTTAGATATAGATATTGAAGTGGTATTGTTTAGCTATGGCCTAGTCTCTTAGTCTATGGCCTATGGTTGTGTTGCTTAGCTAGTGAGCCTAGAATAGATTAGTGTAGTCTTGTTAGACTTTGAATAGCCTTGTTAGCCTAGTGTAGACTAGTTTGACTTAGTTTGACCATAGTTGACCTAGTTTGACTTCTAGAGTTGACCAGAGTTGACCAAGAGTTGACTTTGGCCTAGATTGACCTAGATTCATGTAGAATGCATAGTAGGACTTCATTATACTATTCTGGACTTGTTGTGACTTGTGCTGTTCTGATTAAGAGCCAGACACCACTCCTTGGACAGTACGTTTCATATTGGACACTCAGATACAGGCGAGTACATTCTCTGATCATTTCATATCCTGCTTAGAATTATTTCCTGCAGTAGATTACTTTACTTGTACTGTTACGATGGTCACACGGATTGGTACTATATGGATCCTTTCTTGAGATGTTATCCTTAGGGAGCATCGGGTACTATGTGTTCTGTGCGTTTCACTTACATGGCGTATCACTATGCTTCTTGGTTCATTTGATCACTTGTGACATGTACCCTCATGATCACAGAGTCTCTTGAATCTTACATTGTTGGGTAACCCCCAGAATCCCCATTTATGGGACATCCATGTATCACCCTTCGGGGGCCGTGCATGGAATCATATAACATAACCTGGCTGGATCCTTGTGTATTGATTGGGGGTACGGGGGAGTAGAATTGGACATGTGAATAATACACCAGTAGTATCTTATCAGAATCATTCCTTAGTGTCTTATCAGAATCATCCCAGGCCATTTACATGTCTATATTGTACTCTGAATCACTAGTCACTGCTAGTCTCTATTTATAGTAGATATTTCTATTACAGCTCTTTCTGTTTACATACTGCACTTCTTTCAGTACTTGTATCTTACTTTACTGCATGTTTATATTTTCTAACCTGCTATGATCTGTTGAGATGTACTGTACTCGCTCCTGTCCTGACTGGACCTGTTGAAAATATTATAGAGGACGAGGAGGAGGCTTGTCTGGACACTTACTACGGGGCAGCCTTAGATGACACCTGCGAGCTGGACCCTCAGGAGGACCCAGCTCTAGCTGAGGATATCACCCCGACTGCCTAGACTAGATTAGTTAGGCTGATTATCTTACTTTATGCAGTCTTGAGACATATTTTAGCTAGACTTTATTTGGAGTTCAGAGTTGTATATATTCTTTCATTCTGTATCTGAGACCATGTACTTCTGGATATTGCTGGGATTATCTTAGACTACTTTTCATCTATTTATTTTCTTGAGTTCTATTTTCTATCGTGCTATCTCTTCCTTAGTTGTGATTGAGTTTTACTGCTATGTCACCCCCAATCAGGGAGTATAAACTGTTTAGAGATATATTGCTAGATGGTTGTTGACCTAGGACAGCGTTCTACCGTCGACACTGCGGCGTAGACTGGACGTTGATACGTTCTCGTACCCTCACAGTGGGTGCGGGTCGTGACAGCGGCATTTTGATTAGAAGAGGGTTTGGGAGAGGGTTTGGAAGAACGAAGAGGGTTTGAGAGAAGAAGAGGAAAAATTCGACCGTCTTTATATGACCTTGGGAAGTGGAAAAAATTAGAATAGTTTTTGAGTCTTAAATTAAATTTATTACTATTATTACTAGTATAAGACGGTCGAATTTATTACTATTAAATTTTAAAAACTACTTTCCAAAATTATATTTATTACTATTATTACTAGTATATATCCATGTGAAATGACTACATAAACCTTTGGGATTTTGAGACCCTAATTTTAAAAACTACTTTCCAAAATTAAATTTATTATTATTATTACTAGTATATATCCTCATGTTCCGTATAAATTATTGAAAAATTTGGCACATAAAACGGATGTATCGATACATCCCAAATCTGGACCATTGTAATTTAACAGGGAGAATGTCATTCTCCGTTTCAAATTAAACGGAGAATAGCATTTTCAATCGTTTTAATAGTGGAAACGGCATTCTTCGTGTAATTCAACACGGAGAATATCATTCTCCGTTTCAAATGAAACGGAGAATATCATTCTCCGTTTAAATTAAAACGGAGAATGAACATTCTAATGTGTTTTTAACACTGGGAATGTTATTCTCCGTTTAAATTAAAACGGAGAATGAACATTCTATTTTGTTTTTGACAACATATTTAAGAATGTGAAGTTTTTAATCTTAATATTTTCATTTTTTGAATATTTGATTAAATTTTTGAACGTATTTTTTTTTTTTTGCATTGAGCCGTTATATACTCGTATTTTTGCCATCCCGAATATTTCACGTTTGACGACTTGGTAAGAAGACTATGCACTTGAAAAGAGTAAAATTGAAACCCTCAAAGTTGTCCTCTCGTTTACTTTGTAATCATATTTAAGATGGATTTGACGGCAAGATTGACGCTGGCAGTATAATCAATTCTATGACGTAACAAGTCATTGATGGGGATATCGTCGCTGATATATGGATTTGACGTAACAAGATTTGTTAATTAAAAAATAGATAAAATAGTTAGTCACTTGTAGCCGAAACCAAATTGAGTTAACAAAATATTATGTTGCATTAAATCCCAGCTTCGTCGCCGGAACATTCTCCGACGAAGGATACAAGAGGAGGAAAAAAACTGTAAAAAACTAAAAAAAATAGAAAAATAAGGGGTCTACCCCTCACTAGCCTCGCGGAGGATCTCCGCAAAGTCCTGCATGGTGTGCACACCCGTCCTATGGAGCAGGCGGCACAACCCTTCCCTCTTCTCCAGAGAAGCCCGTTCCTCCGGAGTGATCGGCAACAGGTCAAAGTTGGGCGCGGGATGAAGAGGTCGAGCGATGACCTCCATTGACAACCCGCAGGAGGTCAGGAAGTCTGCAGCCTCTGCCAGCCAGTCATGGGCCGGAGGCGGCGCAGAGGGTGCTCCATACAGAGCGGCTCGTTGACGACTGGAAGAAGACTCTGAACATGGTTCCCAACCAGATGATCTTTTTGGAGCCATGTTAAATGTGCAACCTACTCAAATGAATGGGGACCCCTATGTATATATATACACGTTCCTAACCGACTCTTCTTATTCCTTATTGGAAGTTGGAGATATTCAATTTCTTATTTCTTATTGGAAGTTGGGGATATTCAATGACCTCCAGTAACTCTTCTTATTCCAAGCTTAGTTGGTTGTGCTGTTTGGCTTTTACATGGAAGGCCTAGGTTCGAGTCTGGTGTGTGGGTTCTGTATAATTTTTCTATTGTTAATATTTCTTGGGTGCTATTATATGCTTTTAACTTAGTATGGAACAATTTGGGACGGGTAATGGCCATTCTCCGTTTCTCTAACACGGAGAATGGTACATGTCGGACGGAGAATGGTAAATTTAGGACGGAAAATGATACATTTAGGACGGAGAATGGTACATTTGAGACTGTTCTGTAGGGTTGTGAATTTTAAATAGTTTCGCTGTTTAGTTTTGTTTTGAATCTATATAAATTGGTTTTGAAGGTTGGTGAAGATGAATAGTTTGGCTGTTTGGCTGTACAAATAGATTTTAAAGGGTTGTAAAAAAGAAACAAATATTTTCGTATCGATCACCATTAATTATGGTGAATGGCACTGATACCACTAATATGAGTGGATTTTGCACCGCCAGAATTCATCTTGAAGAAGGTAAAATCTGTGTTGGAAAATGTCGAAATCTCTTGGATATGATTACACTGAGATGTTGTATTAGTGGTAAAATCTGTGTTGAAAAATGTCGAAATCTCAAAAGTGAGCCGTCTTAGGCGTCATTATATCACAGTCCATTTTATTTATAAAAAAATTAATCATGTAAAAAATTATTGACAAAAGTAAAATTTTGTCAAAATGGAGAATCGAACTCAGAAAAAATATCTTGCACCTTAACGAAATGAGTTAGGAGCATATTTAACTATAATTGGATAAAATTCATATTATAAGTTGGTGGTGAAACTTTTGAATTCCTAAAATACCCTTGAGTATTTATAAACATGATGTTATTATGTCAGGAATGTCAACTTGCATGTCATTTATGTTTAAGAGTCAAAGGAATAAAGTTTGCATGCAAGTTTCATTTTTCCATATAACATTATGTTCCAATGGTAAAAAATTTTACTTTTCATTACCATTTTCTAAAGGTTATTAGTCTCAATAGAAAATAAAAATTAAAAAAAAATGTACTTCGAATCTCTTGACATATAAATAGTCACCTGAAAAAGACGAAAAGATGACAACTGACTTTATAATATTCTAATTAAAATACGTACAAAGTACGTATATGTAGACTAGTGAAAAATATAAAAAAAATGTATGCATGCATGCATGCTAATGTTCACCATTTACCCCAGGAATGATTGATGATATCTAAATCACTATACATCTCGTATCCAGGTTCCCCTGGGATTATATCATCAAAGGGTCGTTTAAACGTCTGTATTATATCACAAAATTTTCTGAGGTCGTCGTCGAAGTGCACGTTGAAACACCCACGTATGTCAAGCACGTGAAGACCCTTGCAGTTGCATATGATAGATCGCAGCGTGTCTCCATTGAACATGCCGAATCCCATCTGTAGGTGCTCGAGACGCGGCATCGAATCAGCCACGGCCTTTCCCTCCGTCTCGTTCTGCATGTTCAGCATGAATCTGTTCCTGGGCATGAAATAAGGAGGGGGCATGTTCCTCCTCAGCTTGACCAGACGGTGGCAATACTTTCCGTCGGAAAATATTCCAGTCGACGTGATATAGAGGCAGTAGCTAATGTCGAGTTCTTCCAGCACCGGAAGAAACTCCAAGTGTCTCAAGAAAGTTTCATCACTCACGTCGCACTTCGGAATGCGCAGCATCCTTAGAAATTTCCCACTATATTATAAAAATAGGAAAACATCAATAAAAATTAACAAAAGTATACGTAAAATTTTGTAATAGAAAAAATAAAGTATTAGAATAAGACCAAATAAAATTTTTCACTGGCCTTAAACATGTAAAACAGAAGGCTGCTTCGTCGAGCTTGTACGCGGAGAAGCACCCTAGATATCTCCTACTGCGAGCCACGAGCTTCTTTACGGTCAAACTAATCTCAGCGGTTTGCTGGGTCCGCCGACACCACTGTACCAAGTCGACGTTAGACCAATAGTCTAAGGGACCGTTGAGCGCCTTCCACCATGAACGGCAAACTGGGGCCACGTTGTACATTACCTCGTCCGCCGGCATCCCCGACAGTACCATTATCATAGAGAGAATCTCGGTAGGGATGGCGGCCCATCCGCTGCAGTTGATCTTGCTCTTGCTCCATTGCGACTGTTCTTCTTCTTCTCTCCTTTGTTTCTATCTAGTCTGATGGGTTCTCTTCTTTGGAAAAGGCTATTTAATCCCTCGTTTCGGGGGTATAACCCGCTCGTGGAGGGGTGTGACCGAACATGGCACGAATCTATTGGGAAATAACGGTAATGCCACTGTATTAATATTAGCAATTAGTCGTTTGGGCTCCCAACATATTTGGGTGATGCCATCTCCCATTATGTGGCATCTGACATGGCAAATGACATAACAGCTGACATGGCAAATTTTAACCCCAAAAATTAATTACCCAATTTTTTTTAATGTTAATGTTAATGTTAATGTCAATATTAATATTAATATTAATGTTAATGTTAATGCAAATGCTAATGTTAATGTTTATATTAATATTAATGTTAATATTAATGTTAATGTTAATGTTAATTTAATACTAAATTATTTATTTACTATTAATGTTAATTTTAATATTAATTTTATTGTTAAATTTTGCCATGTCAGCTGTCATATTAGCAACCATGTCATATGCCACATAATGGAAGATGGTATCACCCAAATTTCTTGGGAGCCAAACAGCATTTTCGTAATATTAGTTTCAATTATATTGTAAATTTTAAATTAACAGAAAAGCCAATGTAGATTTAACATTAATGCTACTGTTAAACTTTTCCGATCGTACCTCGATACTTACGAATGTCGACCGAGATACCGTCTTCATCATTATCAAGTTTTGTCGTTGTTGCCATAGGAGTCCCCATTGACTTGGATGAGTCAACTGTTGGAAACCCTTTGTCACGCCCCGATCCGGGAAATCGCTCGCCCTCGCTAGATTTTATCTGAATCATCGTCCTCGCTGGGGCGTGATGTCGTACGAGCCTGGAGTTGCGCTCATGCAAGGCAAGATAACAGATTCACAATAGTATTTATAGCTCAAATTGATAACATAAGCAGCGGAAGGAAAACGTAGTATACAACAAGAATCCCTTTTATTGATAATGAACTAAAGGTTACAATGGCTCTGAATAGCCCAACTTAACATACCAATTGGCTACAACGCTCATGATCTCTCTAGCTCACGAAGGATTACATTGTTCCATATAATATGCCTCTTTATAGCCAACAAGTAGTCTTCGACTGAACATCTCCATGTTGCAAGTCCGAACGCCAATGCGGTAGCTCCTTTTGAACGCTAAGGACTCCATGCCTCGGTACGTCCAAACCGAGCCCCGCCTCGAGCCGAACATATCCTGAACTTGTCAACTACCGTGTCCCTGTGGCAGATACAGTTAGACATAATCTTAACATAAACATAGTGATCGTGCTCATCTCTGTCCTATTTCGCCTAGCCTGCAAGGTTAGAACTTTACATAAGAAATCATATCATTTCACTCAGCCAACCAACCGTAAACTTAAACATATCATAAGGGTGGCAGGCCCTGCGCCTGCACCCAGTGCTAATCTCAGCCCACCGGCCCTATCTATATGAAGGTCACGGTATTTCGTACCGTAATGCATCTTTGGCATCCTTATGTGTAAGCCTATGATCGCTTCGATACGGGTTGCTAGCCAAATATCCGAAGGATCCCAAACTTACTGATATCATAGCTTATCACAACACTGGATGGTCGCAACCCGTCCTAATGATGTGCACTATAAATACCATATATAATTCCCTCCTTTGAACTACTCGGTTGATTTGGCCTACCGCGTCCATGCCACACTCCGTTGCAAGACGACGATTTGGTTTTGCGGACACTTTACTGAATAAGGCAAAATGTCGACCTCTTATCGTCCAGCGTAAAAACATAGTCTGCACACCAGATCAACTAAAATCAGCATTTGCTCAAACGGGACTTATCCTTTGCATCGATTTGATTCATAGATTCCAATCGACTCAAAGCTTACCTTTGGCCAACATAACTCTTGCATCTTTGTCCCCAAACCGACTGGGAATGTTGTATCGCAAACTCGGTACATGGTACAGTGTTTCCATTGCCCAAGTCATACTTTATATGACGAGCTTTGAGATTGTTGTAGTGCCCCGTCCCTACATCGAACTCCGTTTTCGTCTACGGGGTGCACGAGAAAAGAACAATGTCGCTACCGATTCGGTTGGGACCGATATGTCAGAATCGGCCGGGTCGATCGAACGGAAACGGTTGAATTAAGATCCATTCCATATTATGGAATGGCTTCTCTGGAACCAAGTCCCATATTCAGCGGGTTGTAGGTGATCGCGTAGGTGACGTCAGCGCAGCCAACCAGTCGCTCGCTTGAAGCAAGTCTAAGACGAGTGGCTGACCTCCTTCGCCTCGTCCCTCTTCGACGTCACTGGCATCACAAGCCATCCTGGATGTATAGCTTTGTTAATCGAGGTCCTTTCAACGCAAGTAGCTAGCTCCGTTGCAAGTCCCCGCTTAACCTGTGCTGAAACCTTATGCATGACTATACCATGTTTCCTCCTAGGCCGAAACGGTCCCGTGGCCCCGGGTTGCCGCTCGAGGAAACTACCGCCTTGTCGACAAGTTGTCCATAACCGTGCGAAGACATATTTTCCTTTTAGTTATTAAGACATAGCCTACATTCTTTTTGAAAACTCAATCCTTTTTCCGTGTTCGTGCCCTTGCATTTATCCTTTCATTCGTAACAACATTATCGATTTACCTAGAAAGGGGGTCGAGAAGAGAAGGGTCAGCCACTCACCTTGAGTTTACTTCAGACGAGAGAATGGATCTTAATTCAATCGTTCCCGGTCGATCGAGTCGATCGATCCCGACCTATCGGTCCCGACCGAATCGATAGCGACAGTGTTCCTTTCTCGCGCACCCCGTGGACGGAGTACGGGGCACGATGTAGGGACGGGGCACTACAGCTATAGACTAAGATGTCATCTATGAACACTATCACGAACTGATCCAAATAGTGCATGAAGATACGATTCATGGGTTCCATGAATACGGCTGGCACATTGGTCGCTCCAAATGGCATAACAAGGAACTCCCAATGTTCATACCTCGATCTGAATGTTGTCTTCGGGATATCTTGCTCTCTGACTCTGATCTGATGGTACCCTCATGATCGCAAGTCAATATTCGAGAATACAGCCGCTCCCTTGAGCTGATCAAATAAGTCATCAATATACGATAATCAACACATAATCTTGACGTACCATCCTTCTTCTTTACAAGAAGCATCGGTGCTCCCCAAGGCGATCCACTAGCACGAATGAATCCCTTGGTTCTGAGTTCTTCAATCATCTTGTACAAGATTTCCAACTTTGAAGGTGCCATCCTGTAGACTCTCTCCGATACTGGTGCCGTCCGTGGAATCAAGTCGATGGTGAAAACTCTGTCTCACCGGAAAATGAAAACTCTGCCTCACCGGAAATACCAAAAATAATCCTGCCAATATGGCAGTCTATTCTTGTGTATTGCTCCTTCAACCAATCCATTCCTAGGCCAAGGAACCGATTCGGCCCGCCGCAAAAGGGTCGCCGTCTAACCCAGCTATAGTTCGTGATGGCTTGACATTGCCAGTGGCCTTCACACCCTTTCACTGCTTAACAAATGCACGTAACACGGGACAGTGCTTGCTATACTTCGATAGCCCAACAAAACTCTTTTCTAATGTGTTCGTGCAACGACTTGACAAGCAAGGGCTACGTCAAGTCTTGTATCGAGGGAACGTGTTGTGCACGCGTTCGACTTGAACAATCAAGTTCTTTGGTTGCATAGACTTCAGCAAGAAGTAGTGAAATACGACTTAAACTACGAGACAAGCGAATGTTAATATTAATTGTAGTTCCAATTACATTTTAAATAAAAAAGAATGCAATTTTAACTTTAACTAGTTTGAAGTAAATGTTAAATCAAAAACTATTTTAAATTTTAGTATTAATATTAGTTTCAATAATATTATAAATTTTAAATTAACAGGAATGCCACGGTATTAGAAACCTAGCTAGCTGATGTCACGTTGCTCGGACTCGGTTAGTGTTCGTCTAAACTCGTACGTGCAAACTAGTTATTAGTAATGAAAACCAAAAATTAAATTTTAAGTTTAAAATCTAGTCGAGCTCGATCCTTTCTCTTTATCCTATCTCCCACACTCTCTCTTTCTCTCTCTCTCTCTCGGGTTCTCTCTCACAGGTTGTGTTCTTTACACAACAGATCCTGTAGCATTAAATGTTGCTGCATGCGTTATCCTACACAATTTAATAATAAACACTGATACCATATCATTAGAAGAGTAAAAGTTGTCTTGGAAGTTGTAAAAAATTACTTTGTATTGTCTTCTCAATACTTTTTTGCATTGGAGATGACTTTTTAAACTTATTGTCATTTGTGAATATAATCTTGCCGCCTATGCAAGATATTGTCATGTGCCTCATGCCATATAGGATACACAACACATAACAAGACAATAGGGTTGCGTAGCATTAAATGCTGCTGCATACGTTATCCTACAGAAGAGGGCCACGTGGAGAATGATGTTGCAAGCTTTCTCATGCGTTATTAGCTACACAATTTAATAATACATGTACCCAGAAGACGAGAAAGTTGTGTTGTTGGAAGTTGTTTCCTTAAAATTATGCTTGCTCCTAGAATCACTCAAAATTTTCATGAGCCATCAAAAGAGGGCCACGTGGCGGAGGTACAAGGAAGACAAAAAGGTTATGTTGTTGCCTTGCTGGAAGTTGTTTCTTTCTGAATAATGCTTTTTGTACCTCCAAATTGTACTTTCAAACTGTCCATCCTTACGTGGCAACTGACGTGATATGTTGATCTGGCAGCTGACGTGGCAATTTTTTTAAAAAATAAAACTAAAAATAAAAATTAACATTAAAGTTAATGTTAATATTAACATTAACATTAACATTAAAATTAATATTATCGTTAACATTAACAATAATATTAATATTAACATTAACATTAATATTAATATTAACATAAAGGAACATAAATTAATATTAACATTAAATTAACATTGATATTAACGTTAAATTATTATGGAGAAAATTGGGTAGTTAACTTTTTGGATTAAAATTTGCCATATCATTAGTCATGTCAGATGACACACACTATTATTTAACATGCCACATCAGATGGGAGGGCTATATATTAGAGGGACAATTTGGAGGTACGAATAGCATTACTCTTTCTTCTTGTATTGTTTCTTGTCCTTCGTTTCTTCTGCTGGTTTCTAACACACTCTATTTTCTTCAATGTCGACGTCACATGGAGAAACTGATCGTCGTGTGGAAGATTTAGTCGATGAAGAAAGCTTCCTTCCAAGATGAGTGTCAGATGATTTGGATGATGAACAAAGGTTGGAAGCTATTAACTTAGGAGACAGTAAAGAACAAGATGAAGAAAACATCGGAAGAATGCATCATAACGATGACGACGACATCAACGCAAACAACGAAATGTTATTTCGCATCACCCTTTCTAATGGATTTAAGAAATGTATTATATTTTTATATTTATTTCTCATATTTATTTTGTTTTATTCTGTTCTTAGGGACGACGGTGAATCTCCATTGGATTTCGATGCAGCGATGATGAAAAAAATATTGCAGTCTGTCAACATTAACAAAGATCCAAAACAACTCTTAGAAGAAGATATTGTTGGCCTACAGTTCAACTCTATTGAAGAAGCAGAGACATTCTACAGGATATATTCAAAAGCATATGGTTTCAGTATTAGAAAGAACGAGGTAAAGAAAAACAAGTCTGGGATGGTGATGGTACGTAGTTGGTGTTGTTCGAATGCGGGATTCAGACACAAGAAATACAAGAAAGCTCCTAACAAGGTTCGTGAGACAAGAAGTGAAAGCAGAAGTGGTTGTAAAACAATTTTCCGTATTGGGTACATCGATTCTACAAAGATGTGGGTCGTCAAAAAATTTCATGTACTTCACAACCATAGCCTGGCGAATGATTATGAATCAGTTTTTTTGAGATCCTATCGTAAGATATCACCCGCAGAGTTAGAAAAAGTTAAGATTATGAAGCAATCAGGGATGGGGACTGGAGCGATATGGAATTTAATTGTCCACAGAAAAGGTGGCTGGGATAAGGTTGGATGGACGAAAAAGGATTTATACAACGCTCTAGCTCAAGATAGTAGAGCACTAGACGATGTTGATGCTACGACAACACTTACATTTCTTCAATCTAAGGAGGACATTGACCCAGATTTCTTCTACGCGTACGAGGTAGACAAAGATTCCAGATTGACCCGTCTCTTTTGGGCTGACGGTGCATGTCAATTCGATTACGAATTATTTGGAGATTCACTAGCATTTGATTCTACATTTAAAACAAATAGAAGTCAAATGCCGTTGGTGGTTCTAGTGGGTACAAATAATCATGCAATGACTTGTGTGTTTGGGTTTGCAGTGATCCATAATGAGACTGCAGAGACATATTCTTGGGTACTAGAAAAATTTTAAGAGTGTATGAATGGCAAATTACCAGTGACACTTCTCACGGATGGTTACAGATCCATGAATAAAGCAATTGAGGATTTAATGCCCAGCGTAGTTCATCGAACGTGCTTATGGCATATCCTAAACAATGCTGCCAAATATGTACACCGAGAGGGTTTTCATAATAAATTGAGTCTTCTGATTAAAAGGTACATCGCACACTTGCTACTTTACTTTGAAGTATGTTGTTGTTACAATATTACAACTTTATTTACTGTCCATGTTTTCTAAACAGGTACTATTCAGTCGAAGAATTTGAAAACCGTTGGCAGCAGATGCTAACGGATTATAATGTAGAGAACAATGAGTGGACCACTGCATTGTACAGAGTGAGGCAGCGATGGGCGGACACATTCCTACGTGGAAATTATTTTGGCGGTTCTACTGCAACAAATAGATGTGAATCTATGAACGCATTTCTGACAAGATTTTTGAATGAGAAGCTGCCACTATGGAAGGCCCTTCAAAATTGTGACTACGGTTTGGCGGCCTTACGTTACGGCCAGATGAGTAAGCATGTCACTGATAAACTCTCAACACCAGTTGTGAATCAAACTAGCATGGCCGTAATAGAAGATAAATTTGCCATAATTTACACTAAAATGGTGTTTATAGAGATAAGGAAGGAAATCACACGTTCTGATACATATACTGTTTTCCATCATCACATCATAAGAGAGACAGAAGTTTGCACTATCCAAAAGTATATGTCGCCAAACAGTGTCAACCGGAAGGTTACATTTGATCCGGCCGACAATATCATAAAATGTGAATGCTTGTGGATAGAGACCAAGGAGATTCCTTGTAGGCATATTTTTTCAGCAATGAAGAGATTACAAATTAGAGATATTCTAAAGAACTTGATAAAATCTCGTTGGCTCAAGAATTGCAAAGAGAGTTATCTCTCCGGACCTAGCGCAGAAAGAAGATTCATCCACCCAGACAGTATTGACAGCAGAAGGTATGGTAGTATTAATGAACAAGTTAATCTGTTTACATACTATTGTAAAAGATCAAGCAAAATTCAAGAGAGGGGAACGGAGTTGATGTCGTCTGTTCTGATGGAATTGAAAGAAATGGTGACCGATATTGGTGAAGAAGAACAAATGGTAGCTGATGCAGTTCATGGAGTGCATGAAGCTTTAAAAGAGCCAAATCCGGTAGCAACAAAAGGAAGGCCTTCTCAAGGGAAATCAAGCCAGCCTACAGTAAGTCAGACTATCCTGAAGCCTAGAACTTGTAGAGTTTGTAAAAAATCGGGTCACGATTTTCGTAATTGAAAAGTACGAAAGCGAAATAACGACAAAGAGCAAATGGAATCAAATAAAACGTCGTTGACTTAAGACAATGTCTTTCCTATGTGGCAAGATGTCATTCACACAAGACAATTAGATAAAAAATATGTTCTCCAATGCAAAAGTTTGAGAAGACAATTAGATAAAAATGCATTTATTCAACTTCCAAGACAACTTTTTTACTTCATCTTTTTATATGTATAAAAGTCATTTTGAAGGGGCAGATGCTCACATTCTAAATCGTTTTAATACTCAATCGTTTTAATACTGGAAACGGTATTCTCCGTGTAATTCAAAACGGAGAATAGCATTCTCCGTTTCAAATGACACGAAGAATATCATTCTCCGTTTAAATTAAAACGGAGAATGAGCATTCTAATGTATTTTTAACACTGGAAATGTTATTCTCCGTTTCAAGTTAGACAGAGAATGCCATTCTCCGTTCCAAATTAAACGGCGAATAGAATCCTCAATCGTTTTAACACTGGAAATGCTATTCTCCGTGTAATTGGAAACGGAGAATGCTATTCTCCGTTTAATAAAACACGGAGAATAGCATTTTCTTTCGTTTTAACTCTTGTAATGCCATACTCCGTTTAAATGGCACAAAAAATGCGATGGAAACATGATTAATTAATAAAATTTGACAACATATTTAAGAATGTGAAGTTTCTAATCTCAATATTTCCATTTTTTGAATATTTGATTAAATTTTTGAACATTTTTTTTTTGCAATGAGCCGTTCTATACTCAAAAAATTGAGAAGGGACAGATTCATTGGTATTAATTTTCGAATATTTGATTAATATTTGAGAAAAATTGAAACCCTCAGAGTTGGCAGAATTCGAAAGGGGCAGATTTATTGGTATTAATGGCATATAAATGGCAGTAGTTGGGAGAGTTTGTTCTCGTCTTACTTAGCTTTACTTGAGAAGGGGCAGATGCATAGGTATTGATGCAAATTAATTGAATTGAATTCGAAGTGGTTGCCACTTGGCGCATGAGTTCGAGTTGTTCCTTGCCTATAAATGGCAGTAGTGTAGGGAGAGTTTGTTCTCGTCTCACTTAGCTTTTCTTATGGAGATGGACTCTACCGATCCCCCGCCTTAGCAAGACTCTTTTCTCTTGGTTGTCGATCTCCTCGTTCGAAGAACCTTTGGTGGTGAATTCCTTCAGAAGACTGAGATGTGCCTAGTGGACTGTCCGTGTTCGTGCACTTCATCGACTGTGTGCCATGATGTTGGTTTCTGGAAGAGCCCCAGGGTTTGGGTTGATTGCCAACCCACACTCTGTCGAAGCGCCCGTACGTTGATTCGCTCGGACTATGCACGGTGTTCCTTTGCCGCAAGGAGTTCCTTTATTCAATGTGTTCCATTGCTCCGACGATGCACGATGAAGTGAATTCCTTTGCAGGTCCTTTGCCTCAAGGAATTCCTTTGCAAGGTCCTTTGCTCTCAAGGAATTCCTTGGCACTAAAGGAGTTCCTTTGACTCCTTGATTGCATTCCAGTTTTTGTAATGCTGGAAGAGCCACAGGAACTCATTTGCCTCAGTGAGTTCCTTTGTTCGGACGATGCACGATGAAGTGATTTGCCTCAAGGAGTCATCCAATGGTTTCTATGCTCTGACGATGCACGATGAAGTGATTTACCTCAAGGAATTCCTTTGCCTCACGGAGTTCCATTGCTCCGACGATGCACGATGAACTGAATTCACTTCATCGTGCATCGTCGGAGCAATGGAACACCTTGAGGCAAAGGAATTCCTTGAGGCAAATCACTTTACCGAATCATCGTCAGAGCATAGGAACCGTTGGATGACTCCTTGAGGCAAATCACTTCATCGTGCATCGTCAGAGCAAGAGCAAGATGAATTCCTTTAGGCACAGGAACAGAAGCAAAGAAATTGCAAAGGAATTCCTTGAGGCAGAGCACCTTGCAAAGGAATTCACTTCATCCTGGAGATGGACTCTACCGATCCCCCGCCTTGGACTGTCTGTTTTCGTGCACTTCATCGACTGTGTGCCATGATGTTGGTTTCTGGAAGAGCCCCTGGGTTTGGATTTATTGCCAACCCACGCTCTGTCGAAGCGTTCGTACGTTGATTCGCTCGGACTATGCACGGTGTTCCTTTGCCGCAAGGAGTTCCTTTGTTCAATGTGTTCCATTCGTCCGACGATGCACGACGAAGTGATTTGCCTCAAGGAATTTCTTTTCCTCAGGGCCTTCCATTGTTTGGAAGAATGCAAGATGACGTGAATTCCTTTGCAGGTCCTTTGCTCTGACGATGTACGATGAAGTGATTTGCTCTGACGATGTCCGCATACAGCTCAAATTCAACTTTTTTCTTGTTAGTAGGATTTTGTGTAGTAGTTCAGACTTTCATATATAAATAAAAGTCAAACTTAGCTTGGTTTTCACAATGTAAATGTAACTCAAAAATAATTTTATTATAAAAGACAGAGCAGAGCAGATATTATAAAACACAGAAGTTCCTTGCCCAATTACATAATTACGTTATTGTTTTACAATGTCATTGCTAGGTTGGTTGTGTTACATATTCTCTTGAAAGCAAATTCTTAGCCCATACCAACTTCATCATTTCTTAGCCCATACCAACCTCGTCATATTCTCATCAAGCTCATCTTCATTCTCCTTTTCAAAATAAACAGAGAATAACATTCTATGTTTCAAAAGACACGGAGAACGTCATTCTCCGTTTAAATAAAAATGGAGAATGAACATTTTAATGTGTTTTACCACTGGGAATGTTATTCTCCGTTTCAAGACAGACGGAGAATGTTATTATCCATTCCGAAATAAACGGTGAATAGAATCCTCAAACGTTTTAATTTAAACGGGAAAGTTATTCTCCGTTTCAAGTAAACGGAGAATGCCATTCTCCGTTCCAAATAAAACGGAGAATATAATCCGAAGAGGCAGATTCATTGGTATTAATGGCATATAAATGGAAGAATTCATTGGTATTAATGACATATAAATGGCAGATTCATTGGTATTAATGACATATTAATGGCATATTAATGGCATATAAATGCCATTCTCCGTTCCAATTGGGCACATCAGTACACGGAGAATGGTGTTCACTTGACAGAATTCGAAGGAGCAGATTCATTGGTATTAATGGCATATAAATGGTAATAGTTGGGAGAGTTTGTTCTCGTCTTACTTAGCTTTACTTGAGAAGGGGCAGATGCTTTGGTATTAATGCAAATTAATTGAATAGAATTTGAAATGACTGCCACTTGGCGCATGAGTTCGAGTTGTTCCTAGCCAATAAATGGCAATAGTTGGGAGAGTTTGTTCTAGTCTTACTTAGCTTTAGAGAAGGGGCAGATGCATTGGTATTAATGTAAATTAATTGAATATAATTTGAAATGACTGCCACTTGGTGCATGAGTTCGAGTTGTTCCTTGCCAATAAATGGCAGAAGTTGGGAGAGTTTGTTCTAGTCTTACTTAGCTTTACTTGAGAAGGGACAGATGCATTGGTATTGATGCAAATTAATTGAATTGAATTCGAAGTGACTGCCACCTGGTGCATGAGTCCGAGTTGTTCCTTGCCTATAAATGGCAGTAGTGTAGAGAGAGTTTGTTCTCGTCTCACTTAGCTTTTCTTGTGGAGATGGACTCTACCGATCCCCCGCCTTGGCAAGACGCTTTCCTCCTGGTTGTCTATCTCCTCGTTCGAAGAAGCTTTGGTGGTGAAGTCCTTCAGAAGACTGAAGCTTTGGGTTGATTGCCAACCCACACTCTGTCGAAGCGTCCGTACGTTGATTCGCTCGGACTATGCACGATATTCCTTTGCCTTAAGGAGTTCCTTTGCCTCAAGGAGTTCCTTCGTCTCAAGCTCCTCCTTGGCACGTTGACGATGAAGTGATTTGCTCTGACGATGCACGAAATTCATCTTGCTCTTGTTCTGACGATGCACGATGAAGTGATTTGCCTCAAGGAGTCATCCAACGGTTTCTATGCTCTGACGATGCACGATGAAGTGATTTGGCTTAAGGAATTCCTTTGCTTCAAGGCGTTCCATTCCTTCGACGATGCACGATGAACTGAATTCACTTCATCGTGCATCGTCAAATGAATGAAACTTCTTGAGGCAAAGGAATTCCTTGAGGCAAATCACTTCATCGTGTTTCGTCAGAGCATAGGAACCATTGGATGACTCCTTGAGGCAAATCACTTCATCGTGCATCGTCAGAGCAAGAACAAGATAAATTCCTTGAGGCACAGAAACAGAAGCAAAGGAATTCCTTGAGAGCAAAGGACCTTGCAAAGGAATTCCTTGAGGCAGAGCACCTTGTAAAGGAATTCCCTTCATCCTGGAGATGGACTCTACCGATCCCCCGCCTTGGCAAGACTCTTTCCTGTTGGTTACTAGAAGAGCTGCAGGATTTGGGTTGATTGCCAACCCACACTCTGTCAAAGCGCTCGCACTTTGATTCGCTCTGACTATGCACGGAGTTCCTTTGTTCAGGGAGTTCCATTGCTCTGACTATGCACGGAGTTCCTTTGTTCAAGGAGTTCTATTGCTCTGACGATGCACGATGAAGTGATTTGCCTCAAGGAATTCCTTTGCCTCAAGGAGTTCCATTGCTCTGCGATGTCCGTACGCAACTCACATTCAACTTTTTACTTGATAGTAGGATTTTATGTAGTAGTTCAGACTTTCATATGTAAATAAAAGTCAAACTTTTCGTGGTTTTCACAATGTAAATGTAACTCAAAAATAATTTTATTATAAAAGACAGAGCAGAGCAGACATTATAAAAGACAGAAGTTCCTTGCCCATTACATAATTACGTTATTGTTTTACAATGTCATTGCTAGGTTGATGGTGTTACATATTCTCTTGAAAGCAAATTCTTAGCCCATACCAACCTCATCATTGTAGTCTTCTTAGCCCATACCAACCTAGTCATATTCTCATCAAGCTCATCTTCATTCTCCTTTTCAAACTAAACGGAGAATAACATTCTCTGTTTCAATAGACACGGAGAACGTCATTCTCCGTTTAAATAAAAACGGAGAATGAACATTTTAATGTGTTTTACCACTGAGAATGTTATTCTCCATTTCAATTTAGACGGAGAATGTTATTCTCCGTTCTGAAATAAACGGTGAATAGAATCCTCAAACGTTTTAATTTAAACGGAAAAGTTAGTCTCCATTTATATAAACGGTGAATAGAATCCTCAAACGTTTTAATTTAAACGGAAAAGTTAGTCTCCGTTTACATAAACGGTGAATAGAATCCTCAAACATTTTGACAATGTAAATGTAATTCAAAAATAATTTTATTATAAAAGACAGAGCTTATAAAAGACAGAAGTTCCTTGCCCAATTACATAATTATATTGTTGTTTTACAATGTCATTGCTTGGTTCGTGTTACATATTTGCTTGAAAGCAACTTCTCAGCCCATACCAACCTCATCATTGTAATCTCCTGGTGAGTGTCATCGTCATTTCCTCCAGGTATTTCGAAGGAAGTAGTCATCAACATATTCATATAATACGCCGTGTACAGGAGACAGTTGGGTGCCCGTTGTTGTGGGCAATTTGGAGAACAATTCAGCACTTTGCTCCCATACTCCATCTTCGCCGGTCATCTCTCCCTCATCGTATCAACTTTTCTCCTGACGATAGGCTCTAAGATCTTCTTCATTAATTCTGCATCCACCTTGCACTTTTTGTACGTGGTTTGCCTCAAGGAGTTGTAGTGTGTCCAGTCGTAGGAGATAAAGTTGAATGTGAGCAGAGTATAGTGTCTGATGGGTAAATTAAAGAGTGGGATGAATAGCAACTCTATGTCGTCCTCCAAACCCATGACGAAGTCTACTACATCTGTTTGGAAGTCTTCAAGGGCGCCAAATTTTGCGTCTGGTTCAGTGGCACGTTCAACGATGTTCTGTTTCCCAAAAACAAAACACAATATCATGAGTAATTTTTTCTATTATTTTTCATCGGTGTACACATGAATATGGATTTTTCTGTTTGAATTCTTACCAATGTGTGGGGCATCATGAATGCAGACCACTTATGTGATTGGGGCACCGACTTTTGCTTCTGGTTCAATGGCACGTCCTTTGAACTAGACGGGGCCCATTTTCTATTAATGCCTTGAATTTCTCTCAGCTTCCTTATTATTAGGTTCAGTATGCCAGCCTCCATGTCTTCATAGTTGAGTATGTCTTGCAGGTCTATTGCCGACAGCTGGACTGAAACTCTATTTTCACCCTCTTTCGGCGAAAATAAGTATACAATATCACTGCACATAAATTTAGTTTAGATAAAATTAATAAGGATAGATTCTCATTACATAATTGTGAAAAAAATCTAAAAAAAATAAAAGAAAAAAAGGGTTCAGAATACATACTCTGGACACTTCTTTTTGGGAATTACGATGTCGATGTATTGCTTCTTCAGCTCTTCATCCGCATCTTTCCAAAGTAAGAGTTCATCGCATTCCCTTAGTATGACACGGTTCTTCTTTAATTCAGCCATTTTGGCGTCTCCTCCGGATTTCGGAGGGGCATTAATCTTCCGCTTTTTATTAGCCTCTCTAACTGTATTCTTTTCCAAGGGAGTAACATCTTCAACGGCTAATGGCGTTGATGGTTTTCTGAACCTCTTTCCCCCCGATCCTCCTCTTCTTTTGGCTACTTTTGGAGCAGCAAGTTCAGCAGCTGCTTGAATCTCCTGACGCTGCAATACTACAACCATGGCTTCGAACACGGAGAATGACATTCTCCGTGTAATATAATACGGAGAATAGCATTCTCCGTTTAGAATTACACGAAGAATAACCTTTCCAGTATCGAAATGATAGAGAATAGCAATTATCCGTTTCAAATAACACGGAGAATGTCATTCTCCGTGTTATAATACACGGAGAATAGCTATTCTCCTGAAAGATTACAAATCAGAAATTTAAAATAGAAAAGATTTTACCTTGTGCATGTAGCTCTGCAATAAAAACAGAATTCTACTTTCTCAAATCCTTCCGTTCATGCACAGAGTCCTCCATCATAACGTTGACTGCATGTTGTTGCGCTTCTTCTGTCTCGAGCTCTTTCAGCTTTTCTTTGAGTATGGCATTCTCAAGGTTGGCTGCACGTAACTGCGCTCCTTGTGCCTCCATCTCTTTTAACTTTTCTTTGAGTTCTTCATTCTGCGCAAGAATATCAGAATAATATCTTCTCAAATCCTCCAGTTCATGCACAGAGCCCTCCATCACAACGTTGACTGCACGTTGTTGCACTTCTTCTGCCTCGAGCTCTTTCAGCTTTTCTTTGAGTATGGCATTCTCAAGGTTGGCTGCACGTAACTGCGCTCCTTGTGCCTCCATCTCTTTTAAATTTTCTTTGAGTTCTTCATTCTGTGCAAGAATATCAGAATGATGCCTTCTCAAATCCTCCAATTCCTTTGCTGAGTCATCCATCACAGTGCCCATTTCATGATGCTGTGGTATCCGCTGTTCATCAAAATTATCCCCACCTGCTTCTTGGTGTTCTTCCTCTCCTTCTTTTTCAACTTCTTCTATAGGTGGCTCATCTTCTTTGTACCCTTCTTCTTTCCCAACAGGTATAACCAGATCTTCTAATATCATCTTCGATCTTATTTTGTTGTGATATTCGGCCTTGAGAAAGTTTGAGATTTTGTACCCATTCCATGTAAAAAATCTTGGGTAATCAGGAATTGGGGCGAACTTCCTTTCCACAAATTTACTATGTTCTGCAAACCAATAGAGGAAGTATATTGTGCAACCTTCCAATTTGTGGAAAGCCATTGAGTAATCCCCCCGTTCAGTTTTGCGTCTACTCCTCTTTATGCTATCCATTACATACGCCAGGATTAACCTTGGCCAGTATATACTGTTGATGACGTCCACACTGTCTACCAAGGCCAAGAATCTGTACGACAAATTTGAACCGCCAGACTTTATGAAGAATACTGTTTGGCACAAGTGGAAGATTATTAGCTTGGCCAAATCATCTGGATTAACAGCGTTATCTCCGCCACGAAGCCGTCGTAACAATTCAAAGAACTTGCCTCTTACTTCCTTATTCGTGACTTCTGCGTGTTTGCCCTTAGAATTAGCCAGCAATTTTGTGAAGTGATCTCTACACAGGCTCAATAATGCTGGTGGTGTGGACTGCTGTTGTTTTTCTTTTATCAATCTTCTGTAAAAAAAATATCATTATCGCTTTAGCGGTAGACCGAAGATGATTGCCATATCGTTGACGCTTGGCGCGATTTTAACAGTGGTGCTCAATTCAAAGCACCCGACGCCATCTTCTTCTTCTGTGTAACTTGCAATTAAATTCTCAAGCCCTTCCGTTACCTTGGCCAAATCGGAGAAGTGGACTCTATTTTGGTAGAAAATCTCGACAAAATTCCAGAAACCGGTATTCTTCAAGGAATCAATAACTGGCTCAGGTAAACGGCCAACATCTTGATTGACCTCCTCCATAAGATTTAGCATTGGCTTGAAGGTAGAATGGAAAAATCTTGAATCCTTATTCCTGACAGTTTTTTCTACAAAACAAAAAAAATAAAAAATTAGGTCGGAGAATGGCCATTCTTATGGGTTTTAACACTGGGAATGACATTCTTCGTGTAAACTAACACGGAGAATGTCATTCTCCGTTTCAAATGACACGGAGAATGTCATTCTCCGTTTAAAATAAAACGGAGAATGAACATTATAATGTGTTTTAACACTGGGAATGTTATTCTCCGTTTCAAGTTAGACGGAGAATGGAATTCTCCGTTCCAAATTAAACGGCGAATAGAATCCTCAATCGTTTTAACACTGGAAATGCTATTCTCCGTGTAATTGGAAACGGAGAATGCTATTCTCCGTTTGTAAAAACACGAAGAATAGCATTCTCTTTCGTTTTAACTCTTGTAATGCCATACTACGTTTAATTTAACACGGAGAATTGAATTCTCCGTTTCAAATTAAACGGAGAATAGCATTCTCCGTTTAAATTAACACGGAGAATAGCATTCTCATGTGTTTTAACACTGAGAATGTCGTTCTCCGTTAAAGTAAACGGAGAATGATATTATTGATTTAATTTAGACGGAGAATGGCATTCCAAGTATAATTTGACAGGGAGAATGAACATTCAAATGCGTTTTAATGACGGAGAATGTCATTCTCCGTGTAATATATACAGAATTTGTGAACATAAACTCAAAGTTATACCTTCTGTTTGCACTTCTTCTTGCACTTCTTTTTGTTTAGCAACTTTTTCCTTTTTCTTCTGTAAAACTTTCTTAGAATAGGGTTTCGGTTGTTCTCCGTCTTTTCCTTTTGGATTTTCTGTAACTGGTGCATCTTCTCTAATTGGTGATGCTGCCGGTGATGATTCTGCCGCTGATGTCGACATGGTGTGAAGATTGCGATTGGGGAGGAAGGTTTGAAGATTTTGAAGGAGAATGACCTAGGTTTGAGTACAGAGTGGAGTATGGAAGAAGAGGAAGAATTGAAACGGTTTTCTTTTTTTTTTTGTAATAAAAGGGTTCGGAGGTGTTTTGAATTAATTAGAAGGGCAAAAATGTCATTCGATGGAAGGGTAAAAAGAATCGAAACCGTTTGGACTTCTTTCTGCTTAATTATATTAATTTGAAGGGCAAAAATGATTCTGCTTAATAAAAAAAAATTAAAGCCGTTTGGCAAAAATGTCATTACAACTCAACAAAATAAATGAACATAATACATTAGATATAAAAGAAGAAAAAAATCATCGTCTTCCATATTCAATCATTTCAGATTGGACTCCTTAGTACTTCATTGTGCTCTGAAGTTGTAATCCATTCAGCAGCTTTGCGTCTTTCCATTCCCGCATCAAACTGCATATAACAAACATAACATCAAAAATATTGCTCTAAAAAGTGTAAGTTTTTTACGACATATTTTCAGACTTACATTGAGAGAACGGTAGTCTAGACTACATCGGTCTTTCATGAATGCAATTACAAAAATCTCACAATCGACAGAATTGCCTTGGCGGGAAACATAAGAACGACGTTTTATTGCAAAAGTAGAAAAGCTGAACCTAGCATCTCTCAACTTCAAAATCTCTTCTTCGAGAAAGAGATCCAAATTTGAAAGCTACAATTACCAGAATACAATATGTATTAGTATATCGCGTATCTTGTACCCAATTCATAAAAATTGATGAATATGAGCTTACTATTTCTTTTATGACTGTTTTGTTTTGAATCGGATCATCTTTAGATGCAAGTGAGTCCCAAATTTTAACAGTCCTTGTTTTAACCAGAACTCTTGCAAGAGTATAGTGTCCGTCCAAAAGAATGGATATGTATATCTGAATCAGGATTAATTAGGTAAAACAAATTAGTAAATTTTCATAAAATTAGGATTAATATTTAAACAGAAATACATTAATACCTCGTTACAAATGCTTAAAGATCCCATGTAATCCTGAAAATATTTACTCTTCTTCCATATTTCATGAAGCTTTTTGTCGGATGGAGGTAACGTTTCTTTCTACATACACATCAACTAATACATTACGAATGACAAACAAACGAGAAAATTGTTAGTGCATATGCATTGAAGAATAAAATGCTCACTCACCGATATCCTTATTGGTAAAAACCATACATTAGCTTTATTGGAGGTTCTTTTCTATTTCTCCGCGGTGAGAAGAGCAGAGACAATGCCTATAATCTGAATAAATTATTAAAAATGTCAGCGATGGAATCGAAGTAAACATAGATGACATCTAAGAAGAAATATACTATCTATATATACCCCATTTTTAATTCTCGTTAAAGGAGCTAAGGTCTTCATCTCAAACCGAGACACAGATTTTCTTGCAAGATGATATTATTTCTCTAAGAAAAGAAACGAATAAATTAGGAGAAAAAAACTGTTGGAATTAAATCAAAACTCATATTACTTACTCGTCAGGTCTATCATCGACAAAAATATAGTCGTAATAACTCGAAGAACCACTAGTACAATTGCTAGGCTTCGAGGTTGAACCCATTGTTAAACTTTTCGATGGTGTACGACCGGATCTAAATTTTCACGTATTCTTTTCGAAGAACTGCTAAATTCAGTTTCTTCTGTAGGGGACAATGCGAGAATTCGGTCCAATGCTTTACTACGAGACTGTAGCTCCACGTCCTCCTCATCGGAAGAAGAATCAATGGAAACCACCTTCATATTATTAAATACTCCAGATGAAGATGCCTTCTTCAAAGCTGAAGATTCTTCAATCTTCTCCAAACGCCGAGAGAAATTCATTTGTTCAATTTCTATTGAACAAAGCTTTGAATTGATCGATGCAACATCAGCTGAAATCGTCGACAGTTGATCTACAATCCTGCGCAACATATGCGGAATGAAAGTTTCATTTGGAGCTGGCAACCAATCTTCTACGTCTTCTACATTTCCCACCACACGAGTAGACATCTTGAGAACAAAAAAACTATTGTATTTCAGACAACTATTCTATGTATTTCAGAATAAACAATAGTACTATAAAACAAGAAAACTATTGTATATATAGCAAGAGAGAAGTACAAAAAGTGAGGAAGATGGAAAGACAAATAAATTTCGAGAATAGCAAACAATCTACTAGCCGTTTGATTGAGGAGGACTCGAGAAAGATTCTACTAGCCGTTTGAAAAATACAAAAGGTTATCATGATCAACTTCAATTAAGGAACTCTATAAGAGGTTTAATTCCATTTGATTGAGGAACTCGACGAAGTCCGCCGCGAACCGGAACTTCTTCTTCTTCTTTCCTTCTTCATCTTCGTTTCTCCTTCCACCACCACCATCATAGCCTGTAGCTTTATAACAAAAATATTAAATTGTTAGATGAAACAAAAAAACTAATGGGAGGATTTATGAAATGCCCAAAAACTAAAAAAGTTTTATGTAAAACCCACCGCTAAAAAAACTTTCATCGCGTGCCCAGAATTAGAGAAATTTATCCAAAGCGGGTTCCAAATGACCATTTTGCCCTTCCTTTTAATTTATTGAAAACACCCACGAAATTGCTCTTAAAAAAATGTTTCGATACTTCATCTCCTTCCATACGCTGCTCACTTTCGAATCTAGGTTTTCTCCTCAAAAATCTTCAAAAACTCGTCGAAAAATTTCGGAAAGACCGGGACAAACGGCAAAAGTGTTAAAACGGAGGTCCAAACATCATTTTTTTGCGATTCTAAAATTTTGGAAGGCCGTCTAACAATGAAGCTGTTACTTTCAGTCTCCTCGACGATACGCTCATTTTGCGACAAACGGGACCTCGTTTCGACCTCCCAATCAAAAGTTATGGCTCTCCAAAGTTTCAGCTGACCATAAAATGCAGGAGAATGGTCATTCTCCGTGTTAGAACACGAAAAATATTAATTTCGCATGAGGGTGGTCATTCTCCGTGTTAGTAACACGGAGAATGTCATTCTCCGTCTTAATTTACACGGAGAATGACCATTCTCCGTGCTAAATTACACGGAGAATGACTATTCTCCGTCTTAATTTACACGGAGAATGCCATTCTCCGTGTAGTTTATCACGGAGAATGGTCATTCCAGTGTTAAAACACAGAAGAATGACCATTCTCCGTGTTAGAAACACGGAGAATGCCATTCTCCGTGTTAAATAAAACGGAGAATGTTATTCTCCGTGTTAAATAAAACGGATAATAGCATTCTCCGTGTAATTTAGCACGGAGAATGATTATTTCAGTGTTAAAACGCAGGAGAATGGCATTCTCCGTTTTTTATAAAACGGAGAATGGCATTCTCCGTTTTTTATAAAACGGAGAATGACGTTCTCCGTGTTAAATAAAATAGAGAATGGTCATTCTCCGTGTTAAATAAAACGGAGAATGGTCATTCTCCGTGTAATTTAGCACGGAGAATGGTCATTTCAGTGTTAAAACGCAGGAGAATGGCCATTCTCCGTGTTAGAAACACGGAGAATGTCATTCTCCGTTTTAAATAAAACGGAGAATGTCATTCTCCGTGTTAATTTACACGGAGAATTGTCATTCTCCGTGTTAAATAAAACGGAGAATGGTCATTCTCCGTGTAATTTAGCACGGAGAATGGTCATTTCAGTGTTAAAACGCAGGAGAATGGCCATTCTCCGTGTTGGAAACACGGAGAATGTCATTCTCTGTTTTAAATAAAACGGAGAATGGCATTCTCCGTGTTTCTAACACGGAGAATGATCATTTCCAGTGTTAAAACGTAGGAGAATGGCCATTCTCCGTGTAATTTAGTTTTTTCAGGAATAAAGAGTTTCGTTCTTCTTTCAAAGCGATGATAATTCTTATGGAAAAGAAGAAGAAAGATCTTCTCTCCACAATTGACGTCGATGAAGATGATGATGATGGTGATGATGATGACGAGCGATGATCTGAGTTCGACCGAAGAAAAGCACACTGAACTACGAACGATCTTTGCGATCTCTGCTGAAGATGAGAGCAATGGAATTCAGATTTTCCGTGAAGAAGAAGAAGAAGAAAATCGCAATCCAGATCTGAGTTTTTTGAATTCAAATACATATAGATGACCAATTCGCGCGGAGGGGTAGTTTCGGTATTATAAAAATAGCAGTTTCCCAGCGGGTGGCATCTAAAAGGGAATCTTGGAATATTTAACGTAAAAATACTTAATTCTGGGCATTTCATAAAACTCATCCAACGGGTGGGCATTTCATAAAAGCCCATCCCGAAATTGGGTTTCTCAGCAATTTCCAGAAAACTAATTACGGAAAGATTACTAAATCAAAATCAAACAGAACACATATTCATAGAAAATATGAAATTAAAGATGAAAGTGTCACAGAAGCAACACCACAATTTTACAACAACTAAGCAGACTCTGCTAAGCAATAACTAAAATTAGGGATTGTGTCCTCCTTGGATTTAATTTACACAAAGAAGAGATTTGAGAGAACGAGCTTTTGTCGGCTTCATAAATGTACCATTCTCCGTCCTAAATGTACCATTCGTCGTCGGTGTCATCATCTAGATCGTCAGCGGCGGTGGTGTCGTCTACATCGCCTACAGACCTGGACACACTGTCCTTAGAGATTGTGTCCTCCTTGAATTTAATTTACACAAAGAAGAGATTTGAGAGAACGAGCTTTTATCGGCTTCCTAAATGTACCATTTTTCGTCCTAAATGTACCATTCTCCGTCCTAAATGTACCATTCGTCGTCGGTGTCACCATCTAGATCGCCAGCGACGGTGGTGTAGTCGTTTACATAGCCTACAGACCTGGACACACTGTGTCCTTCCTTTCCTGCCGACACACAATTATTGTTTTATATACGTAGTTGCACAAAATATTAAATTAAATGGACGAAAGAGAAAGTAAATATGAGTTAAATTATGGTGTTCATTAAAAAATTGCATTGAAGAATGACCTGCTATAGCAAGTTAACAAGAGGTCAAAAGTCAAAAACAACATTAAATGATGTCTCCTGCATTATTTCATCTGAATTTAATCTGAACCGTTGGATAACATCCAACGGTCCAGATTTCGTATGTATCGATACATCCAAAAAGGGTGGATGTATTGTAGAATTTTCCATATATATATATATATATATATATATATATATATATATATAACAATTTCAGAAAGTTTACTTAGACTATCTTATTTCGTAGAAGTAAGACCTATGTTCATAGGGAACCAAGTAGCGACTTGTGTGGACTCCAATCCACCCAAAAAAAATTATATATATATTTTTCTTTTTTTCCCATAGAATCAATCCACACCTATCCTCGCCCCCCCGCCCGCCCCCCCCCCCCCCCCCCCCCCCCCCACCCACCCACCCACCCACCCACACACACACACACACCAATTTCTTGTTCCACCTTTGCCTATCTATGCAATCGATCATGCAATATTGAATTATACATAAATTGAGCTAAGTTTCTTAATTTACACTAGTATTAGAATTATTATTTCAGTTACTAAATCTAACAGTGCCAAACTATGACATTCTTCAGTGTAGCAAAGCATCTGCCCATCATGATTTTCCCATGAGCACATCACAAAATCCAATGCATGTATATGTTTTGTTGGAAGAAAGCTTTGGTCTACAATCAAAGAACATTTTCAGCAGAGAGAGGCTCTCTAACTTCCCCAGCAGTGCACTTGGGGAGCATATTGTTGTCCCATTTAATTCTCTCCAATTCTGTTTACCTTTCTATTACATGTAGGCCACCATCTAAATATCTACTTTCATGACCCACATGTAATAAAAAAGAGGACAGAAATAGATATATAATTAAATGGAACAGCAGATCTGCTCCCATGCACTTGATCATATTATAGTTGTTCTATTGCATCAAAGCAAAAGAATTTGATGAGCATGCCAATAGTACCAAAGGAAAAAAAAAAAAAAAAAGAGGAAGAACAAAGAAGCATCTCCAAATAGTTAAAAGATCAGCTTAGAGAGATGTAAAGGAGATCAGAGAGAGAGATGGTCAGAAGTTGGCTTCTATGACAAGTGAAGTATCTTTGGAAGGTGCAATGTTCCTACTTTCTTTGTCAATGACGTATATATGTGTGCATGAGAGGAACTGAACAAGAGAATCTAAATACCAAATGCCAAAACACAATGTTGTACGTACTAATAAAAGATTGTTCTTCTGACAACGCTCAAAAACTATCTCATTTGAACGTTTCCCATGAGGCATTTATACAAATGGCCTTTCATCCAAGAATTCAGGTTACCAAGTGCATCATGCATGTTGTCTACTGCATGCACAACATACGCCCAAAAATCTTGGTCAGATTAGGACACTCAACAACTCCTCTAGGATCTACTATCAAATGTGTCCCAGAAACATGACCCACAACATATTAAAGAGTGTTGACATTTCATACTACTGGATATGAAAGATTCATAAACGAGGATCGATAGCAATCCCTAGAAATTGACCTCTCGTCGAATTTCTATTTCTATTACCCATGCCATGTGGAAATATTTTAAGTCGTTCAGAAGTGTGGTTGCAATCGTTGCTACTACCGATCACATACTTCCACATTGCACACTTAAGACATCCATATATTGTTCATAAGTGGCAAATTTTTCTAAGATTTTGCAGTTTTTTTTTTCTTTTCTGTGCCGATGCAACCGGATAAATCTTCCGATACTTTCTGACGCTTTTAGCTAAAGTGTATATTTTGAAGTGTTCATGTCGTATTTAATACATATTCATGACCCTTTAATAGTCTGATTTTTCGAGTGCGTGCTCAGAAGTTAGCACAGGGTTTGCTTATGCATGTAACAAAACTACATCCATCAATTTACAGATGATGATGCTATACGAAGAAATTATATTTGGTTCCGACAATTAAAACGTTTACCTCTGCTCTTTATAGAGCTCTCTTTTAATCTATAGCTGTGGCTGAGAGTATATGGGTTCCAAGCCATGTTCTCGCTTTTGCTACGGAAAGAGAGAGCACTTAGAAATTTGATTCTCACTTTGAAAAACTCATAGGTTAAGGCATCCAAAGCACAACTTTGTTGTATCGATTGACTGCCACCAAGATTAGTGGAAGCTGGATAGGCATACAAACAGCCGTCCCCCGGGCCTGCTAGCTGTTGCAACATGTTGCAGGTGTCGATGCGATGTCCGTGTAGTGTTAGGCCTCGTTTGGTTCACGGATTCAAAGAATCCGGAAAGGAAACTTGTTCCTTTCCTTTGTTTGGTAGCCACAAATTTGGGAAACACTTTCCTTTCATGGGGGGAAATAGGAGGAAAAATGGTTCCTCTCATGACCCATGGGATTCATTTTCCCTCCTCCTTTCCCAACATTAATTACCAAACATTATGACAAAAGTAGCCTTCATTTATTACCTATTTTACCAATTAACTCTTCATTATAATTATGTTGACATTGGATATTGTTGGAACAATGATATATTTTTTCTTTCCTTTCCTACACCAACCAAACATAGGAAAGAAAATTTGATAGGAATTCTACTTTCCCATCCCTATGGAAAATACATGGGAATTGATTTCCTTTCCGTGAACCAAACGAGGCCTTAATGTTTGGCTGTCTGCAGCTCCAACCGTATCAAAGAGTATGTACCAAATGGAGATTGTGCACGAGTACCAAAGAGATCCCTACAAGTGGATCTCATCCAGACTTAACTGATTATAATGATCCAATACATGCAATCAATGTCAAGGTTTAAATTTGCAAAAGCAAAGATACTAATCAAGCTGCATATCAACAAGAAGCAAAGTCCAGTTCTTCAAGAAATAAAGTTCACATAAAAATGGTTCCAGCTATTTACAGTGGGCATTGGAATGGTGCTAGATATCACTGCTTCTGACCAACTGGCTCAAGTGCCAGCAACTACACACTGATAGGTTGAAAAGCTGGACACTGAATTAAGTAAATGAAGCGTTTATTTTCATGCAACTAGATTACAAAAGCCAGGTTTTGTGCAGCAGGCTATTTTATCAATTAATATATAATAGTTGCATCTACGTCTGGGATTTGAGAGTAGTACAATTGTGGTATTCATCCTATATCAACAAAAACATGACACTCTGGAAACATATTCTCCGACCAACAAGTTGATAATCCATGGACTATATTCAGGTTGAAGGTGGCCAAGTAGGCCTTGCCATTCATCTGGTGAGCCAGTAATGATCTGGTTGAAGCATCAAAAATGAGGTGTTTAACCATGATAACTCAGTAACCCGTCATACCAGGAAAGAGCTCTGATATCTTCGTGAAGACATCCATAACCTATCAGAAGATGCCAAAGAATTGAGATAATGAGACATCAGACTTTGTATCAAGATGTGGGAAATGAAAAAAAGAGCTGCAAACTTTGAAGAGCGAACATAGAATGTTGAAGAGTAATAAAGGAAGTTTATAAAACAACTCCTAATAGCATATTCCAACTTTATAAGTAATTGAATAGAATGGTCGTCATAGACTGCAAACTTCAGATAGTATGCATTTTTATCAATTTAGTGGAACTTTGTCAAGATTGCGATGAAGCCATCTTCCCAGTGTAAAATGACACAGTAGATAAGCTAATAACTAATGCGGTCAACTCCGTTTGAAAGACACAAAAAGGTGGGTGTCTGATCAAGGTCCCGGGAAGGTAGAGATGGGCACAGGTTGCCCCCCACGCCAACCCAGTTGCACCTGTACCACCCTTCTCATCACTTGCGGTCTTGGGGAAATAGGTTTCACATAAAGATCTTTATTTTCATTCAGAAAGAGGGAAAAAAATGTTTCTGTTATTCTTGGAACATTTTCTAGAATTTTAGTTGAATGAGAAGGTGTTTTGGATTTCATAACAGCCCAAGTTTACTAGTTTTCTCAAAAAAATGACAAGGGGGTAACATCAAAAAAAAGATAATGGATTTTCTAATAAATTTGAAAAATATCATGCTGTGACATAAGTCATGCATGGACATTTTTGCATGTGATAATTGTGTATAATATTATAAGCAAGTGCCTATATAGGTACATATGGGCGTCCAGGTACATATCTACACCAGGTACATATCTACATGTACATAGATACATATATGTGAGTATGAGAACGCATGAACGAGTGACCGACCCCAAAATTTTGGGATAAAGGCTTTATTGTTTTTCTTGCAGATCTCACCTCTTTA
Organism: Iris pallida; assembly: GCA_029216955.1. NCBI lineage: Eukaryota > Viridiplantae > Streptophyta > Magnoliopsida > Asparagales > Iridaceae > Iris > Iris pallida. The sequence goes on from JANAVB010035219.1 coordinate 9,613,461, forward strand.
TCATTCTGATACTTTGCAATGCTGAGTGGATTCTGTGAGCACTGGCACCAAAAAGCTATGTCAGAATAAAGAAAAAATTGAAACAAAATATAAGAAGTAGCAATGCATCATACATCCATAATTGCAGCTTGGACTCTTGGGTTCTGAAATGCCATAGCAACTTCAGGATTTGCCATAATTTTTGATATAACTTCTTCTGGAGTCAGCCCAATCTGATCTGTAATAGAAATAAAGTATTAAACAGTTAGCCGAAGGAAACTAGCAAAAAGGAAGTAAAGTACACCTGATATTATCTTCATATAAATTAGGAAATATGGAATGAAAGAGATATCTCTAGCAACCAGTATTTGCATAATGTATCGATAGACAATCGATATCAGAAGACACTTTAATTCAAGTTTTGGCAGCAATCGACCTTTGCTTAACGTATATGTGCACCCACTCGCAGCCCAAAACTTCCAAGGAAAATGTAACAAGGCTTCTGGTTCTGCTCTTCTAAGGCATTATCATTGTGCAAGGGAGAGAAAACAAATGAACAAAATACAAGGATGTCAATCTGGTGCAAAACTGAGTTATTGCTCTGTCAGCCATCTTAAGCAGTGATAGATCATCTATCATATAATAACCCAACAATTAAAATGCCTCTATATAGATCACAACCATTTCCCACCTTCCAATCAAATTAGCCTACAAAGGGTAGTCGAGACCACTAACCAAGGTTCCAACTATCGGTATCAGAATCGGTAACTTATAACAAGGTATCGAACCTAAGGATCTATTTCCATTCTTGTGTAATAATGATTTAGACCTTGGTGATCGGACCCTTCGTATGAGTATTGGGATCGGTGGTGTTAGCAATATTGACTGTTTTGAATCGGAGTATTGGATTTTATGGTATCAAAAAGCAAATAATTATTAAAAAAATTATTAGGCATAATTTGAAGTATTTTCTGTGTTGTTTCTTAGTAGTTTTGAAATTGAATGAAATAATAGTCACCCTTGTTTGGTTTACATGCTGATTGGTTTATACGCAAGATATTTGACAATTTTATATATTATATATTATATATTGCTTCTCGTTAGTTTTAAATGTAATAATATTAATATGGATGAATGTTGTGAATTTATAGATATACAACTTTGACATATGGTAATGGTTACAACTTATCAATAAGAATAATATACACTATAACACTGTCACTGAATCATTTCATTTCTCTACCAAAATGACTGGAAAAGAGTCCCGCAATGTCGGTATTGGTCAGTATCGAATTGGGACATGTCAAACTGTATAGGTATCGTATTGGAATAGTCCGACACTGCAAACTTTATCCCTGACCCATTATACCAAGAAAAACACAATTAGTATGTAACAAAACAGAAGTTTATGCCTTCAACAAGTGATATCACTGGATCACTAAAACCATACTGGAGCAGTTTCTATAGTGTTAAACATGAATAAATCAAACCTGCATAACTATATTTAACCAGCGAGTCAAATTGGTAACTTACAAATTCTGAAAATTTGTTCAATATAAAGCATTACGAATTCAAGGAAAAAATAATCAAGAAATAATCCAATTCAACTCACCAAATTGCTGCTTGACCTCGGGACTGCTTAGATCAAAGTTTTTTAAAGAATCCATCATGCGGTTGTCCCACTCACCAGATCCTCCCATATTGTTTCTGAAAACACAAGGAATTAAAACGAGAATTGTTAACCCACTAAAAGAAAATTAAATCCCAGATGCAATATAGAGCACAATAGGCACAGTTCTACAAATTGTTAAATCGTAGTAGTGCTAGTTTTGTGAAGGCTTATTCTTTCTTCCATTTTTTCCAGATTGTCCAACAGAATATCATGTAGCTATTAACTACAGAAAAGGACAAAAGTAAAAAAAAAAAAAAAGCAACCAATTTCTCCATACACAAGTAAATTTCCTACAGATTTAATCACTAAAACTATTAATATTGAATGGTGAAACTAAAGTTGACCCAGAGAAGGCATGTATTGTATGAATATAGATATAACAGAGAAGGCATATATTGTATGAATATGGATACAAAGTAAAACCAACTTGAGACAGAACTTACAGCAAATCTTCCAATTGCTGGCGGTATTGCGGATTTTGTAGCATCCCTGAAAATAAAACATAACAGCCAAAATTATTAGTTGCATAAAAACTGTACTATTATAAGGATAAACATGTTAAATCTAGGCAAGCAACAAGAAAGTTGGCAATTGTGAAAGCTAAATCGGTGTTGTTAACATAATATAAGAGAGCATACACTTGAAAGTAGTAGGGTTTCTCATCTCCTCAGGTAAATATCTGCAATCATTTATACAGAAAAGGAATCAATCCTTCGGTTAAAGAATTGGGACAACAAACAAGAAATGAAGTTAAAGAAGGACAATGCAAAAGAATAACAAGTGCTAGAATAACGAATTTGAAGTTGCAAATGTTGAAAGCCTGAAACATGTCCCCCTTGTACATCCTACATGCAGGATATTCCATGTCTAGTGCATAACTATTTAAAAAAATGGAACGGTCTTAGAGTAGAAAAGGAAAAGGAATAGAAAATTAGCTGTTGGAAGGACATGTTCTGTCCAACCATAATCAGCAAACTTAAAAACGATATTAGATTTAGTAATATCACACATAGGTCTGTGTTACACTTTACTCCTAACTTTGAAATTTACTATCACCTTATCCAGCTAAAAAAAGGAACCTTAGAATCTAGAATCCCAACAAGTAAAAAGAGGAATGAGTGGAAATTATGTTATAATTAGATATAATAAAGGAAGGGTTTATTGTCTCTCAATAAATTTTGGTGAAAACATGATCATTAGCCTGCTAATATGATATGAATTTTGGTGTATCAAAGGAAGTCGTCGTGGAATTTTAAGGCTTGGTTTGGGACTGCTTCTGACTGCTGCTTTTCAAAAAGCAAAAGCAGCAGCAGAAGCAGCTTTAGACAGCAGGTGGGAGGCTGCTGTTAAAAGCTGCCCCAAAACTGATTTGAATTATCAATTTTTTTGGTAAGCTGCTGTTACTAAACATCCTAGGACTGTCTTCCACGAAAAAAGCATAAGCAGACTCCAATAAGCAATCCCAGCCTAAGAGATCAAATATGTCAATAGTTCGTCATCTGAAAAACCATCATGTTCTTGGAAAGGTGCGGAAGGTTACAGTCCAGCCTCAGATATAGCAAAGAAGCAAGCAGTACAGTCAGTGTAATAGTTACATAAACATGGCAATCAGCTGACACATAATGATTGGAGATACTTCAATATGAAAAATAATGCAAACTAAGTAATCAGCTTACGGATAAACCATCTTCTGCACAGTTGGATCTTCCATCATTTTCTCCAATGCTTCAACTGATATACCAGATGACTTATTGCCTATTCACACAAGCACAATGGTAACTTAAACTATCCCAGCAAACAATGTACTTCAAGGAGATTATGTATGAGGTTTCAAGGATAGAAGACATATAATCTTAAAGGAGATGTTAAGAGAACTTGAATATCTATTTCGGTATTATTAAAACAAAAAGTAAATTAGCTGCTACTTTCTTAATTATTAATGGTGTCCGTAAAATATGCAAAAAGTAGCATCATTATAAAGAGAAAAAGGTGAAGCATTCAAATCACAGGGAACAATTTAAACTGAAATTATGTTATCTGATCAAATAGCTCGATTACTATCTACATAACCACTACGGGTGGGTTTGATTACAAGGTGGTAAATATGTGGAAAATAAATTAATTCCACGGAATTATTTTACTAGGAAAAAATTCCATGGAAAAATTTTCACGGAATTAATTTGGGTGTTTGATTGTCGTTATTTTCCATGGGAAATAGTTATTTTCCATGGAAATTAATATTTTCCTATGGGCTGGGCCAGTTTTATTTTCAACCATTTTGGAGAAAAATATGGAAAGTGATAGATTTTTGGAAAATAATTCCATGGAAAATATACGCTATCAAATGCTACAATTGGTGGAAAATTTGTGATGGAAATATTTTCCATGGAAAAAAAAGCTCAATCAAACACAGCCATAATATTTCAAGAAGAAAACCACCACATATTTGTCCTCCCATTAACCCCATCGGAATACAAATTAAGATCACATAATACCAACTCCATTAAACTAACAGGCAACAAATTTTGCTAGAAATGCTGCTACCAAATGTAGCAAACAAATAAAACCTAACTACCTAATGGGGAAATAAAATCTAGGTATCACCTACAAAATCAGGAATAAATTAGAGCCTTAGTCACTCACTAGATTGGGATTGCTCAGTAGAAGAATTTGTGTCCTGCTTAAAAGTGGCTCCATTTGATGAAACCTTGAATAAGTATACCAGAAAGTAATTGGTATTAGTATAAATTATCAGTTCTTTAAATTGTATACCAATGTCAAAAAACAAACTTACTTCTTTCTCAGAATGAACATTATTGAAGGTACTGGTCGTTGTTGACTCTTGTAAGTATTCTGAATCCCTTTTCAAAACTTCCTCCTGAGAAACATCTACAAAAGCTGCATAAAGAACATCAGAAGATGCTATACCTATTATATTAATGCAATACAGTTTAATGACTTTGTTATGGATAGTAGATATCCCACATATTAACCAGAATATTAGGTAATCCAAAGTAAAAAAGGATAAATCGTCCGAAACACTACGAACCTCTAGAGGTAATAGTAAATGGAGGCAACCTCAGTATTACATACCAAGGATATGGACGGTTTCATTTTCCTGAGGATACACAGAAGCCACGAACAGCAAAGATGCAGATGCTCAACAAATTTGCTTCAAGTTCAATAGATCACCTCAATGATAGATGAAGAAGTAAGCATTTCACTACTTTAATGGAGACACCCAATCCAACTTTGTGATGCATGCCGATCACAATATCCCAGATATGTTTGTTTTACGAATCTGGTTATTTCTATAATTGGATCTACAGAGTCTTGACTCTTGGTAGTCAAAGAACTAAAGGAATCAAATTCTCAGCATGAAATAGTCTCATTAGTGGTAGCTTTACACATTAGTATTCTTAAAACTCATTACTTTGGAACATGGTAAGACTTTATGTTTTACCGATACAAATCGAACACATTTACATTATATTACTTTTGAAAATGAGTTGGCGCAAGAATCCAACAATTTGGAACCGCATTTAGGAAGTTAGGCATAGCAGTATACCACATCTTGCAGTGCCTGATGTGAGGTGCAAGATGAAGGCAACAATACAAATCAATTCTCATTGTTCTTCTTTAGTTATCTTATTTATATACACCAACCATGCAGCTTGTGTTTTGTAGGACAAGAACTGATGGGGTTCATATGCATCTCAATGTTGCACGATGCAATTCTGAACTCCCCACATTCGGCCCCACAGATTCACCAGGTATGACAGTATAACTGCAGGATCCTACATCCTCAACAACCTGTTGTGTGCCAAGCGGAATGCACCAGGTAGTGCAACATAACGGCAGGATACGATCTTGAAATGCATAGTGTGGGCTGCACATGGCCACACACATGAATGACATCAGCAGGGAAGTATGTAAGTACAGCCATTTGTAAGAATGCCAAGAACTTGAATGGAAATTTTACTATCTAGTTTAACATGAGAGCAGCAGCTATGCAGTAAAAAACGGTTTTTTTATGATAACGGTCCAGTAGAGTTATTGATATATCAGTAATATATCGGTTTTATAACAGTAAATATCGGTTTACATTTTTAACAAGTTTTTTATATATAAACAACACAATTAATAGTTAGCTATCAAAATATGCAATAAGAGTTTCTTAAAGTATTAAAACTAAACGGTTCATACCCAAACCAATATTACAATATGAAAAGTACCCACTTCAACAGTTCAATAAGAGTTTCTTAAAGCATTGAAACTAAAAGGTTCATACCAAAACCAACATTACAATATAAAAGTACCCACTTCAACAATTAAACTAATATGAAAACCAAAAAGAGCCCATATAAAGCAAACCGTGAGATATCGGTTATATCATAAACCGATATATCGTAAATATCGGTCGTATCGGCCGATTTTATCGGTACCGATTTTTTACCCTTTTTTTTCAAAAAAAAATTCGGTCATCAACCGATACCGATATATATCGGTTATAAAACCGATATATATCGGTTATAAAACCGTTATATATCGGTTATTAACTGCAGAGAGCAGCAGATATATGTATCATTTTAGCAAGATGCACAGAAAACTGGATATTAAGAGAGGTTTACGCAAAATATATTAGACATGGCCATGTAGGAACACCACTTTAAAGATTATATAGAACTGTCATCTAAGAACTTTTTAGGGTAAAATTGACATATGAAACAAAATCTCAAATAGAGACAACATGCAAAGTCCCAACTAACGAACCATTTCGCCCCCTTTTAGAATAAAACACATTGCCTTTCCAAAGAAATTTGGACTTTCAAATGTCAATTGTAGAAAATGTGAGGGGCTGCATGTAAAGAAGAACAAGAACCAGCTGGAATAGCAGGGAAACACATTATAGTCAGTGATAAGTGTCACATATATAATGTATTGTGTGAAAGCATTCAGTTAGTCTATACATAACGAGTATTATTAGAACTTAACATATTATAATCATACCTAACTGGAAAAACTTAGATGCCGGCATATTTTACAGTTCACATGCCTTACGTGTCCAGTGGGGAGTACACATAGGGGACGGACCATCAACAGAGGAGAGGAAAAGGAGAGAACAGAACCTTCCTTTTGATAAAACACCAAGACACCATGAAAAACTACCGAGAAGTACCGTGCTTCCTAAAGAACAGAAGGAAATAAAACCTAATACTTTATATTCTTATCTTCATAAAAGTTCCTCATGACCAGGAATCACATAAAACCACCCTTTTCGGATCTCAAGCCACAGTTCACTTAAAATCCATTCAACTAACCAAAATTCCCATAATTCGAGAAAAGTGCCTAAAGATTCCTAAAATATAAACAAATATATTGCAGTTCTTAACAAGAATCCAGACTCTAAATAGTTAAAATAAGATAATAAATTAATAAGACCTTAACTGCTATAAACAAACTCTGAAGAAGCACCCTAAAACTCCAAAGCTTGAATCAATGAATCAGATAATGGAAACTTATAAGAGAGATCCACACTTCTAAATTTTTTTCCAAATGGAGGAGTTCAAGATGATAAGTCTATATGTTTGCGTATAAGATTGTACCAACAAAGTTCGTCATATAGTGGGTGAAGAATTTATCGTCTTCTGCTGCCATTTTGAAATTCCTTTTCTGCTAAAGATAAAAAGGAGATGTGCAATGTGTTAAAAGAGTTTCCTTTACCTTCTCCTTTTATTATATAAAGAAACCAAACATGTCATTATAAATAAAAAGAAATTGCCAAGATGAATCTAATGCTTCCAAGGAATGATCTGAAGAATATAATCAGAGTATAGTATTTCAAAGTCATGTAAATGTGTAAGGAAGGAAGTTTTAGGGTCTTGAGCAGCTCTCTTTGATTCATTTACGAGGTTACGAACTTACGATGAAAGAAAAAATCTACAAGTTGATGGCAAACTAGATGTCAAATATGAGAACGGTTTTATAAGGTTTTGGAAGTATATTTAGGAGTCATATTAACCTTGTGGGTATACTACAGAATTTCCACCATTGCCTATATAGTGCACTAAGGTTGGACTTAGAGACTGTAACAAGGATAGGTTGCCAGGTTTAAGGGCCACGTTATAAGATATCAAAATCTGCATCAACTATATGTTACAAACAAGGACGGAAAGGTGGGGAAAGGATGTGAGTACACAGAAATGCAAGAACAGTGCTTGATAAACAGCTTCTCTTTAACTCTTTTTCTGCCATACAAGCAATATTAGGGATGGAAGATATGGAAACATGAATGGAAGATAGAAGCTACAAAAATAACTTATCGCCCCTTTAACAACCAAATGAGTATTCCCAAAGTTACAATTCCATTCTCTATTTAATAAGGCATAACAAAACAGCAGCAGCATTATGCAATGAAAAGTTAAAATATGATTAGAATTAGGAAAGATTGAATAAAAAGTAGAGATTAGGGTTGTAGAGTTATGTGCCTAAGGAGAAAGAGATTTAAATTGACTCGAAGCCAAACACGGCCTGGACCAAGCTTATGGGTTGGATTTGGAGCTCCCAGTAATGACCTGGTTAAATTGGTTTGCTGATATATTAAATTAAGAAGAATTGGAACTAAGCAACCAAGAACTGCTTGCCAGGTCATAGTTCAGGAGTAAATTTTTACTCCTGGCCAGACCAACTAATCCACCTTAATTGCACAAGATGTCTTAAGAGAAGCCAAAACATTAGACAAGGTAATTTAGAAGGTTTGCAAGGTATTTCAAACCCTAACATTCACAGAACAAAAAGGGACCAAATTAATATAACATAGTATAACATAATGAAAGCAAAACGCTTGCATCATTCAACATTGATGAAAAATGATAGTACTGCAGTCACAGGAAAGTATGTACCATATTTCTTCGGTTCCTTCTTTCTCTCTGGTTCATCTCCAACTCTGGTGGGTGGAGTTGATTCAACTTCAGTTGCAGGGACATCAATCTGAACACCTGGCCTGGAAGCAACTTGTGATGGTGATGAACCACTTGAAGCTGATGGTGATGCAGCAGGAAATGGGAATGGAGTTCCCGGTTGGAGGGTCGTATTACTAAATTGTAATGGTGATGAACCACCTGAATCTGATGGGGATGCAGCAGGAAATGGGAATGGAGAACCCGGGGGGAAGGTAGTATTACCAAATTGGCCAGTTGATGGTGCTGCTTGACCCATCACAGTCTTAAAAGCTTGTTGTAGAGCATATTGCTGAATGAAATAGAATCATAAGTTACAATAACAAAGTATCAGGTAAAACATTGAAAAATAATAAGAGGTCACAACATGTTGCCTAAGAAGCACGGACACTCCAAAATTAATGCAATGTTCATGTTGTGTCGTGTCGGACACATGTATGAGACACACCACAGACATTCCTAAATAGACTAGGACACATCAAAATAGGTGCCGAATCCGTGTCATCGTGTCTTAAACTTGTGTCAAATCCGAATCCGTGCAACATAGCATGCTGCAAATGCAGATATGTCACCCTTTCAACAAATTGCTATCTGAGGGGGCACGTTAAACAGATAAAATATATGAAGAATAGTACATATGAGGAAATGACACAAGTTGAAAGTTATGGCCAGACTCACATTGTTCAATCAAATGATATGCAACTTATTCTCAACCCCCCAAATGGATGAATGAGTCCAGCTGCACACCAACAAAATACCAACACAAAAGGCTATAGAAATCTGTAGGTTACTGAACTGAGAGACCAAATGGGTAACTAGTCCCTTTGGTTTTAGGCAACATGAGCTGCAATTGCCACAAAAAAGAGTGCAACTAATCTACAGCACTCCAAAGTGGATCGTTGAATGGTTCGATCTCCCACATCACCCAAAAGGAAGATTATAAAGAACTAGCACAGCACCAGACTTAGAAATGGCAACCTTTTCCACAAAAAGTTAGAATCCACCAACTAAACCCAAAGGCCCTAAAAGCATATATGTAATCCATTATCCATCAAATATATTATAAGGGCCCTAAAAGCATATATGTAATCCATTACCCGTCAAATATATTATAAGTTATTTTGCACGCAAGATTTAGACAAGGATGAGTACGCATATATGCAAATACTTTAAAGTACCCTCTGTATTATTGTAACATGGAAGTGATTTTGTCAAGGTCCAGAACATTGAATACATAACAACTTGACCTTCTAAAAATGACTCTACAAGTTTGTTAAGAGACTCATGGTTATTAGGTTCAAGCTTTTCCGAATTTAGTTGTTTCAAAATTATCCAGTATAAGTAACCTGGTTAAACCATGTCGTTAAAAAATTAATTGGATGATTCAGGTAAGGTCTTTAGTAGGTCAAGCTCGGATCTGGAACATGGCAAATTCAGGTTGGTTAAGGTTGAGCAAATATGTCAATAAAGTCTCAAGAAGCTCTGAACCACACCAACTGTCATCCGTATTCTTAGCACATTTTAACTTCAGGTACCTTAACAATTTGTTAGTCTACAACTTAAAAATCGTTTTGTTGACGCTAACCACGCCATCATCAAATCTATCAGGTAAGACCTTGTTGTAGGCCCATTATTGTTGCAAATTTGAACTATGGAGTTCACTTCATCCTGTCAACCTCCTCTCTACCCACTTTTCATTCGTGTGTGTGTGTGTAGAGATCACACAAAACAAATCCAATCATAAGTCAGAACATAGTAAGAGTAACATGCAAAATTGAATATGTATGAGGCCCACATCCGTTGGGCTTGAGCTTCGCTAAGAGGCATTGTAAGACGTGTGCATCATGAAGGGAGTCTTGCTCCACCTACATTGAGGCATTAAGGGATGAGTCTCGTGAACCTCATGCCTGGGGCAGCGCTCCTCACGTGTGCTCTTCACAATTATGTTTCAATTAGTTTTTATGTAGTGCCCCGTGCATTGGGGTGAATCGGGTTGTGAATTTTTTTGAAGTTGTGGTTCGATAATGAGGTCTAATTTTGACTCGGTGCAAGTCAAAATGTTGTGTTGGAGATTTTGGACATGATTGTCCATTGGTGTTAGCTTGGAATGTTGCACGTTTGTTGGCTTAAATAGCCTAGTCGGAGTTGAAAAATCGTTTGGCATCTGTGATCGGAATAATTTGTTTGAGTTATCTTTAGTAACCTTCTAACAAATTAGTTGAGATCCCACCCCATACTTTTTGTTGTTGCATACATATCGACCTTTGAGAGAAAGAGAGGAAGACAGAAAGAAGTGTGTTGAAACGTAGTCGATGTGATTTCAAAAGGGAGAGAAGGTGAGGCTTGATCGTTGCAAAGGATTTCCTCTTTCTCTCAGTATTTCTCAATTGATGAGTGGTTTTTATCCTTCTTTCCTTTATCTCCACTCATTAACAAATGAACTCTATTTATTTTCCTTTGCTAAGTCCTTGCAATCAATGATGTCATAATAAAAAAACCGAAATAAAGGAGATTAACTCAATGTTTTTAATGCTTGTTGATTGAATTACTGAAATTATAGACAAATGAAATTGTTAATTTGAACTCACCATGTTGAATGTTGGTTGATAAGCAAGTAGTAATGATCAACAAAATTAATGTTAAACCAGAGAATTGTCTAGAGATTGAACTGATAGTGTAAATTCTTGGTGCACGTATGCACGAGGATGAAGTAGTAGACACTTCATTGCGTAATTTTTGTGACATTATATTTTGAGCTTTTATGGGAAAAGCGTTATAAGAATGGTTTGGAACCATTGAGTAACTGGTAATTAATTGGGACCGACCGACGGATCGCCAAATGTGATAATCCGGAAATAGGATTGTAAATTACGAATGGTGGCTCGAGAATTAAGAAGTATAAATAGATATTGCATTGCATTCATTTCAGTTTCAATTACCATGCATTACATGTTTATAGCTTAGAGCATACGTATTTCTATGGTCATGGACAACTTGTACACAAGGTTTGGCTTTTCTCGAACAGAATTCGGAACACCGGGCCTGTATCGATCTAGGAGGAAATTATGTGGAATGGGTTACACGTACGAGGTATTGTGAGGCCTTCATTGATGCTAGTTACCCGCTTCCGAAAAGGCATGTCGTAATATCTTGTATAGTCCTGTTTGGTGTCAAAATCACCAATTACCGTCATGTAGAGAGACTGCATTGCTAATGATTAATTTGCAAGGATAGACAATCACTCGTGGGTAAGAAATCTTTGTATATGCGATAAGTATTGTTTATGTTTTATATTCTTGTTTATTAATTGTTAAAAGATCCTAGAAAAGTAGAAAAATTACCTAATAAATTGTATTGTTTCACATGATTATTATGCTGATTTACATTAGTCGAGCTGATACCGCTGACCTGTGCATTCTCCAATGTGTTGACCCTCACATATACATGTGTGGAGAATAACTAAGACAGTCTGAGGCAATCAGAGCTTTATGGCAAATTAAAAAATTTCTTTTGAGGATGTATCTCTTTGTAATAAAGGACATAATATATGGAACATTGTTCATTGTACTAGATGCATGAATTGTAAACCAAGTTTAGCCTATTTATGGTGGCTATGCGAGCATTTGTATGAGGTTGCAATATTATCAATAAAGAGAATCATTTTCGTATAGTCTATCAATTGTATGCTTATTTCTGCTGCAACAACCTTATTTGAGATAATTTATCAAGTATGCACATTCATGTCTCGTACAAGTACAATTTAGACTTGTACGACATCACGTCCTTTTCGGTTCTCCAAAAAGAGCGTAACATTTTATCTTTGTTTACCCTAGTTCTAATGTCGACATAATACAAATATATAGTGATTACCAATGTTTGATGTGAAGTCAAACTATTTAGTTGAAATAACTTTTATAATCGTTGCACCGTATTTGCCCTTTTAAACGAAAAAATAATTAGCTAACTCTTATTCGATTTAAGTATCGGACAAAACCGACTTTTTAAGAGGAAATAACTCTCATCATTCTCCTCTGCTAAATTTGTTTTGAGCAAAAGGATTTTTTTTTCTTTGAAAGCTACGTACTTCAATTTTATTTTCATTTAATTCAACAAAACATAAATTAAAACAAAATTGCATAATTTTAATAAAGTTGCCTTCACAAGGCTCGCGCGTTTGCCTCACTCCTCGTGCCTCGGCCCAAACACCATTTGCATCACGAATCACGATGCGGCTTTAATAATTATATGTGGAACTTCTAGATGTAGTACTTTAGAGACAATCATGGTTAATACAACAAGTGATGACTATGGAATTGAATCTAGAAACTAACAATCTTATTGAAAAATATATCAAATTCTTCAAAAAGTTAACAAATGGAGATTGTCGTGGGAACATAATAAGGAGTCCAAAGGAAACTTGACAATAAACATCTTCGGGATGGACAAAAAATGTTGGAATATTGCAAATCATCCAATGTCATTGGCTACATGCAATAACGAGTACAAAAAAGTGGAAGGATAACAAGACATAGACCATCTTTTAACTATAAGCTTATATTACCTCTTTGATTATGCTCAAGTTACTAGGCATGTTGATGATGAGGTTCCATGGTCAATGTTATCAGGGATGATAATATATTAACTGGATTAGATTATATAAGTAATTGAGGTAGAAATATGGACACAAGATTAGAGGATAATTTGACACCCATATCGAAGGCGAGAAATATCAGAATGATCATCTTGTTCCATTAGCCCCTGAGAGCAGACATGTTTTATCATGATATTTGGACAGACTTGATTATCCTTACTCTAAGAGCAATTAAAAATAATACTAATTGCAGAAATAGAAAAGATAGGGTGTATCGCAGATGAGTTGATATGAAATTGTTACCGGGTTTCTAGCGCTCTCAAAATCAGATTATTAAGTCCTTGAATTTAAATTCACGCAAGCAACAGGTCTGATGTTACTTGTGCAAAAATAAAACTAAAGAGATCATAACATCAAGGACATAATTATACATCAGAACTGAACTTGAACATCTCAGGCATTAATTTCAAATTTTGATCTACACAGTGACCATAGTTGTTAACCGCACAAGGTGCACAAAGACGCAAAGGCTTCCTAGTGCCTCGGCGCAAGACGCGGAGCATGGCGTGCCCCTTTTTAAATTAAGGCGCACTTTTGCAAAAAAATGAAAAAAAAAAAAAAATCATTGGGCAGTTAGATCTATGTTTTGTAATTGGTTGTACTACTGGTCTGACAACATAATCAAGAATATGTGATACAGTCAAAAGCAAATTCTTATGCACAGAGATACAAGATGATATATCCAATAAATCACTATTGTGGGAAATCACTACAATGGGACACAAATGACAAATCGCTACAATGGGACACAAATGACTGTACAGGAATAGTGCCAAGTCTAACATGCAAACACCATGTAACAGAAAATGTATGCATGTTTAATTGTACTATATCTAAAATGATTAACATAATCACAAAATCGTAAGAACTTTCTGCAAGACGACAAGAACATGGGCATGATGCATGGCTTCACATAATTCTCAAAAAGACAAAAACAAGTTAGGTCAAAGAATGAGAAACTTGATATACGGATATTATGATTATTAGAAGAAGGTACATGATCAGAGAGAAAGGTTATGATCAATATACGAAAACACAAGGTAGATGACGATGTTGTCCAATGGCTAGCCACAAAGGAAATGACTAGTTTTATCATAAAATATAATTATGTATGAAACTAAGAGGAAAACAAAAAAACGAAAACAAAAACAAAAACAAAAAAAGCATGAGAGAGAGAGAGAGAGAGTACTGGAGACGACAACAAAAAAAACAGAAAAAACAGCAGAAAAAAAAATTACTTGGAGGCGGAGAGGGGGGAGAGGGAATCGAAGGCGGAGAGAGGGAACTGGAGGTCGAGAGGGGGGAGAGATAAATTGAGGCAAAGACTATATCTCTCCTCTATGTTATTAGACTTTATCAACTTTGAGTTTGGTTCGAGTCGGGTTATTAGCGGTTAGGAACTAGGCACATGATTCGACCAGAATTATTAACAAAACATAATTCATTAAGGTGCGTCTTTCCGCGCCTTGTCTTTTCTACGCGTTGCAAAGGTGCTGGTCTTTGGTGCGCCTTTTAAACCTCGTGCTATGCTCATGAGAGGCGCTAAGGGTCGTTGTGCCTTGTGTCATGGCGCGCGCCTTAGCATGCCTCTAACAACTATATCTCCAAGTAATCTACAGTTCTTCACCTACGAATGGGTTAACACGGGAAAATGTGAACACCACAGTCGCACCCTAACCCCTGCATCAAGCACAAACATAACACTAGATGACTATGTTGCATGTATAGTCCTCTAGGACCATATCTTAAATGTATCAGACACGACACCTCGTTGACATTAATGTCATAAAAGCTCGCCCATGTCTAGGCTCCAAGGAGACCCAAAATCATTTCTTCATTGGCACTCATGGTCGTTATGTGCAAACATATTTGAGATATGAGAAAGTAACTTTCATTCTATTTCTATTAAATCACCTTAATGTATTTAACCTAGTTACTACCCAAAATATACATAAATAAAGATTTTATTAATAATTAACATATAAAATATGTATATAGATATGTTTTCATGTGTGTCATAATTTGTAACCATACTGTACCAGTCCTAAATTTTCTAAGATGTTGTATTCCATAAAGATATGTTTTCATGTGTGTATAATTTGTTATCTTGCAACCTAGCTTGATGAAGAAATTTGTGAATTGAGTTGATGAATCATGTATGATTACACTTCCTAAGCAAGTAGTTGATAGAGGTTGCTTAAATCTTTTCTTTTTGTGGTAAAACATGGTGGAATTAATACAAGAGCGTCTCCATCAATGTGCTGACATCTATTTTATTTCTTAAATCATATTTATGCTAGTGATGTTTGCTTACTAATATCCGCATGTTGGGGGTCAGTGACAGAAATACTCAGTATACTGGCATTCATTTTTATCTCACCTAAATAAAAACATTGCAAGCATATGCGTTCAAGTACGCCATATTTTGGCCTGGCCTGAGCTTAGTATAAACTATAAAGCTTGTAAGAGCATCCAAAATCTTGAAGATAAAAGAGCATACAACATGACACAGCACATCTAAGTTGCATACCTGCTCGACCATACAGACTATCCAACCAAGTATGCATCGGTATACTCATCTGGTACCTAAACTGAATAACTGATAGCAACTTTACTCACCCCAACTATGTGTAGAAGCTACCTCCAACTGGCCAACTCCAAGAACTTAATCTTGCCAACTTAGTTCATGCAATTATGTCATTATTTCACTATTAGGGAACCATGTACAGATGTATCTAATCAAACCACCGCTGGGAAGCATACCAACAAGGATAGGTCAATAACGCCAACAAAGTTCAGTTAGTTACCCATATTGTCTTCGATGCCTTATTTGTAGATTAGACATCAGTTCTCCCAATGAGTATTATATAATTTGCATCCACCAACAGCGACAGTCATCCAATACTCTTTGCTCGCATACCCCTCGACAACAAATCAAATATCATGCAGACATGTCTAACTTGCACCACAAACCTGCATCGTCCATTCAGTGATTTCCCTAGCGTTTTAAAGCTTCAACCATAGTTGTTAACGGCGCAAGGCACAAAATGCTTCCTAGTGCCTCGGCGTAAGGCGCGGAGCATGGCGCGTGCCTTTTTTAATTAAGGTGCACTTTTTTGCAAAAAAGATAATGAAAAAATTAAAAATCATTGGGATGTTAGATATATGTTTTGTCACTGGTTGTGCTACTAATCTAACAACATAATCAAGAATATGTGATAGTCAAAATCAAATTCTTCTGCACAAGATACAAGATTATCTGTCCAATAAATCACTATTGTGGAAAATCACTATTGTGGGAAATTACTACTGTAAGGCACAACTGACTGAACAGCAATAGTGCCAAGTCTAACATGCAGACACCATTTAACATAAAATGTATACATGTTTAGTTGTACTATATCTAAAATGATTAACATAATCACAAAATCGTGAGAGCTTCCTGCAAGACAACAAAAACATGGAAACGATGCATGGCCTCACATAATTCTCAAAACGACCAGAAAAAACAAGTTAGCCAAAGAATGAGAAACTTGATATACTTGTATTATGATTCATCAAAAGAAGGTAGGCACATGATCAGAGAGAGAGGTTATGATCAATATATGAAAACATAAAAGTATATGACAACGATGTTGTCCAATGGTTAGCCACAAAGAAAAATTACTAGTTCTATTATAAAATATGATTATGCATGAAACTAACTACCAAAAACAAAAAAACAAAAAAACAAAACAGGGAGGGAACAGGAGACAACGACAACAACAAAAAACAGGAAAAAAAACAGCAGGAAAAAATTTATTGGAGGCGGAGAGGGGAGAGAGAGAAAGAGGCAAAGACACACTCTCTCTCTATATATATATATGTTATTAGACTTTATTAACTTAGGGTTTGGTTCGAGTCGAGTTGTTAGCAGGTACGAAGTTAGAAGTAGGCACCTCATCCGACCCGAATTCATTAACTAATACAGAATTCATTAAGGCGCGCATTTCTGCGCTTTGCACCTTTTTTGTGCCTTGCTAAGGCGCCCGCCTTTGGCGTGCTATTTGAACCTCGTCGAGCTATGCTCACGAGAGGCTCTAAGGATGTGCCGCGCCTTATGCCATGGCACGCACCTTGGCGCGCCTTTAACAACTATGACAGTGACAAGTTTGCCCAAACTGTGCCTGGAACTTTGGGTAAGAAAGGATCTCCCAGAGAACATGGAAGACCAATCTCATGGTAGAAAAACTTTGTGGTCTAAGCTAGTTTATATATTTAATAAAAGTCACCCCAATATCTAAAAAACTCAATAGCACTGGTGCATCAGGAACAGCACATATAGGAACAAGACATACCTTATGAACATGGAACTAAAGATATTGAGTAACTCTCACCTTTACTCTGGCTGCCACCTGCCAAGTCAAGCACACTAGTTAAAAATTAACAGTGGAGAACAACTGAAGGGTATAATACAACAGGGAAGTGATCGAAAACAGCATAACCAACTCACCGTAGAGAATAACACAGAGAGACCAACACCAACTCCAATCCACATAAGGGGTGAGCCTCTAAAAATATTTTAAAATGATCAATGAAATGAAAATCATATGACTACCAAATAACTTATGAAAACTAGCCTTGACATGTACATCAAACCAGTCATTTCTAATGGCATAAAGCAAAAGAATAATACATGGGCTTACACATATGATGGTGGGGGCGGTACTGCAACTGGAGGGGCGGTACTAATTGAAGAGGTCTCGTTCCTGCCTGAAGATGAAATCCTTGCAAAATTGTGCGCCTCCATTTTCTTCAAAACTGTTTTCCATATGAAGGTTCTATGTAAAATAATCATAAAATTCCCAAAATGTAAAATGTGGACAGATAAAATGGCAGCTGTTAAAATTGCAGGACATAGAGGACACGGAATCTTTATTCCAAAAGGAGAGACTAGGCAGGGACGTAAGGGTCTCAAATTTCCTTCAAGAGTTAAGACTCTAGGAAGTCAGTAAGCTTACCGAGTTAGCAATTTAGGTAACATCAACACACAATTTACAAATATCTTCACATATTTATGGCCCCATCTACTGTATAAACCATATGAGATAATTACCCAGAGTCACATATCTTCTCATTCACGTCTTCTCCACTTAGAAAGTGAGGCGAATAGAGAAGAGAATCATGGATCATCTCCTAGTCCTTCACAAAGACTGTTTGTGGAAGTTCTATTCCATAACATTCTCGAGGTAAAAAGGACGGACCAGTGTCATTAGGCTCCCGCTTACGCTGGGTCTGTGGAGGGTCAAAATGTTCCCGCTTACGCTGGGTCTATGGAGGGTCAAAATGTACGCCACATTACCCCCTTATAGGAAGTCGGTAAGATTCCCATGTTAGTAATTTAGGTATATCAACCTACAATTTACAAATATTTTCACATACTTGTGGCCCCACCTACGGTATAAATGATCCAAGATAATTGCCGAGAGTCACGTCTTCTCATCTTAGAAAGTGAAGCGAATAAAGAAGAGAGTCATGGCTCATTCCTAGCCCTTCACGAAGAATATGGTAGTTCTATTCCATAACGTACGAGCTCCCGCTAATAAAGGATCTGTGGAGGGTTAAGATGTATCCAGGCACAAGATTGTAAAAATCGCTAGTCGGCCGTTAGTCAGTTCGCGGGGACTAGAAATTAATCGGATTAATCGGTTTGAGTTTTATATATATATATATATATATATATATATATATATATATATATATATATATAAAATATATGCAATATATGATGTATGTCATCAAAGTATTAACTTAAGTACCCAAAAAAAATATACGCAATATGTCCTTGGTATACACATTTTCTGAAACTTCTTCTCCTTCTCTTCTTTCTCCTTCCTCTCATTCTCTGTCGGTTACTTTTAGGTTTTTGAAAGAACTGAATTTCGACTCAGATTTTGATCTTTTTTATCCCTTTTTTTGGAAACTGAGGCCTAGTCGGCCGACTAGGCCCGTCTAGCCGCCTAGTCGGCTGCCTAGGTCCGATTATTGTTTGAGCCTATTTTTTTTGCCGACTAGTCCCATAGTCGAGTCGATGAAGGCCGACTACCGACTAGTCGTTATTTTTACAACAGTAACCCACTCTTACCCCTATATATATATATATATATATATATATATAGAGAGAGAGAGAGAGAGAGAGACACATGTATATGAGGGGTCGGGATCCCCGCACTTAAGCATCCCCGCATGTTCTCCGGAATAACAGTCGTTGGATTGTCGACGCCTCCCTGGCGGTCGCGGGTGCGAGCTCGAGCCCCCAGGCGAGGGGTCAGGTGGTGGAGGCCGAGCAGGAGCGGCCGGACGGGATCGATGGCCGGCGAACCCAGATGGAGGGTGTCGGGGGAGGACTATCGGGACAGGCGGATCGATGGGTTCCAGATCTGACGAAGAATCCAGATTTTCATCTAGGATCTGGATCTAGATCTAAAGGGGACCGGGCAGAGAGAGGTGGATGGA
The DNA here is from genome assembly GCA_029216955.1 of Iris pallida. Classification (NCBI taxonomy): domain Eukaryota; kingdom Viridiplantae; phylum Streptophyta; class Magnoliopsida; order Asparagales; family Iridaceae; genus Iris; species Iris pallida. The sequence continues at coordinate 9,633,217 of JANAVB010035219.1, forward strand.
CGACGGTCACGAGACGACGGGGAGCAAAGACCAGGGGTAAAGCGGGCGGCGTGCCGAACCACCATAAAGCGCGCTACCCTTCTGCGAGGCGACCGGGAGAGGGTACGGGGTTGCGGACGACGGCCCGTGGCCCTGTGGTGTCTGCGGGGAGAGCGATGGACTGGCGTCCCAAGGCGACAACGGTGAAAAAAGGGAAGGGCAAAGTTGTGGACCTGGGAGGCCTGGGGCCGGGGCCATCCCCGCCTGGAGTCACTCCTGGGGGCATCCCTCGTCCCCAGGGGGCGCCCCCTCGTCCTGCGGGAAGGTCCTGGGCAGATATATGCAAACCGTTGGGTCCAAAGAGTCACACCTCTATGGAGTTCGTGCCGCCGAAGAAGGTTGGGAATGGATTTCGGTCCTCCTTTCCAGCTGAGGAGATTGAGAAGGTGACTGCCTTCTGGAAAAATACGCTTGTCTTGTACGTCCTGGGGGACAAGCTATTCTACGGCCAGATCCGGGGGTACGCAGCACGTGTCTGGCAGCCAAAAGACAGTATGGAAATATTTGCTAGGGAGAATAGCTTCTACTACGTGAAGTTCGGGCTCGCAGAAGATGTCACCAAAATCCTGCAATGAGGTCCATGGACGTTCGATGGCAGGTTGATCATCCTGAAAGAGTGGACTCCCGACCTGCGTTGTGAGAAGGAGGTCCTGAATGCCATACCTGTCTGGATACGTTTTCCGAAGTTCCCTGTCAGGTTCTGGAGCATTCCATTGTTGATGCGGCTAGCCAGCCTGGTGGGCACCCCGATTAAGGCTGTTGATGCTACCGCTTTTTTATCACGGTTGATGTATGCACGGATATTCGTGGAGATTCGAGCGGACAGGGAGCTACCGAGGGTTTTGGAGTACGAAGTGCCTTCTGGAGAGGTTCTAACCCAGAAGGTGGAGTATGAATGGATTCCCCCAACCTGTTCACATTGTGCTTGTTTCGGACATTTAGTCGGTACTTGTTCGTCAGGAGGTTCCCAGGCGGGGGCGACTTCCGCTCCGCCTCCTACTGAGGCGTCTGGCCCCTCAAGAGAGATGAAAGCCCTATCCGGGGACGACGTAGCGGAGGATAACATCCAGGAGGGGGATCGACCGATGGAGGAGGTTGGGGGAATGAGTCTTACTATCTCTCCACAGCCGGTCCCCTCGAGTGGGACGATGATCACCTTCTCGGTACAGAGGAGCATGGTCACCAGAGGCATGGTGGCCTTGGGGAGAGAAGAGCAGGGTGCGGGCGGATCTTCGGAGGAGAGGTTCTATAGCAGGAAGAGACGTGCTGGATTACTCCGGGATGGCCCCCCAAGTGTGGGAGGACATTCTCCCGCTAGGGATGAGGCGCTCTGTGTGGACAACCCGGCCTGGACGCTGGTGCTCTCCCAGCCAGCGACCCAGCATGCCCCTACTGCTGGGATGGAGGAGGATATGGTAGCGACGGATGTGGTACCTTCCCCAGGTGCCAATCCAGGTGACGTTCAGGGGACCTTACCGTCCAATAATTAATGGCGGTAATCGCCTGGAACGTGAGGGGTGCGTGTTCGTTAGGGAGATGGAGGAAGATTTGTGGGATTTTACATAGAGAGAAGTGCGAAATCTCTGTCCTGCTGGAGACTAAGATTAAAGGGAAGAAGACTCTTGTCAGGCGGACTCCAACCCACTGGGATCAACTCCACAACTTGGCTCTTTGTGACATGACGTGGATCTGGGTCAGATGGAACTCTATGTGTTGGGATGGGGACCTGATCTTGATGACGGAGCAACTGATAGCCATCACGTTTACAAATAAGGGTGGCTTTCGGTTCTTACTGGGAGCAGTGTACGGCCACAATGACAGGCGGCGGCGAGAGATCCTATGGAGCGACATTTCCAGGGTAGCCGCTAATTTCTCCCACCTGCTGCTTCTTCTGATGGGGGACTTCAATGCTCTCCTTCACAGGGAAGAGAAGGTGGGGGCCGACCGGTGCCTGACCCGGTTCTGTATGACTTCCAGAGATGCCTTCTCCAGGCGAGGCTTCAGGGGTTGTCACGCTCGGGATTCATCTGGACTTGGCATAACAAAGCGGTCCGTAACAGAGTGGCTTGCCAGTTGGACAGAGCCCTGGGCAACGGGGAGTGGTTTCGTCTATTCCCCAATTTCGTGGCTGAGGGCCTGGTCGCTGGGACGAGCGACTACTCTCCCATCAGGGTTGGCTTCTCCATCCGACCTACTGCGCGGTCGCGTCCATTCAGGTACAACAACAGCTGGTATCTTTCAGAGGGTTACCTGAACGCTGTTTCGAACGGTCTCGCTAGCCGGAGGGAGGGTACGGTGAAGTTTCGTATGGTGCATATGCTCAAATCCACGAAGAAGGCCTTTCGGAACTGGGTTAGGGGCCTGCCCAAGACCACTCTGGAGGATAAGAAGGCTGAGCTGCGGACCATCCAGCAGGACATGCAAGCTGACATGATGAACGGAGACTTAGCGGCGGGGAGAAGGAGCTGATCGGGGAGGTCAACATCATGCGCCTACAAAAGGAGATTAGTGCGGTCCAGCGTGCTAAATGTTCTTGGCTTAAGGATGGAGACCGATGTTCCAAATTCTTCTATGATGTCATTCGGACCAGGCAGCATCGGAACATCTTCCAGCTACTTGATGCAGAGGGTGTCCTGGTGGGTGAGCCGGCTAAGATCCAAGGGGAGGATGTCAGGTACTACTCTGAGTTATATTTTCAGACTGACTATCTGTCTACGTTCCCGGATGTAGCTACGAAGAGACTGGTGACACCCTATGGGAATAGCCTACTGCTTGCTCCCGTTACTATGGAGGAGGTGGAGTCCATTATCAAGATAGCGGATCCCAACAAAGCTCCAGGGCCTGATGGTTTTAGCAGTGGGTTCTACAAACGGCACTGGGATTCCCTGAAATTTCCGATACTCGAGGCGGTGCAGGAGTTCTTCACTACAGGGAAGCTACTGAAGGAGCTGAACCACACCTTCTTGACTCTAGTGCCTAAGAAGGAGGGTGCGACATCGCTGGCAGATTTCAGGCCTATTGCGTGTTGTAATTATCTCTACAAGATAATTACGCACCTTATGTGCCGGCGGATGGAGGGGATCATGCAGGACTTGGTCTCTCCGAACCAGGCGGCTTTCATTAAGGGGAGGTCGATCGCGGAGCATAGCCTACTGGCTCATGAGATGGTGAGGTGTTTCAGTAAACCTGGCGGGGAGAAGGCATGCGTGAAGTTGGATCTGAGGAAGGCCTATGACATGGTCAATAGGGATTTTCTTTGTCATCTGATGTCTGCCATGGGGTTCGATGTCCGCTGGGTAGCAAGAATTCGAGAATGCATCACGACTTCCACTTTCTCTGTCCTCATCCAGGGCACCCCATATGGGTACTTTCATAGCAACCGTAGACTTAGGCAAGGCGATCCTCTGTCTCCTTACCTATTCACGCTTGTCATGGAATATTTCACTTGCTTGATGGACATGGCGGTACATCGTGGAAGACTGGTTCCACTGTTCAGGAGAGTTGACCCCCGGTCACCCACCTTATTTATGCAAACGACCTCTTGGTGTTCATCCAGCCATCTACGGAGGGTATGCACACGATTGCGGAGATTATGGGGGAACTAGAATCCCTCTCAGACCTCTAAATGAACAGAGAGCAGAGCAGGGAGGAGTGGGGCTTCGCCCGTTGAAGAAAGTTAAGCGAATTTGTGCAGAGTTCATATGGAGGGGAGGTATGCAGGCGATCTCCTGGGAGCAACTTTGTCGGCCCAGGAAGGAGGGAGGAGTGGGGCTTCGCCCGTTGTTGGAGATCAGGGAGGCCTCTGTGCTGAAGCTGGCATGGAGATTCATCAATAGGGGTTCTCTCTGGGCTGACTGAATGCATAGCAGATATGTGAAATATGGCAACTTCTGGTCATGTGCTACTGACAACAATCATTCAGTCACTTTCAAAATTGTCTTGAGGCACAGGGGGGTACTCCAATCTGCAATCCGGAAGATCATGAAGGATGGGTCTGAAACGGACCTCTGGCGGGATCCTTGAATAGATCGGAAATCCCTATTAGAGATCAGGGAAGTCCCGTCGCATCAGGAGGATAGTAGGGGGCTGACTTGCCAACGTATTATCCGTAATGGAGAGTGGTGGCCTGAGTCCTACCACTATACCGAGGAGCTGGGTGAGAGTATCAGTACTGTCGCCATTGATCCCGAATTGTCAGCTGATCGGTGGATTTAGGAGCCACCAGGAGATCCTACGGGGACTGAAAAGTTCCAGTTTCGGAGCTGCTACAACCTCATTCGGCACACTTATCCTCAGAGTACTGACTATGAGTTCGTATGGTGCAAGGGACTCGCCAGGAAGATGCAACTTTGTGTTTACAGGCTTCTACTGGGCCGCCTACTGACGAGGGATCGACTTAGTACTTTTGGGGTTCCGGTTCCAGACCCTAAGTGTGTGCTATGCAGTGTAGAGAATGAATCTATAGGGCACATTTTCTTTGAGTGCGCCTTGTCATGGCAGATCTGGTCTGAGCAAAGTAGGGTGCTGGGTGGATGTGACTCCGGAAAGGGGATTGGGGACATCATCACTATGCTCCGAGATAGCAGAGGAAGAGGGCAGGACTGGTTCCGGACCGCCAGAGTTCGACTGGCTGCCGCTGTTTGGCATGTATTGAGGGAACGAAACCGTTGCATCTTCGAGGGGCTAATAACCCCTCCTGTAGGCATCCTCCATAACATTGAATTTGATGTAAATGTTATGGAAAACTGAAGAGTGGGAGTACCACTATGATTGAATGTGGTAAGATTTTGCGTTGCATTTGGAATAAAATTTACCCTTTTTCCATATATATATATATATATATATATATATATATATATATATATATATATATAATTTTTTGGAACCAGGTAAATTGTTTTTGGAATCGCTCCCACTGGGATTCGAACTTCTGACCACTCGGGCCGCATGCATCTCTCTTAACCACTAGGCTAGAGGTCATTTGCTATATATATATATATATATATATAGAGAGAGAGAGAGGGGGGGGGGGGGGGGGGGGGGTATTCCCGTGACTCGAATCCGCATCCTACGGGATGCAAGCAACAATACTTACTGTCGCGCCGAGCGACGCCCTCAAACTTAAAAAAAAAAAAAAAAAAAAAAAAAAGGGATCCATGATTTATCTCGACTTTCTATCAACATACCAAATGTCAATGGAAGATCCCTTCTTCTTTTTTCTAAGAATATGATGGTTAACTGGTTACTCCAATTAAGTATATACTTTTATATCCGGAAATTCACCTAAAACACTATATTTTTATATTTCATCATGTCAACCTCCCCACCCCGTCATAAAGATATTTGACAACCAATAAGCAGCATAAATTTGATTGCTTTAGAGTGATGCAATGACAAACTAAAGCACACTCTCTATCAAAATCCATTTTTTTCTCAGAAAGTCCTCAACGCTAAGTCCCAGTATAGCTAATTAACACGGTATAACCTAACAACACGAATTCAATGCCGAAAGAACCACTAAATAAGCTCGAGAGAAAGAACTGAGGTTACCGATTCTGGGAACTCTGCGAGGAGCTCCATCGCGATCGATCGAAGAGGAGGCGACGAACTTCGGCCTCCTTATCGCCGGCCGGCGGTTCAGGGGGTCGGAGGGGTTAGGAGCGCCGACGAGGATTGGGAATTTGGAGGACAGGAGGGAAATCTTCTCCATTCTGAAACCCTAATTTTGAAGGATGAGAGAGAGAGAGAGAAAGAGAAGGGGAAAAAAACCTAACTTCGATTTCTAGGGTTTATGGGGAAGATTGAGAGAGAGTGGAATGATGAGCTTGATGAGAAGATCATGTCACTGCCATGTTTTTGTCACGAGGAATGATGGGCTAGTTTGGGCCTATCTTGAATTTTACAAGGCCATGGGATTGTTTGAAAAAATACTATTTCTCCTTTTAGGTATGGGCTTTTATTCCGGAACGCAAATGGGCCAACAACAGAAGAAATTATTGTATGGTCCGGCTCACCGCGTGGCAATAGTGAATGGTAAGTCCGGCCACTAATTTTTTTAGTTGGCATAATATTTGACATAAAAAATTTCAAAAAAAATATTATATATTATATAGAAATTCACTTGGCATATGATTAGAAATATATATTTTTTTTCTTTCAAAAACATTATAAAAAAATTTGACGTAGAAAATAAGAGAAATGTAGTAATATAATATATTATGCCAAGTGTCAAAAAATTAGTGGCCGGACTCACTATTTACCATTGTCACCTGGTAAATCCGGACCACCCAATAATTTTTCCAACAACAGAGTCCATAATCTCCTCTATGTTGGTTGGCATTGGCCCTTAAAAAAAATATACAATAATTCACAGTTTATACACCACGGTCATCAACACTATGTGAATGGCTACCATGTATCCCATTAATATCTTAGCTACATCCAATTATGAACACATGCCACAAAATTATGGATACGTAATAGCCATTCATGATACCAAATAATTAATCCTTCATATTAGAAATAAAATGTAATTAAATAATTTATTTAATTATTTATTTTCCAATAACCCTCTAGTCATTTAAAAGAAGACTAAAGTATCTCAATTTGTATCATATTTTCCTAGCTCCCACTTATCTAAATCATAATATGAACGTCAACCCTAATCCGCAAGCACAAGTTGCTTGCAAATAGGAAAACTGTTATGGCCAAAGCCAACTTCAGTGTGGTAACTTCATAGGCACAAGCTTAAGCCCCCATGATTAATGGGATCCCTATATTTTATGTGTGGAACAGCAATCGCCTACCTGGTATAAGCAATTATGGAGCCCTCATATTTTACTAGTAAATGTTAGGGGTGTGCATCGGTCGGTGGTCGACCTATTTGATCCCAACCGAAGTCGAACCGAAATTAATCGGTTTGAAAATAAACAAAACCGAACCAAACCAACCAAATGGTCGGTTCGGTTTTGAAACCGACCGACTTGGTTCGGTTTGGATCGGTTCGACTTGGTCGGTTTTGATCACATAAAAAAATAAACTGTATGTTCTTTTTTTTGTAAAACCTCAGTCAACTTGTACTTTGCAACAGTAAATACAATTCAGCAGCTTCAATTCAACTTGTGCTTTGCAGGTGGAGAAAAATGTCAATTATACATATAAAAAAAATTATATACATTCAAACAAAAGTCCCTTTCATGTACACAGGAGCAATTAGAAAAGAATATGAGCCGCAAGCACTCCTCTTTGAGACTAGAGAGAGAGAGAGCTCTTTCAACTTCTACTTGATAAATGGCTGTGATGTGAATAAATGAATCAAACCGGTATAATACAACCCAATGAACCTATACCCAACATGCCAACCCTAATTATTTAACAAGAATTTGGTTCGATTCGGTTCGGTTTAGACGGTTTTTGGCATAATAAAACCGTGAACCGAACCAAATTGGTCGATTTTGAAAAAATTGAAGTCGAACCAAACCAACTGAACCATCGATTCGGTTTAAAACCAATCGGTTCGATTTGACTTGGTTCGATTTGGTCGATTTGACTTAATTGTGCACAACCCTAGTAAATGTAGGTGCTTTGTACGTATAAAAATGTATAATACAAAATTTATCCAATTATAGTTAAATACGTTTCTAACTCATTTGGTTAAGGTACAAGCTATTTTTCTTGCTTGATTGAGTTAGATTCTCCATTTTGACAAAATTTTATTTTTTTCAACAATTTTTTACATAATTAATTTTTTTTAAATAAAATGGACTGTGATATAATGACGGCTTAGACGGCTCACTTTTGAGCCGTTTTGAAGTCTCATTATATAGTGGAAGATGTGTGGTCTTGTAGAGGAGCAGCTTGGCGCCGGCTTAAATTTGGTAAGTCCCTAGGCACGGAGCAACCTGGCATACACAAACTTTACATTTTTTATTTAAAAAAGCAAAAATAAAAAAATAAAAAAATAAATGGTACAATCTCAAACTCAAAAATTCAACAGGCAAAATAAATGGTTGACTTCTTTTTAAATGGTCTCACTAAAATGATTTGTCTAGGGCCTCCAAATATCTTGAGATGGCTCTGATTATGGTCCACCACCCACATGGGAGAGGCTAGAGTCTTCTTCTCTTTGAGAGACTTAGACTGTGTTTGGTAGGAAGGATGGAAAAGTGGAAGGAAGAAAAAAGATAAGGATACATTTTCCTTCCATATAGAAAGGAAATATGATTTCCTTTGTGTTTGGTTGGAATGATGGAAAAGAGAAGATCAGATGTATTATTCTTTGTTTGGTATGGAAAGGAAAGTGAAAGGAAAGAAAAAATATATATATATAGGTTTTACCAATTCTATCCTCAACTAAAACACATATTTATCATTTGATTTTATTAATAATTTTTAAATAATATAATTTACATGGAGGTACAATTGTTAATTAATATAAGTCTTCACTTTTCCTTCCACAGCGTTAGGGTCATGATGAAGGTCGAGACTACACTTTAGCTATAGAATTTTCTCATAATAAAAGAGAAAGAAGAGAGAGGAGGGTATCTTAAACTCTTAAAAAAGATAGCAAAATTTTGTAGTTGAGGGCTAAGCCTCAAAGCATTTCCTGCATTTATTACCTAAAAAGTAACAAAAAGGAAGTTTCCTTCTACTACCATGATCAATTTTCCATACCTAAACTTTGGATGGTTACATCCATGATTAATATTTCTATTGTACTCTGTTCTTCAAATCAAGTTGGCTTATGGAAATATGTACATAAACTATACTATATAAATTAATGTTGCAATCACTCACTCATGGCATCTTCCATATATATGCTTGGTCGTGGGTGGCTACACTAAACAAAGATCCTCATTTAACATATTAGACCTATAGATATCAATGTTGATTTGCCGGTCTGTGGTCAAGAAGTGTGCGTAAACATTAATAGACTACACAACTACTGATTAATTAAGCTGTGAATATATTGTTTTTAAGTAGTACGTAATTAGTGCTAAATGGTTGTTCATTTACAGAAATCAAAGGTGGCTTACCACGAGGAAAATGCGACACGTCACACTCCTGACTCCTCCCTCTCTCTCTCTCTCTCTCTCTCTCTCTCTCTCTCTCTCTCTCTCTCTCATATCTCTCTAAACAAGGTCCGGATTCAGGAATAAATCGGACAAGACTTCGAGTTTGAACAACCCTCGTTTGCTTAAGACAATCCTCCGAGCCAACGTGACTCGCAATAGATCGGTGTTGCTAGCGACTTCAAGACTAGGTCAGAAGAACAATTAGAACTAGTTTTGATTTATCCTAGCTGGAGCTAAATTTGTTTGCCCTTTGCCCTTGACTCCAAAAGGAGAGAGAAAAAAATTGATGGCGAGTGGGATTGGCAGCGACGTCGAAGTCTCCGATTTTGACGGCATCGTGGAGCTCAGATTCCGAATTCCTCTCCTTGAGCTATATATTCGAGGTCTTTCCAGCAGAACTCAAAATATGGACCTAGTGGATTGCTAGTTCAACTAACAGAGAGGAGTTAGAATGGACCGTGAAAGCTTTGTTGGCGGAAAGTTGGAGACTTTGGGTATTGGGGAGTTGTCCTAACGAGGGGGTTGCCCAATTTCGATGGCTTGTCCGGCTTACCCTAGGACCAGCTCTGCTCAGCCATGGACTAGTCAATGTTGTTGTCGTCCTCATCATTATTACTGATAAAATTTGACATTGTCTGTCATCGTTCTTGGTCATCAGATTTGATATCAAAATTAGTTCAATCGATCCTTAGTTAACTCACAAGTTTGAGCTTAAGAAAATTAAGGTTGCATGAAGTGAACGGTTACTAGTTTAATTGAAATTCGAACTTAGCCAGTCAAACAAACAAGTAAGTTGCAACATTCAAACCAGGTACAAGTACTCTAAATAGGACAAAACGTAACTATGAAGTTTAAAATATTACAATTTTTTGAAAAAACAATAGTTTGTAAAACTAATTTATGCTAGAAGTATAGATATTAGTTTCTGTACTACTATATATACGAGAGAAGTTAAGCTTCACTATGAAACTTCTTTTTCCAAATATACTCTTACACGTTCTTAGTAATTAAAATTATTCATTCAAGTTAATAGGGACAAGTAGGTAATTACATGAACTGTCATCAGGGGTAGATCTAAACAGGATCCAAGGGACGCCACGGTGTCCCCAGTTTAAAAATATATATTGATTACTATATAGAACTTTTTTACAAGTTTACAATATATATTAGTTTGACCCTCTAATGCTCTAATGTACAAAGAATAAGCTACATCAAGTGGTAATGTTTTGGGCTTTTAATTTAGAGGTTTACGAGTTCAAACCCCATCTCTCATACATTATTAAATATTTTAGAAATCTTTTATTTATAATATTTTGCTTTTAACAATTTAAAAATATTGTCTTTATTTTTTTGCCCATTCTTGTTTGAGTTGTATATTTTTTGCTATTGAAGTCCGATTAACATGACAACTTTAAGGATATCTATATGTAGTAGTACGGCCATTCCATAATTTTAAGAATTATTTAATAATAGAATATTACATAATAGTTGATATTAGAATTTAAATTTTTAAATTGTCTAACGTTAATATTTGGATCTCTAAATTATTTTTTATGTATGCTAGTAAATAATGATTTTTCCACACTGCTTCAATGTCGTACCACCCTCCATTTGTACGTTTTGACTTGGCGGACCAGCTCAACAAATCCGCTTTCACTAAACTACTTTGAATTATGGGAATATAACTATATTATTTAATTTTCCTACGATATAGGTGCTGAAATCCAAGTTGTGCCTCCAACTACAATCTTTCACATGAGATGTTAATTAAACAAGGGATTTTTTTGACTTTCATCCCACTTGTTAATATGAATTTGTACTTACATCCCACTTTTTAATTTTATTTGACTTACGTCCCACTTTTCGTCACGAAAAGTATTTATTTTGTCACGAAAAATATTTATTTTGTCACGAAAAATATTTATTTTGTCACGAAAAGTATTTTCGTGACGAAAAGTGGGACGTAAGTCAAATAAAATTAAAAAGTGGGATGTAAGTACAAATTCATATTAGTAAGTGGGATGAAAGTCAAAAAATCCCTTAAATATTTATATAAACTGTAAAGTATATTCAAATAAGAACTTTTGGAGTAGAGAACAAAAAATTTGCTGAAATTCTGTGTAGGATATCATGCAGTATTATAAAAAAAAATTCAATCCGTCTAGCAATTTTTGTAAAAAAAAAAAAAAAAAAAAAAAAAGATCGTCTAACATTTTTGTCCCCAACACTCTAGACAATGTGACGTTTTGATTGTCTTTAGGGATATTTAGTATTAGGAACTCACATAATAGTATATATTAGAATTTGAATATCAAAATTGTCCAACGTTAAAAATTTGAATATCGAAATAGTATTAGGACTTCACATAGATAATTTGAATATCGAAATTGTCCAACAGTAATTTCGATATCCAAATTTTAACATTTTATTTTAAATAAAAACATTTTTTGTCAAATCCCTTTAGTTTTGTCAACCATTATGGCTCGTTTATTTAAATGCATATGGTTGTCGCAAAAGAAAAAACAGACGATTCGACATTTTTAAAAAAATAAAGACAACCATTGTGGCGTGATAACAGACGATTCGACAAAAATTTTTTTAATGAAAACGACATAGGGTTTAGCTTTTTCTTTTTGGTCACAAAACTGCTGAAAAATCTCGCATCTTTTTTTTTTTTTGAAAAAAAAAAAAATACAATGGAAATACCATTTGGTTTGGCGAGTTGGGCTCCTTCAACTAAATTTCAGAAACTTAAAATCCTGAAAAGAATTTCAGCAAAATTTTTGTTTCTGCACACAAAAAATTTATGTATTTAAGTCAGGTTTTCATGATTGGAATCAAGTTGGACCGGTTGACTATTGGAGAATAGTAGCTGCGACTTGATCAGTGTTATAATAAAGAACAGGTAAATTCCACATCTTCAGGATGACAGTCCACCCACAACCAATTTAAATTCTCACAAGGTTATGACTTCTAGAGACCTCTGCAGGCATTTTTTTTTTTTAAATCACAGAATTGTTAAACCTCCAATGTGCCTGACCATCTTCAGAAGGAAAACACTATCTGACCTGCAAGCGGGCCAGACCACATGCCAGGTGGCCGAAGCCCATTGCCCCCTCCCTATAGGCATAGGTCACATGCCGGTAGACCCGCCAATGGGGTGGCGCCACCTGGCGGCGGACAGACCGCACGCCAGGTGGCCGAAGCCCATTGCCCCCTCCCTATAGGCATAGGTCACATGTCGGTTGACCTAATGGGAGGAACGCCACCTGATGGCGGGCCAGCTAGCAGCGCTCTCTTCAAAATATCATATATATGCCCACTCTTTTTGTGGTTGACAACAATGCACATATGCAGACGGTCAGTCCGACAAGACTTTGAACTTGGACAATTCTTCTTTATTTAGGACAACACCTAAAGTTTAGCGTGACTTGCAAGTGATCAGGATCACGGATGATCCTCCAGGACCCAACCCACAATAAAGACGAAGGGAGACAAAACTTAGTTTCGACTATGACATCAAAAATTAGTTTATGACATATGCATGTGCTCAGGGCCGGCCCTGCAGTAAGCCGGACAAGACTTGGGGCTTGGACAACCCCCCTCTGCTAGGGCAACTCCCAAGGCTCAACATTATCCTACCAAAGATCAGGGTCATGAATGACCACCAAAACCAGCTGACAATAAAAGTCAAGGGGCAACCAAAATTAGCTATAGGATTGGGCAACCCAACCCTTCGGACCGGCCTGCATGCGCAACTTAGGATCACAAAAGTCTAGGATGAGATCAAAATTTGTAGGATATCTTGATGAGTTACAGGTTTGCAAGCTACCTGGTTGGTTGTTACACCTGACCGTGTATGTAAAGTCCAATGAAGAAAACTGTTACGTACCAAAACTTAACAAACTTGTAGAAATCTTGAAACTTGAAAATAATACTTATTAAACATTTTTTTAATTTTTTTAAATAATGCTTATTTTAAAATAATAATAATTTATTTGCTACGTGGTAAGGCTGATGTTAATTTCAAACTAAAGGCTCACACAAGACAATAAATTATATTTTATAAAAAGTATAGACAACTAGACATGTACATGTACTAATATACTTATTAAAGTCCTTGCTATTGTATCATAACTCTAAGCGTGTGGTGATTGTGATAATACAGTTGGATTCGCACATCGATATTTTTTTAATCCGTTTAAAAGTAATACGTGTCGGATGATTCTAATACGGGTCAGATGATTCGAATCCTTGTTAATGTTCCAATATGATGATAAAGTCACTTTCATTGTAACACCAATGCTACTCATGTTGGTACATCTCCATGGTTCATGTAATAAAGTACGACGCTGCTATATGAACCATAGAATGGACGTAACCGTCATTGGCACCCACCATGTGGCGGTCTCTTATTGGAGGGGTCCCCTGATTTAATGGGATAAGTCTGGAGCTAGCAGGGGCTAATGGATGGCTGCTATATATGTGTCGCGGGACTGTGACGATCACGTCCATTCTGAGGACAAAAAGAATGCTACATGAACCGCAGTTCATGCCAGCACTTTGCCCGCAAAGGTGACGTGGCTTACTTGGTCAAAGAAAAGTTTGACCAAATTTCAAACTCAGGCCAAACAAAAAAAAAAAAAAAAAACAACAACAACAACAACAACAGAGGGCTCTCGGCTCTAGGCGCAGATCAAAGAAGAGAGAGAGAGAGAGAGTCACTTTACTTTCCCCCCTTCTCTCTGAGACTCTCTCTCTCTCTGAGAGTTTCTCTCCCTCTCTCTATACACTCTGCAAGAAAAAGAAGAAGAAGATCGATCGGCAACAAGAAGAAGAAGAAGGAGGACAAGCTTAGTGGCCGCGGTCGTCGACAGAGGAAAAACCATGGGAGAACCACTCCATCCCGCGGTCGTCGAAAGAGGAGAGGCCATGGGAGAACCACTCCAGCCGGCGGTCGTCGACAGGGGAGAGGCCATGGGAGAACCACTCCAGCCCGCGGTCGTCGACAGGGGAGAGGCCATGGGAGAACCACTCTAGCTTTTGGGTACTTTACTTTTCATTGTAAATTACTCTTTGTCTAAAGTGTACATACAGTATAATCTAACAAAAGTAGCTTGGTCATAATCGTACATGGTTGATCATTCTGTTTTTATCCCAATCTTCCATTTCCTCTCCTCCTATACAATAGTTGTCATCCCCAGTTTTCAGGAACAGGGATATTTTTATCATTTTGTATTTTTAAATATTTTTAAAATTTATTTTATTATTTATGATATTGTTTTGGGGTTATTTGAGTTGGGTTCGAATTTCAGCTCATTCCGACTTGTATCGGGGACCCAGGGTAGCTTAGACTCTGATCGGGACCCAACTGAAACCGACCAACTTGTCATGACCAAACCCAGATATTTATATTTGACTAATCTCATTTGATTTTAGTGGGATTAGGGATTAGAATTAGATTTAGAACTTGAAATTAGGAGTTTTCAAGTTAGCATTTTGACCCCAACTCAAACAACTCATTTCTTTGACTTAGAGGGCATTTTGGTAAATTGCCAAATGCCCTCAACCCTCTAAGATGTGGCCGGCAATGTATGGAGCACCCCCTCTCCTTTGTTTCACTCCAAAGCAACCTCTCTCTCTCCATTTCATTTCCTTTTTTTGAAGTTTCTTCTCCTTCAAGAAGATCAATTAGGTATGCTTTTAAACCTTCATTAATTCTCTTTTGCATTTATTTCCTTCACCATAAATGAGGAGGAGACCACCCTCTACATTTTGCCCATAGAATTTGTAGGTTTCCCTAGAAATCTAGTTTAAGGACCATTGGGGGTTTTCCTTTAGAGAGGAGCTAGTATATATGTATATACATATGTGTATGTATTTATATATATGTATTTGTGTATATGTGTGTATAGGAGAGTGGTAGTGGTGGTGTGTGTTTGAATATGTATTTGAGAGTGTGTGTGTCTATATATATATTTATATGTGTATGTATTTACATATATACATGTGTATTGTGTGAGTATGTATGTGTCCATATATATATATATATTTTTTTTTATATGTATATATATATATATATATATATATATATATATATATATATACTCACACACACACACACACACACACACACACATATATATATATATATATATATATATATATATATATATATATATATATATATATATATATATATATACTCACAAACACACACACACACATATATATATTTGAGAGAGTGTGTGTGTGTGAGTATATATATATATATATATATATGTGTGTGTGTGTGTGTGTGTGTGTGTGTGTGTGTGTGTGTGTGTAGTGTGTTTGTGAGTATATATATATATATATATATATATATATATGTGTGTGTGTGTGTGTGTGTGTGTGTGTGTGTGTGTGTGTGGTCATACATATATATATATATATATATATATATATATATATATGTGTGTGTGTATGAGAAGGAGAATGATGGAATGAGAAGGAGAATGAAGGAGAATGAGAAGGAGAATGAGGGAGAATGAAGGAGAATGAGAAGGAGAATGATGGAATGAGAAGGAGAATGAGAAGGAGAATGAGGGAGAATGAAGGAGAATGAGAAGGAGAATGAGGGAATGAGAAGGAGAATGAAGGAGAATGAGAAGGAGAATGAGGGAATGAGAATGTGAAACCCAATTTTTGTAGAATAAATTAATAATAGTATTATTATATTATTTCTATTATTATTGGTATTATTTTGAGTTTTAAAATCAATTTCAATAATTTATTTGGTTTTTGGGTGCTGACCCAGACCCGAGCCCGAACCCAGACCCAATCATATTCCTTTGAAATTCTGAGTTCTCTTTAAAATATATATATATATATATATATATATATATATATATATATATATATATATATATATATATATATATATATATATATATATGACATTTTGAGCTGGTCCACGAAGGACCAGCACTTACCCCCTCTCCTCCTCTCACGTTCACCTCTCCCAAATTAACTCCTCACCACAAACCCATTCCCCACTTCTCTTTTAAAACTCACCAACACCAGAACCTTTCACTCACCCCACGTCCAAATTTCCTCTCCACATCAGAGAGCAACATCACCATCAACTCATCTCCTTCTTCTCACAAAGAAAAACCCGCCTTCACCCAAACCCCTCCAGTATCCTTCCCGGCCCGACCCCGGCCTCCCGTGCGGCGCCCTCCCCGGCGCGCGACCCCTCCGGCGTCCGACCCCGACGCCTCCAGCGCCCCTTCCCCGGCAGCCCCTCCGCCCCGCGAGCCGCGCCCCGCCGAGCTCCCGCGCGGACCCGACGCCGACCCCCTTCGGCCTCCCGCCGGCGCACTCCCCGCGCCCTCGTGGCCGTTCCCAGCGCTGACCCAGCGCCTCGTCGTGCCCCGAACCCCGATCCAGTGCAACTTCCGCTGTTTCCGTGCCCGGCCAGCACCCCAGCGCTGACCCCGGGGCTGTCCGCTGTTCTGGACAGCGTTCTTCGTTGGGCTTCGTCTTCGAACTGTGGATTTGCACGTCCCGAGTCCGAGGCAACCCTTCGGATTCCGTCTTTCTGGGTAATTCCTGGTTAATCACAGTAGTTCGTCCCTCCCCGGTGTCGATGATGAGTTGGTCCACGAATTCCCTTTGGGGAAATTCGATTTTTGGGATAAACGTCGTTCTCGGGATTTTCCGAGGAACGACGGGAAGTTTCTGTTGGTTGGATTTTTTTTATTTCCGAAACTTTCGGAAATGGTTTTCTTAATATTTTAGCTTCCGGATATTTCTGGTATTGTGCTGTGATGTTTTGGTTGGATTCGGACTCCCGAATTTGGTTCGGGTCGCTCCGAATTAATCTGTGGAATGTTTATGGTTATCTTTATATATCTATATTAGGATTCCCTGGTTTGGGATTTGCAGGAAAATTATCGGCATATTTCCCAGTTTTTGGGTTGACCAAAAACAGAGGAAATGCTGCCGGATTTTTTCGTAAATTTAATTATATTTTAAAATGATTTTAAAATAGATTTCGGAAATATATATTAAATATTTGGATTTTGGGCGACGACCGTATCGGTCAATGGGCCCCAGCTAAGTGCAAACGAAACCGGCTTCGCCCGGACGTTGAGACATTAGCCTAGTTGACGATTGGACCATATCTGAGACTCATCAAATATTTACATTTAACTTATTTAATTTATTATTTATTTTTTCATATTTAATTTATAGGAAGTTTAGAACTAACGACCGTTTTTGTCTTATTTCAATTTATGTAAATAAATTATAATGGGCATAAGCCCAGCTGGTTGTTGGTTCTGTAACTGTAATTTGGTAGTGTAGAATTTTTGGTTATTTGCTGATTTTGCGAGTTTTTGTAGCATACGCGTAAATCTGATAATACTTATTTTCATATGAAAATTAATAAAGTTTTATCACATAAAATCTACAAGTTTTAATATGTAACAAACGATCATGTATTTCTCACTAAAATAAAAAATTTAGTTTTATAATTATAATTACGAAAATACAAAGTTTTAATCAAATTAACTTGGTGTAATGCCTGTGGTTCGTATTGCGTATTTTTGGAATACATGTACGTATTTTGTCTTGTGTTGCCTTTTTCTTGGTTTGGTTATTCTTGGTTCGGGTTGGTTTGATTCGGTTTGGGATTGCTATTGGTTCATCATGAACCAAGGTGAACCCCCTACCTACCACCACCCATAGTATTTATTACCCATTCTCTTTTCTCTCTCTTCATTTAATCATCTTCTTCTTCCCCATTTACTCCTGCACCTACCAGAGAGAGGGAGAGGTCTAGGCAAGTGCATCTTGCTTCATGGAGGAACTCCCATTTTATTGTTTCATTCTCTTTCTTACAGCATTTTATCTTACTTTAGAACTTGGCATTTTCACTTTCCATGGCTAGATTCTTGTAGATCTAAGTTTATTTCATTATCGGATTTCTTGGGTTTTGATCTACTTAATCTTGTTATTTCCAAGTTTTGATGGTTACATGTGGTTGAGCATTTCTTTCTGCCCAGTTTTTGACCTATGGAAGTTCGGATTTGGACTCCGAATGAGGGTACATAGAGCTTGAGAACTTGGCTCTCATGGCGTTCTTCTTCTCTGAATATTGGAGAAGATGAACTGTGCTAGACTTGACCGCATAAACATTTCATGCGGCAAGTATTCCTGGCCGCATGTGTATTGAGCCGCATGAGGCCTTACCCTTCTAGCCGCATGAGGCTCTGGCACATTTGGCCGCATGGACTTCTTCCATCCTTAGCCACATGCACCCCCCTAGTTTCCGAGCCGCATGGGCTCATACCCCGTCAGCCGCATAGGCTTACTCCCCGTTGTCGCATGGAACTCCGCCCACCCTGGGCCGCATGAACTCAACACTTGCAACCGCATATGCATCCTTGAGCTCCTAGCCGCATATGAACAGCACTCGCTGGCCGCATAGACCGCAGTCTTCCGCTGGCCGCATGAGGACTCGAGTCCTCTCAGCCGCATGACTAACTGAATCGAGCCGCATAAACCTCCTGCTCCTTTCAGCCGCATGCGCCCTTGCTTCCCGTGAGCCGCATGTGCGCCCGCCTCATTGAGCCGCATAAGACTCCACTCGACCGGGCCGCATATACTTGGCGGTTGATCAGCCGCATGAGACCTAGTTCTTCCTGGCCGCATGGGCCCTCCCCTTCCGCTGACCGCATGCGCCCCTATCCTTAGTCGCATGCCCCCTGTTTTCACTAAGCAGTATGCTACTCCCTTCTTGGCCGCATGAGTTCCAGTGGTCCCGAGCCGCATGGCTCTCCCCTGTGCCTTGATTGAATGATTATTATTATTATTATTATCATTATTAACTGATTATTACTGTTAATTCTGTCTTGTAACCCCTATTGTATATTTTTACGCCCATTTTATATCCTTACGCCTTTTATCCTGAACTTGATAATCACGAATTAATGGGCATGATTGAAATGACAATTGTACATAAATTGATAGTGACCCTTAGTGGTGCACTCCAGACAAATAACCTGACTTGACACGACAGTGACCCGTGGTGGTGCACTCCTGACATGATTAACCTGACATGATAGTGGCCCGTCGTGGCACACTCCTAACAAGTATACCTGACATGATTATCTCGAATAGCTGTTGCGACGGCTACCTGACACAACATGACCTGTATAATTAACCTGGACACCGTGGACGATTGTGCTTGTACAAATAATCCAGTCCTGTCTTGCATCATGTCTAGGAGGGGACTCCTGAGTACCACGGTCAGGAGTACCTACTGAAATGGACTAAGATCAATAACTAGAATTACACAGTAGTCATGAAGAGATTTCCCAGCTACAGGCAATCCCGTTATCTGGGCGCCCCACTTGGGATCTGTAGCCTGCCGTCGAGTAGGGCACATTTCCAGCACACTGTCATGTGTTGCACTCTCTAAGTCACCTAAGGGTACATGCGTTTCCTGGACGATGTACCCACTTGAATTCAACCCTGATTGCGTCCGGATAGCCTGGATGGTCTGCAGGGCTTGTGGCTGTGGAATAATCTCATTGCATCTTGCTAGTAATTAGGCCTATGATAACCCTAGTTAGTTAAAGTATCAAGCCGTACTCTTGCTTGGCCGTGATTGATTGATTTGATGGAGTCTAACCAGTCTAGTCTTGCCCTGATCCTGATTACTGCATGACCAGAATGCTTGTATTTATTTTATCGATAAATGGTGAGAATTCCAAGTTCTGTTCAGACGAAGGGTTACAACCCCGGTCCTTGTTTGGTTTACGGGTTGTAACCTGGTTATCTGAATAGTTCCATGGTTATCTCGTCGTATATCATCCTGATGTATTTTCTTTATCTCCAGTTCTTACTTTTATTTATACTCTTGTGCTGATTGCTGGTTTTAGTTCCTAAGTGAAGCCTCCTTTGTGGCACTTGCTCTTTCTGGGGTCTGACCCAGCTGGTTTTGTATGGCCAGATACCAGAGCAGCTCCAGAGGATCTACCGATTTTCCAGTCCGATGGTGAACACCAGGCGTAACCAGGGCAACGAGTGGGTTTATTTTGCTCTCCCAGTCTATTGTAAAATTATTCTTTTGAGGCGTTTAGCCGCCGAGCAAGTGTTAGCTCGTGTACATTTTACTTACTGTCTGCCTACGGGCTGTAACATGATTGACAACCTAGGGTTGATCATGTATGACTAAAATTCTTGCTAGTCCTCACATTTTATAACGACTAGCTTCATGATCAGCTGAATATGTAATGTTTGGGACGCCTTACTGTAACACCCATATTCTGAATACGTATTTTTGGTTAAGCCTGCATGTATCATGGACCTGTATTTTATTTTCTCAGATTCTGGCCTGTAATTGTATTTCTGGCTCGACTTGCAGATTTTGGGTTTTCTCGTAAAGTGGGTTTTGACTTGGCTTGGTTTTATTTTGTGGAGATGGTTTGGTTTGGTTTGATTTATCATGAGAGGAGCACTTTAACCTACACTCCACCCTCAACACAACACAACCCACCATCATAAATCCCCACCTACTTTTCTCTTTCCTCATTATTTTCATTTATTTCTTCTTCTTCTTCCTTCCTCTACACAACTCCCCAACCCATAGGCAAGTGCACCTTGCCATCAAATAAGCACCACTTTTTATTTGTCCATTAACTAGATTAGGCAATGGAGAACAACTTTAGAACTTGACATTTTGTGATTTGGAGCTTTCATTCTTCTAGATCTAGGTTTTAACTATTTTCGAAAATCCTTGGTTTTGATCTATTAAACTATGATTTTTGCATGTTTTGATGCTTTCATGTGGAAGAGAATTCGATTTTACTCAAATTAGACCTTTGAAAATCTAGATTTGGCTTTGAATTGACAAAGTTATGAAGAATTGAAGTTCTTGGTGTTCTTGGACCTGCTCTCGGCCAGGAAGAACATCCCTCTGCCTTGCGCTCTTTAGCGCATGGCCGATTGCGCACCCCGGCTTGTGCTCTTTAGCGCAGGGCCGATTGCGCATGACCTCAGCCAGTGCTTTGCGCTGCGCTGGATTGCGCTGGCGTAAGCCATCCATGCGCAAGCCAGCCATGCGCAAAGTAACACCTGCGCAATCCACCCATGCGCAGTTGACTCCTGCGCAGTCTGTTCCTGCGCAATCCACCCATGCGCAGTTCACTTCTACGCAGTCTGTTCATGCGTAATCTGCCCCTGTGCCCTGTGCCCCTGCGCACTTGGCACCCTGCGCAACTGACACCTGCGCAATCCAACTCCCTGACCCCTTGCGCAATCCATTGGCTTTTGGAGTTTTGGTTATTTCTTTAAGCTGGGCTCTTCTATAGCCCTATATATATTGGTATTTTATTAGATATTTTACGTCCATTTTATATCCTTACGCCTTTTGTCATGAACTTGATTTTTACTTAATACGTTTGGATTGACTATTGTACTTGGCATAGTATGACAAGGAACTAGCATAACACGACAGTGACCCGTAGTGGTGCACTCCTGACATGACCAACCTGACATGACAGTGACCCGTAGTGGCGCACTCCTGACAGTACCCTGACATGAATTATCTTGATAACTTGATAGTGGCCCGTGGCGGCGCATTCCTGACTTGACTTGACTTGTAACTTGTAACTTGACTCGTATAATCAACTTGACACCGTGGGTGTTCCTGCTTGCTTGCTTGTACAATCCACTTGTCTTGTCTTGCATCATGTCTAGGACGTGACTTCCTGGGTACCACGGCCAGGGACTCACGCTGAATTGGATTAGGCTAATGATTAGATCAAACTAGAATATGGAGAATTCCCAGTCACAGGCAATCTCGTTATCTGGGCACTTTAATGGACTTGTAGCTTGCCGACGAGTAGAGCACATTTCCAGCACACTGTCATGTGTTGCACCCTCTAAGTCACCTAAGGGTACATTTGTCTTCCGGGCAATGTACCCACCTATAACTCTCATCCCGCGAAAGGATAACTGGATAGTCTGCAGGGCTTGGGACTGGAATTCTCACTTGCATCTTGTTAGTAATTAGGCTTGTGGTAACCCTAGTTAGTTAAAGTAGTAAGCCGTAATACTTGCTTGGCCGATTGCGAATGGATGGTGTCCAGCCTTGTCTAAGTCTTGTCTAGCTCCAGTACCTGCTATCTCCTGAGCATGTTTGTTTTACTTATCTTAACGATAAATGAGTAGAGACAGTGAGCTATTCAGGCGAAGGGTTACAACCCCGGTCCTTGTCTGGTTTAAGGATTGTAACCTGGCTCCCGGAATGGTTCCACGTCCCTAGTCGTTTATCGCCCTGTGTACCTTACTACTTGTACTTTCTTTTATTCTTTATGTTCTGATATGCTGGCTTTTGTTCTTATTTGTGGCCTCCTTTGTGGCACTTGCTCTTTCTGGGGTTTGACCTAGCTGGTTTTGCGTGGCCAGATTTCGGAGCAGCTTCCGAGAATCTACCGAGCTTCCAGCCCAATGGTGACAACTAGATGGAACCCGGGCCAAGAGTGGGTTTTCCTTTTTGTTTCACCCACTTATATGTAAATTTATTCTTTTGAGGCGTTTAGCCGACGAGCACCTGTTAGCTCGATGCACATTTACTTACTGTCTGTCTACGGGCTGTAAACATGATTAACAAATCCTAGGGTTGATCATGTATGACTGAACTCTTGCTAGTCCCATCATTTTGTACGACTAGCTTCATGATCATCCAATATGTAATATTTGGGACGCCTTATATATATATATTTGATGCTCTAATATCTTGCAACTCTGTTAATTGCTTGAGATTGAGACAATATGCTTGACCTTAAGAGACTGCTGGCTTGTAGTAAACCCTCATATTTAGACAGCCGTGACCGTATAGTTGAGATGTATTCTATTTCAATATACGTAGCTGGCTATGTCTGCCCCCGCTCTCCAGTATTCTGGTTCTGGGGCGTGACACTTACTATTGTATATTTGGTGATCTTACATCTTGTAACATTTATCTGCTTACTTGTGATTGAGACACTAGGCTTGTTCTTGACCCTAGGAGATTGTTGGCTTGTAGATAAACCCTCATATATCTAGACAGCCGTGACCGTATGGTGAGATAGATTCCATTTCATTATACGTAGCTGGCTATGTCTGCCCCCGCTCTCCAGTATTCTGGTTCTGGGGCATGACACTTGGTAACGACGAGTTTTCCAAAATACAAAGTTTAAAACGATCTTTCCCTCGTTATTAATTCAACGCACCAATAATCATATTTTTTTGTTTGTGTTTTGTTAATAAAGAATTAAAATTGATTAGGACACAATTAGAGATTTCAACTAGCGTAGTTAGATTGGTAACCCTGGATTCTGAGTCAATTTCTCGAATGTAGGAATTCGAGGACGATCCTAAATTCCCATCTCGAAGTCTCCAACTTTCCAGTCCAGTTCATTGGAGGCAAGTATATTTTGTGTTAGTTTACAATTATTTAGTAATCGTTTTAATACAAGTTTAAACCACGATGCAACACGGAACTCTCTCTGAGAGCACTGACTGTAACTACTGTAACTGTTTGGGGACTGGGGGAGTAGTGTAATGATTATGACCACATCCAAAACAATAACTTAGGCCAGTATTAGCTTACCCCACTTACACACGGGGATAAGCCGAATCGTATCAATAGGATACAACTGTACAACCCAAGCCGGTCATATTCATTGCCTATTCAAATCATACTGTTTTATTGCTAGAAAACTGTTTACTTCAAATTGTTTAAAAGTGCATGATTCTATTATTATTTTAATTGTCAAATTAGCATAAATTATACTTTGCTCCCTCCTGACTGGAGATAACATTTTTAGGAAACATTGAGGATGCTCAGCTGTTATACTATACAACAGTTAATATGACCCGGTTCTGTACCCCGTGGTGCTGCCAGAGTTCCCATTGGAGGACGCAGGACCTGAGGCCGATGTGCCGAATGCTTAGCTAGATTTTCTTTTCCAGTTTTGTCATCTCTTTGAAAAAAAATTCTGTTATTTGAATTCAGTTCTTTTAATTCCAGTTGTATTTATTTCAATGTTTAATAAAGTTTTGAATTCCCGAAGATTGAGTTGTGACAAATATAGATGTTGTTGTGGTTACCTGCTAATGGAACAACTTACTGCTGCCGTCTCAACAACGGTGCAGGCTGGGCATGATCCGGTTCGACCCAATTATTTGGGATCGGGTCGTGACATATTTTTAGTGGTGGCCCATGCAGGTCACACAATAACTTAGGAAAATATACCTAGAAACAATTAGAACACTAGAACATTGATTTGTCACAACATAGGTCCGAATTATATATAAATAAATATTTTTGTTTGATTATAGACTGGTAGGCTACCTTGTTTATGTGTGCATCCTAAACCTTCCAGAGAATGGCCATTAACAAGACCAATCCTGCTGGCGATGAGGTGTCATCTTCGGATCATACCCCATCTCCTCAACCAAGTCCAGGGTTTATTCCCTCGCAGCTGATTGACCGTCCCCATAATGCATCCAGTGAAGTTTTTACTACACCGGCGGATCCTACCTCTTCTCAAACTGAGCTGTATTTCCTTGAGGAAGTACCCATTCCTGATGCTCCACCAGTGCCAGCGAACACCTCCCAAATGGTTGCCCTACTTCAAGAAATCGTGGAGTCCCAGAAGGCTCAAGCTGAAGCCCAGCAGGAACAGATGGATATCACGAGAGAAGTCATGAAGAACGTCAATGATGTAGCCTTAGCTATCTCCAACCAAGTTGGAGCGGAACCTCATCCTAGGAGGTATACCCCTGAATCTAGAAGATATTTGGGTCCCATCAAGTACTCTACTTTTTGGCAGTCTTGTCATAAGAGGCTATTGGCTTGTGACTACTGCAAGAGGCCCGGTCATCAGGCCGTTAGTTGCCGCAAGAGATTGGGACAATGTTTGGCATGTGGATCCGCTGAACATCGGGTAAAGAACTGCCTCTTATCTCCCCATTATACCAGAGCACCTATCCCAGCAACACCTGCTACGCCGCAACCTAGGGACTCTCTTCCTATCGAGCAGACCTTGCCTCCTACACCCATTGCAGAAGGGCATGATGCAGACTCGAGGATCATAGAAGAAGATGAAGCAGTTGGAGACTGCTCGTACAAGAGCCAGAGCCATGAGGATTAATACCTAGGACTGCTGAATAGTATTATCAATTGTTATAAGAAGTTGTAACAGGATGTCCTTAGAATAATCATGAGAGTCTTGCTGTAATTCTCCTTCATGAATAAAATTCTTAGTTACACCTTTATGGCAGATGTTTTCCCTGATAGTCTTCCCGGATTACCCCAGATCTAGACATAGAGTTCACTATTGACCTAGTCCCCGGCCCTTCCCTATTTATAAGGGATGCTACAGAGTCAACCCGAAGGAGGCCAAGGAGATGAAGGACCAGATCAATGAACTGAAGGCTCTGGAATTCATTCGAGATGGAGTTTCACCCTGGAGAGCACCTGTCTTGTTTGTGCCCAAGAAGGACGGAACAGTACGGATGTGTATTGACTACCGGGCGCTGAACAATATCACCATCAAGAACAAGTACCCTCTACCCCGGATCGATGACCTATTTGATCAATTGAGCGGAGCCAAGGTGTTTTCGAAGATTGATCTTAGATCTGGCTACCATCAGATCAGGATCAGGAAGGAAGATATTCCCAAGACGACATTCAACACAAAGTATGGGCAGTTTGAATTCTTGGTCATGCCGTTTGGACTGACGAATGCTCCTGCGGTGTTCATGAACCTTATGAACAAGGTTTTCCATGAATACCTAGATCAAATTGTCGTTGTCTTCATCAATGACATTCTGATCTATTCAAAGACGGAAGAGGAGCACGAAGAGCACCTCAGGAAAGTTCTGAAAACTTTGAGGAAGGAGAAGCTGTATGGTAAGCTTTTCAAATGTGAATTCTTTCTAGACAAGGTGGATTTTCTTGGCCATGTTGTCACAGGAGAAGGAATTTTGGTGGATCCGAAGTAGATAGCCGCTGTTGAGAATTGGTCTATCCCGAGCTCAATAGCTGAAATCAGGAGTTTCTTGGGCTTGGCTGGCTACTACCGGAAGTTCGTGAAGGATTTTGCCAGAATTACTGAGCCGATGACGAAGCTCACTCGGGAGAATGAAGAGTTCATCTGGACGGAAGATTGCCAGGCATCATTCGAGGAGCTGAAGAAGAGACATACCACTGCACCAATCCTTGCGCTACCCGCAGGAACTAGTGGTTTCTTAATCTACAGTGATGTCTCAGGTAAAGGACTGGGTTGCGTTCTTCAACAACATGGAAAAGTGATTGCTTATGCACCTAGGCAATTACGGACTCATGAGAAGAACTATCCCACACATGATTTGGAGCTTGCGGCAGTCATCTTTGCTTTGAAGCTATGGAAGCATTATCTATATAGAGAGAGAGTGGAAATATATACAGACCACAAAAGTCTGAAGTATGTTTTCACTCCGAAGGAGCTGAACATGAGGCAAAGAAGATGGCTGGAGCTGATGAAGGATTTTGACATCGATCTACAGTACCACCGGGTAAGGCTAATGTGGTCGCAGATGCACTTAGTCGATACCATGTGGCGATGTTTTTGACCAAGGAGCGGCACTTGCTAGAGGACATCGAGAAGCTTGGACTGGAGATTATACTGCCTGGAAGGAAGGAGCTGGATGCTGATCCATTTGCAAGTGAGCTCGAGTCTGATGGACAAAATCAAGGAGACGCAGTTTCAAGACGATACACTTTGCAAACTTAGAGAGCAAGTGCTGGCAGAAACACTTGAAGGATTCTCAATCGCCAGTGACGGAGCGCTGAAGAATGGTACGAGGCTTTGTGTACCAACTGGCGAACTGAGGAACGAGCTGATGCAAGAAACGCACCAGTCGCAGTATTCCATACATCCTGGAGCCAACAAAATGTATCGGGATATGCGTACCATTGCTTGGTGGTTTGGAATGAAGAAAGACGTGGCCAGGTATGTTGCTAGATGTTTAATTTGTCAACTAGTGAAGGCTAGCAGACAGAGACCAGCAGGACTTTTGCAGCCGCTTGACATTCTGGAGTGGAAATGGGAGCACATAACAATGGATGTTGTGTCGGGACTGCCTCGATCCCAAGGAGGGAAGGATGCCATTTGGGTTATCGTGGACCGACTGACGAAGTCTGCTCACTTTATCCCCTTCAAGGTTGGTTTATCCACCGAGAAGTTGGCAGCACTGTACATGCGACACATCTACCGGATTCATGGAGTTCCGGTAAGTATCGTATCTGACAGAGATACTAGATTTACCTCTCACTTTTGGAAGAATTTGCATGACAGTTTGGGAACACAATTGAAGTTCAGTACTGCCCATCACTCCTAGACAGATGGACAACCAGAGAGGACAATCCAGACGCTAGAAGACATGCTGCGATCCTGCGTCTTGGAATTTGGAGGGTCTTGGGAAGACCATTTGCACTTGGTAGAGTTCTCTTACAACAACAGCTACCAAGCCAGCATTGGTATGACCCCATTTGAAGCTCTCTATGGACGTCGTTGCCGTACACCACTTGCATGGGACGACGTAGGTGAAAGAGTACTGCTGGGTCCAGAGATGGTGAGTGACGCAGTAGAGAAGGTGAAAGTAAGCTCAGGATTGCCCAAGACAGACAGAAGCATTGGGTTGATAGTAGTCGTCGACCAGTGGAGTTTGAAGAAGGAGATAGCGTCTTTGTGAAGTTTTTCTCCTACCAGAGGAATGATCAGTTTTGACGGAGCTGGGAATTGAGGCCAGGTACATCAGGCCATTTGAAGTTTTAAGACGAGTTGGAAGTAGCGTACCGGTTAGCTCTACCAGCTAATCTTGAGAGTGTGTAACGTCTTCTACGTATCACAGCTCAGACGCTACAATCCGGATCCGAGTCACATTTTGGATAATTTAGAGCTGAAGATTGGACTCAACCTTTCAGTGCCGGAGAAACCAGCTGCAAGCGTAGTCAGAGGTGAGAAGAAGATCAGAGTTTGAGCCATCACATAACTCCTATTTCTTATCTTTTCGTTCTAAACTTGACTGATGCTTGTCACGCCCCAGAACCAGAATAATGGAGAGCGGGGGAATGACTCAGCCAGCTACGTATTACGGGTAGATGAATACCGTATAATACGATCAATGCTGTCTAACCAGATGAGGGGGTGCATACTACATGAAAGTCTCACTATGGTCACTTCACGTCTATTGTCTCAATCATTCAAACAAGGAACAGAAATAGAGAACATGTAAGAATAAGCAGTAAGGCGTCCCAAACGCTCTGTCAAAATGTTCTTGATATCTGGCTTTACAAAATATAGCCAGATTGATGTAGCAAAAGTATACACAATTGTTATCAGCTGCAGCCTGACTTAGTTACAATTATGTAAAAGTAGGTACAAGACGATCCGACTAACATGTCGGTGCCAAACGACAAAGTACAAAGTAAATAACAAAACGAGAGGTGAAGTAAAGAACCCACTCGTGTCCTCCTGCGATCATTCCTCTAGTATTGACCATCTTGGAGGTGGAAGTAAGCTGGATCCTCGGGGACCGGCTCTAAATCTGGCCATGCAAAACCAGAGAGGTTAGACCTCTAATAGCAAGTACCGCAAGGAAGCACGATATGAAGGATGAAACCAGTAAATAAAAGAATATAATAATAGATCTCTGCTTGTCACTGGGATTCACATAACATCACGACACTTCGAACCAACCTCCCAACCAAACAAGGACAGAAGTTGGCCCGTCATGTCCTGACATTCTGATCATCTCAGTTAGGTAACAGAGTAGATACAGTACACAACAAATTAATTTAAACGGTCATTCAACTACTACGGCTTGTTACTGTGATTTCCAAGTTATCTTGGATATATGCAATAAAGGATTCCTTAGTTCTTACTATGTACAAGCAAGGCTAGTTCACCCAGTCAATCAATTGCGCCAATCATGAATTAGACGAGTCCCAGCAGGACGCCCGTCATCAATATACAATATACAATAAATAATATAACCAGATACCGCTCCATGCCCGTGTGGCCGGTTTGCAGTATCTGTGGGGACCAGCCGGCCTGTCGGGCACTACTAGTCCCAAGAGGACTGACATGTAAGAACTCGGGAATCCGTTCTCTCCATGAAATCATTATTTTATTTAACTTAACAGCCTCTATGTTAAGCGAAATCCCATGCCGTGGATCATGGTCATTCAAATGAGTACTTTCGTACGGGGTACGATATGCATTTCTACAACAATACCAGTGCGGTTAGGTTGTAGGTCTTACATAGCGTAATGCAACAATCAAAACTAACCACGAAATAATCATGCCTTGACCATAAAGTACACATGCTGCTTTCGTAATAGTTAGATAAATAAATAACTGAAGCCTACATGTATCTGTATGCCAATGTTTTGGGACCAGTCAGTCGATTATAATAGTTCATAATATGAACGTGTCTTATTCCTTCAATCCAATAAGACGACTAGCCAGCCTCTTAGTTCCAACTAGGAACGCATGATCAATTTCTAATCGAGATAACCAATAATGTTATTTTAATGCTCAGACAATAATTACTGTTAATAAATGCCAAGGCAGTCAATTAATGTTAATAGATGTCAATCAATGTCAATCAATGCCATTTGGAACAAGAATCAGCCAAGAAGGCATTTAGAATCAGAGTTCATGCGACCAGGAAGTCATGCGGCTAAGGAAGCTTAAATTCATGCGGCCGGGACAACATACGCCTATGCGGCTAGGACCACACGCGCCTAAGCGGCCGGGGTTTGAAATAGCCTCATGCGGCTCAGCAGTGCCCAAGCCATGCGGCTGAAAAAGGTTACAGTCTTATGCGGCTACGGTTAATGCGCGACCATGCGGCCAAAGAAAATTTTATGCGGCTGGGGAATAGCAATCCCCATTCGGCTCGAAATGACATGCGCCCATGCGGCTGAACATAGGACAGCCTATATGCGGCTAAGGAAAACCAAAATTCATGCGGCTAAGAATAAGCGCAACCCTTTATGCGGCTGAGAGGTCCCGCAACGTCATGCGGCCGAGAATGATCAGCGCCATGCGGTTGGAATGCCCACGCCCATGCGACTGGGGGACTGAATGCATATGCGGCTAGCTAAGAACTCATGCGGCTAACTAAGCCCATGCAGCTGGGATTGGAATCAGTCTCATGCGGCCCAAACGAAAGAACTCATGCGGCTGAAATGCCCACGCTGATGCGGCTAGAATGCCCATGCGGCTGGGGGTCTTGCCGCATGAAGACTCATGCGGTCAAGCTTTGTCATGTGGCCAGAACTGTTCTTCTTCTCCGAATTTCTAAGGACAGAACCATGGAAAATCATTGCTTCCAAGCTCTCTAAATTTTTTATTCTAAGCCCAAATCTTAACTTCCATAGGTCAAAATAGGGTAGAACGAAATTCTCTACAACATAGAACCATCAAAACTTGGAGATAACAAAGTTTACTAGATCAAAACCTAAGAAATCCAAAAATGCAACAAACTTAGATCTACAACAAATAAGCCATGGAAATTGAAAATGCCAAGTTCTAAAGAGACTTAGAATCAAATAAGGAAGATGATGGAACAATAAAAATGGGGATCCATCAAGAAGCAAGTTGGTACTTGTCTAGCTCTCCTAGGCTGGTGGAAGAGTTTAAGAAGAAGGAGAGTAATGGTGAAGTAATGAAGAGAGAGAAAAGGGGATGGGCTTTAAATTGAAGGGGTGGTGGTAGGTGGGGGTTTGGTTCGGTTCATGGTGAACCACATGAATAAGCCAATCTAAACCGATCCTAAAGCAAAGCTAAAGCAGGGTATAAAAGCAGAAAGAAAAATACAGAAATAAAATTGCAGGAAATTAATTAACATGAAATTAAAGGAATTTAAATACAGAGCAGTACATGATAAACATTTAAATAAATACACTTAAATAGTATATGGATTTCAAAATACGTATTCTGGGAACGGAAAGTGACATCTCTACCCTTCTTAAAAAAATTCCGTCCTCGGAATTTCAAATCCAAGCAGGATAGAAACATCAGAGCTGAACTACTCCAGGTGTAAGCAATTTAAGAAAGCAATCATTCTACAATGCCAGTAGCAAGTAACATATCTATGTTTAACTATTGACGACACCAAGCAATTCTACTCATAAGGTGACAAGTATGAGGAGTTAAGACAATCAAGGCATACAGGAAGAAATATACCTTGTGAGTCAAACAGGTGTGGATACCGTGATCGGATATCATCCTCACGTTCCCACGTTGACTCTCCTAAAGAGTGATGACCCCAAGCAATCCGGACAAGGCTAATTGTTCGGTTCTTGAGTATCTTCTCTCTTCGGTCCAAAATGGACACAGGCTGCTCCTCGTAAGACAAGTTGGTACCAACAACCAGCTCAGAATGATCAAGGATATGGCTTGGGTCCGATACATACCTTCGCAACTGAGATACATAAAATATGTTATGCACCTCTCGTAACGAAGGTGGAAGGGATAAATGATAAGCAACATCGCCTATCCTGTCAAAGATAACAAATGGGCCCACGTACCGCGGACTCAATTTCCCGTGAACGCCAAATCTAATGACCCCACGAGTAGGTGAGATCCGCAGGAACACGTGGTCCCCAACAGAAAACTCTAGCGGCCTACGATATTTGTCCGCCCAATGACGATGCCGATCTTGTACAACTCGAAGTCGCTCTCTAATTCCTTTAACCACTTCTACTGTTTGGACAATCATTTCTGGGCCTAGCATCTTCCTCTCTCCGATATTATCCCATGCCAGTGGCGACCTACACTTCTTACCATATAGTGCTTCAAATGGCGCCATCTGGATACTGGCTTGATAACTGTTGTTGTATGAGAACTCAACTAAGTGCAGGTGGCTCTCCCAAGATCCTCCAAAGTCCAGAGTGCATGCTCGTAACATATCTTCCAAAGTCTGAATTGTTCTTTCTGATTGCCCATCCGTCTGTGGATGGTAAGCCATGCTAAATCTTAACTTGGTACCCAGACTATGATGTAAGCTCTTCCAGAAATGTGATGTAAAACGGGTATCTCTATCTGACACAATACTGACAGGGACTCCATGCTGTCTGACTATCTGTTGCATATATAACTCCGCCAACTTTTCTGTAGATTGTCCTACTCTGAAAGGAAGAAAGTGTGCTACCTTTGTAAGTCAGTCCACTATTACCCAAATAGCATCTTTACCACTTGGTGATCTCGGTAAACCGATCACAAAGTCCATTGTGATGTGTTTCCACTTCCATTCCGGAATAGGAAGCGGTTGCAATAATCCGGCTGGCCTCTGTTGTTCTGCCTTCACTTGTTGACATACCAAGCAATGAGAAACAAACCTAGCTATCTCCCTCTTTATTCCATTCTACCAGAAGTGTTGCTTGATATCTTGGTACATCTTGGTCCCTCCAGGGTGTATAGAATACTGAGAACTGTGAGCTTCTGCCAAAATCTCCTGTCTGATATCTCCACTAGGAACACATAGGCGTGACCCAAACCTAAGTGTACCATCCTCATGAATTTGCATCTCCTTTCTGAGTCCTGACTCACATTCTGCCCTAAGCTTCTGAATCCTTGGGTCTTGTGCCTGAGCTGCCTTGATCCTGTCTACCAAGTCAGATTGAACTTGTAGACTCGCCAGAACTCCTATATCACTAGGAAGTATAACTTCGATGCCCATCTCCTGAAGGTCTTCTAAGATATGCCTCTGTGTTGTCAACATAAATGCACCGCCTCTTCTGCTGAGAGCGTCTACTACCACATTAGCCTTGCCTGGGTGATACTGAAGCTCCACGTCGTAATCCTTGATCAACTCCAACCATCTTCTCTGCCTCATGTTCAGCTCCTTCTGAGTAAAAATGTACTTCAGACTTTTGTGGTCTGTGTACATGTCCACTCGATCACCATACAAGTAATGCCTCCATAGCTTCAAAGCAAATACTACTGCTGCCAATTCCAAGTCGTGAGTTGGGTAATTCTTTTCGTAGTCTCGAAGTTGCTTAGATACGTACGCTATCACCTTTCCATGCTGCATAAGGACACATCCAAGTCCTTTACCTGACGCATCATAATATACAGTAAAACCTCCGGATCCAACTGGCAATGTAAGAATAGGTGCTGATATCAACTTCTGCTTCAGATTCTCAAATGATGCCTAGCATTCTGCCGACCAGATGAATGGTACATCCTTCCGTGTCAAGCGGGTCATGGGTGCTGAAAGCCTTGCAAAGTCTGACACGAACCTTCTGTAATATCCGGCCAATCCCAAGAAACTCCGCACATCAGCTACGGTCTTGGGTACTGGCCAACTCTCTACTGCTTCTACCTTCTTGGGATCCACTGCTACTCCAGCTCCTGATATGATATGACCCAAAAATAAAATATGATCCGACCAAAACTCACACTTGCTGAGCTTGGCATACAACTGGTTCTCTTTCGAACCTGTAACACTTTCCTGAGGTGGTCTTTATGCTCCTCTGTACTAGCAGAGTATACAAGAATGTCGTCGAAAAACACCACGACAAACTGATCTAAGTATGGCATAAAGATGCGGTTCATCAAATCCATGAATATTGCTGGAGCATTGGTCAAACCAAACGGCATTACCAAGAATTTATATTGCCCATACTTCGACCTGAATACTGTCTTGGGGATATCCTCCTTCCGAACCCTCACTTGATGATACCCTGAACGAAGATCTATCTTGGAGAAAACTCTAGCTTTGCTCAACTGATCAAATAAGTCGTCGATCCTGGGTAGTGGGTACTTGTTCTTTACTGTTGTCGCGTTAAGCTTCCTGTAATCAATGCACAATCTGGATGATCCATCCTTCTTCCCCACAAGTACCACTGGTGCTGCCTATGGTGATATGCTAGCTTGGATAAACTTCTTCTCCTTTAATTCTTCTATGTGCTGATATACCTTGGCCTGCTCCGAATCTGCCATTCTATAAACTCGATCTGATATCGGGTTAGTTCCAGGTGCCAATTCTATACTGAACTCAATATCTCTAACCGGTGGTAGACCTGGAAGTTCTTCGGGAAATACATCTAGAAATTCATCAACTACCTTCGAAACTTGAACTTTTTCCATTGCCGTTACTACCCCCTGCTCTTGCTGAGTTGCTTCTGATCTGACTAAGGTGAATCGCTTCATGCCCGGGATATCAAAAGATACACTCCCTCTACGACAATCTATTGTCGTATGACTATCTTTCAGCCAGTCCATGCCTAAGATAACGTCGAAATTTCCAACAGAAAATTCTATCAACCGGGCGGGTAAAGAATGCCCGCAAACTACAACGCTACATGCTAGAATGACTCTACTAACTCCTACGAGCCCATTACCAGTGAGTATGTTTAACCTCCCTGGCAATGCCTCGAACTCCATTCCTAGCCATGTCGCAAATTGTGCAGATATAAATGAATAGGATGCTCCCAAATCAAACAATGCTACTGCGGGATATGAGGCGACGAGAATGTTACCTGCCACAACATCTTCTGATGCTAATGCCTCTTCCAAGGACATAGTGAATGCCTGTCCTCGACCTCTTTGTTGATTCCCATGCTGCGGCCTAGCCTGGTGCTGCTGCTGGCCCCTTCCTTGATGATGCTGGGGTGGTCTATGCTGGTGTTGCTGCATCGGTGGTCTCTGCTGCCGAAACATCTGAGCCTGCGGCATTAACGGGCGTTGTGCCAACGGTCTCACTGCTACCGCTGGTCCTCGATACTGGCCTGTTCCTGGTGCAGACAGAGCAGGAAACTGCTGCCCTGGTCCTCCTGACCTCGAATTTATGGGACAAGTGGTAATCCGATGATCTGGATTTCCACATATCAAACACTGCCCGTTCAATGTCCGACACACATCTCTAGTGTGTCCTACCTTCCCACAATAAGTGTAGCCCGCTGGGGTTGCTGGTTCTTCCTCTGTTGCTGTTGCTGTTGCCTTTGTGGTGGTGCTGGCCCTCGTATCGCCACATCGTAGATACGAATGCCAGGGGATGGAGCTGTTGTTTGGGGCGTTGCTCCCCCTCCTCCTTCAATCTGACTGTGGGATCTCTTCTGACCTCCAGTCCTTGCCGCAAGCCTCTGAATGGTGATGTCGTGCCTTCGGGTTGCCGTCAATACTTCGTCAAAAGTCTGATAATTGTGTCCCTCTATCAATTGCAAGAGTTCGAGATGAAACCCTTGCTGGAACCTCATGGCCCTTTGGCCCTCCGTTGCTACCATCTCTGGGGCGAATCTACTTAATCTGCAGAACTCCGCTGCATAAGCATCTACAGTCTTGCCAGTCTGTCTGAGGTTGATAAACTTCTGTTGTAGCTCAAACTGCGCCACAACTCCATAGTACTTGGTCTTGAATCTTGCTGTTTCACTTAACAAAATGCCAAACAAAAGTTGGCTTTTGAAAATAAAACGAGAAAAAGTACAAGAAGTACAAATTTGATTCTGGGAAAGTATTGCTATGGAAGTCTGATCTGTAAATGATCACTTTGTTCCTTGGACCATATGATGATGATGAAGATCACTGCTTGAAGTAGAACAAATTGGAAGAACTAAGTCACCAGAAAGGTATCGACGCACTTGGGCACTGATGGCGAGGCCGAATGCTTTCCTGCTTTGCTTTACTCTGTTCTGAAAGAAAGGTTGAAGAAGAATGCTCTGGAGAATCAAAATCTCGAAATTCTGATCTCTGTATTCTCTCCTGTCTTTCTGTCCCTGTCTGATGAGAAAAATAAGTCTATTTATAGACTTGGGCTCTGGTGCGTAAAAACTCAGCAAAAGTTCCGCCTTTACGCTAACAACCGCCACCCACGATCAAAGTCATCCTCTGTATATGTTGACGTGTGTCCCATCACTTCAGTAAGGATAGGATGCATGTACACACGTTCTTCGAGAAGAGTGGCATGAAAGCCACGTAAGCAAACCACGTTCCAAACTGGTGGAAGAGAATAGGGCGTAAAAATAGCCCAATGTACTCTGAGCGTAAAGCAGTAGATTGGGCGTAAAGTAGCCCCGACATAGACTTCCCGCATAAAGTGGTTGTTAAGTAACCTTGAGCGTAAAAGATAGCTCAAATATACTTTACCCACACGTTAACTGTTGAGCGTAAAAGCTCGTATAGTCCTCGTGCGTAAAAGAAGCCATATTGTGAGCGTAAAGTAGCTCAATCCACATACTAAACGATAATATTGGTCTCTGTATAAAACAAATCCCTTTGAATTCTGTGATATATGCCATCATTAATATCTTCATGTCAGAGTTTGCATTAAATGCAAGACTTGACAGCTTTGTCCAGCGTAAAAGTGGCTAGCTTGTCCTGGGCGTAAAATGATGGGTGTTGACCCGAGAGTAAAGTGATCAACCTGCTTTAGGCATAAAAATCGATTAGCCTTGTCTTAGGCGTAAAGATACTAGCCTCTCTGTGGTGTAAAGTAGATCAACTTTGAGTAGAATGATCTATCACTTTGGCTCTTTCTGTGAAGCACTTTTTACGCTCCTACAAGACCCCCTTCAAAGTTTTCAAATATCTCCAAAATTTGAAACACTTTGAACAGAAGCGTAAAAGTTGAGACTTGATCAGTCAGTGTAAAATTCGGGATACGCAACAGTCATCCGCGTAAAAGCGGGGATATCCAACAGTCGGCGTATTTTTCAAAAGAAAATTAATGTCGGTCAATACTTAACCGTCACAATAAATTTCTTTCTCGAAACTTTTGAATGTCTCTTCATCTTCCCGAGTAAGCAGTTTCCAACGAGGAATGTGAAGAGTTGCTTTGGTTTGTATAAATAAGGGCAAATTCTTTATTCTTGACATTCATCCTTGTTTTGTCATGGCGCCGAAGAACGAGATTACCGACAAAGAGGCTTCGAGCTCCAGGCTTGATTTCGAGCGAGCATGCAACATTTTAGAGTGCTTTGGAGTGACTCCTGCAGTCTTTAGTCGCATTGATGGTGGTCCTCCAACTGCGTACGAAGGGCCAGGAGATGCCGAAGCGTTTCTTAATCTGATGCGCCGCTCCGGGATTCACAATATGCATGAACTAGGTATCTCCCTTTCGTCAGCCCAACGAAGGAGAGAAAAAATGACGTTTTTATGTATTGCGAATCTTTTATCTATAGGGGTCCACTTTCCCCCTTTATAAATAAAATTTTGCTGTTAACCTCATCTATTGACGCGTACTTGTTTATGCACTTCTTTTGACTGCTTCTGTGGTTGTTAATTCCCAAGAAACAAACCAACACGTGGCATTTGTCTTGTGGTTACGAGAGCCTTTAAATAGGATCTTCTCCCGAAATAGACTTATCCCAACAGTTTTTTTCAGTCTTTATAAATAGCCGAGAATGTTTCATATACTCTCGTACTCATTCCTCTGAAGATAACTTTCTGCGATGTTGTTCTTCAACAAATGACAATAGCGAAGCTTTCCAACGACGTTCTTTTGTATGTCCCAGTCATTAGACGCAGATTCAACCACCATTAGAGCCAAACCATTCGACTCAAGTGGTAAGTCCGATCGTAAGCAAATATCTGTCTTCGAATTTTTTTGTTTGAAAATAGCTATTTTACGAGCGTAAAGCCTTGCTGAAGCACTGGCGTAAAAAACCTTGCTGAAGCACCGGCGTAAAAAGGCTTGCTGAAGCAAATGGCGTAAAAGCCTTTGTGAAGCACCGGCGTAAAAGCCTTTGTGAAGCACCGGCGTAAAAGCCTTGCTGAAGCAATGGCGTAAAAGCCTTGTTGAAGCACTAGCGTGAAAGCCTTGCCATATGTTTTTAGTTAGCGTTTAATACGCATCTGATGATACTTCTGTCTAAACACTTTTTCTTCGTTGTTTTCTGCAGAAGCTTGGCTGAAGAGTTTTTTCAGAACTGGCATTGGTGACTTTGACGCTGTGAAGAGCGTTCTTCTGACATCAACATCAGGGAGGCTCATGCGCTTTTGACGCGCAAATCAGACAACTCAGAACTCTTCGTGGGATAGAAGGGTCTTCCTCTGTTGGTAGGAAGAGCCTTTATACACGGAGAGTTGGATGGTGGAGTCAACTCTACCCCGAGAAATCGGGTAGTAGAGTTCCTTTCACGGCAGAACTAGGAATTGTATCCCAATGCTGGATACATTCCTATCTCCTTTGAGAGGCCGCCCTTAATCCACCAGTTGTATTGGCAGCAACACGCCTTTGGGCTGCCATACTCTGGGGTTCTCCTCTTTTCTGAGAGAGAAGACCAGAGTTTGATTCCTACTGTCCTGATTGCCACTGGGGCTCAGACAGTAAGGAATTGACACCAACAACGAATCCGACAAAGAAGATCCGAAGAAGAAATAGATCTCCATTAGGTTATCGTTGTGTGTATAGAATGAAAATCTTAGATATAATAGATTTCCATTGTAAAGAAAAGTCTAAGAAATGTAATAGACTTTTATGGTGATATGAGAGTGGAAATGATAATTCTTCTATGCTCAATGATTTGTATCTATCTGGATGTAATATGGACATGATAGATAATGAAACCTTCTTTTCTGATTTAGAGTACACAATACTATCAGAGGTAATATGGACATGACAGTGTGTGAGAACTCAAAAGAAAATTAGATTAATTTCTATGCAGAGGTCAAAATGGAAAATGATAGATAAGTAGGTAGATTTAGCATTTATCCAGAGGTTATGAAAACATGATAAATAACGAATCCCACTTTTTAATCAATTGATAGAAGATTTAAAATCCCTCTCCCAAGAGACAAGAAGTCAGCTTAACCAAACCTTGGTAGCTGGGGAATAAGAAGACAGATATTGTGAGCATATACGTCAAAACGGTGGATGAATTAACGTATTTCTTGAGAACAGAAAGGACGATTCAATTCCATAATTAAATGGATGAACCTGGTAACACGAACGGACGAGTCTTTTCGGAAATGAAAAGTCATTTTCAATTTCAGAGACCAGTTCATTAGTAATCCTCCTCTATAAATAGGTGAGAATTCTCTGTAATCATTTCATTCTTATTTTTACTCCTCTATTGGAAATGTCTTCCGAGGATGTACAGCAAAAGAATGAAGTCTTCAGGAACATTGAGGGCGTCATTGAGAAATGCCCTGCTGAGCCAATAGTGACGGGTCCGACCGAAGTAGACAACAGTTCTTCTACGCCCAAGCCACCCCAAGACATCTTTGCTTTCTTAGTAGATCCAGGAAAAACTCCTGAAGAAGAAGCATTGAGGATGACCGTCTGTAAAATTTTTATTGGTTCAGGAAACGATGCCTTCTATGCATTGGCTGACTATGTATTCAATAAGGAAGGGAGTGGCCCTCGTCCTTAATCTTTTATCTTGAACAAAAATAATAATAAAAGAAGTTTTATTTTTGTT